>OZ038519.1:37159834-37179834 GCA_964036315.1 Acanthosepion esculentum | reverse complement strand
CATGGCTTTTTTACTTAGAGTTGGATACTCTTCCATAACAGAAATCCAAAAGGCGTCCAATGGCAGTTGTGCGTACTTCAATTTGAGAGCACGATCACTGGAAAGGCTTGCTTATTCTTCCTCTTCACATAACTCAAAATTGAAAAGGTTGATGACTGATAAATCTAGAAATTCGGCGATTTTGAATTGAGCGGTGTCATCATGATTAAGAAATTGAATGTCTTTATTAAACAAAATGAAATTAAATGGCTTCTAGGTATTATCTCTTCGCGGCACACCAGTAATCATTCCGCGGCACACTAATGTGCCACAGCACACCAGTAATAATTCTGCGGCACACTAATGTGCCACGGCACAGTGGTTGGGAACCACTGCTCTAGGCAATAAAAACACTAAGATGCAAATTTTAATTTTTCATCAAATTTTGATTCATTTGAACTGAATAGCTAGTTGAATTAATTGCTCATATTGCTTGGTTTGTTTTATATAATATCGTTGTTAAACTCTTGTAAAACATTGATTTATTAAATATTCATTAAATAAATCCAAGATGAAAAATCCCATTGCAATTTTTTCTTTCTTTTTTTGTAAATAATATTCTTAGTAGGAAAAACTTTATTATTCAGATATGATCATTTCTGCTTAGAAAAAACAAAACAAAAACTGAACCAATTTTGTGGTCAAATAGCTTGCTAACAAATGTCAGATTAATTTCAACCTTGTAGGAAAGCTGCTTTCCATGAGATGTAATCTGTTAATAGCTTTATGAGAATCTTTTTTTTTTTTTTTTTTTTTTTTTTTTTAAATTCAGGTGGATGTAGTCAAACATATTTTGATGGTTAAAAAGACCCCTATACACACACACACACACACACACACACTATATTTAGTTAATACAGATGTGCATTCTCTTATTAAAAAAACAAAATCTGAAAATTTAAAATCTCCTAAAATAGCAATTTTTAAAATGGATTAATTTGAGGCTGTTTTTGCATACCAAATGTTTGTGTGTGTGTGTGTGTGTGTGTGTATATATATATATACACACACACACACACAGTGTAACCTGGATATAAGAGAGATTGTCTCTGGTCCCAAATTAGAGCCTGTGTTAATGTATATATAATAGACCGAACCCGGATATAAGACTTCTTCTCCGGTCCCGACAACTCTCTTATATCAGGGTTACACTGTATGTATATA
The DNA here is from genome assembly GCA_964036315.1 of Acanthosepion esculentum. Classification (NCBI taxonomy): domain Eukaryota; kingdom Metazoa; phylum Mollusca; class Cephalopoda; order Sepiida; family Sepiidae; genus Acanthosepion; species Acanthosepion esculentum. Next base: position 37,178,631 of record OZ038519.1, on the reverse strand, counting down.
TATCCTAAAGAGCCAGGAACTACCTACCTAAGTTTCACTTGAATGGATCTTCAGGGTAATCTGGCTACCCTGAAGATCTGTTCAGGTAAATCTAGGTAGGTAGTTCCTGGCTCTTTAGGATGTATTTTATATACCTTTTCTCTGTTTAGCGTCATGAGCACTGCATTTTAGCTTAGTTACTCACTTGGGGTTTTTCTTTGGACTGGAAACTTAAGGCACTGGACAATTTTTTTTTTTTTTTTTTTTTTTTTTTTTTTTTTTTTTAACTCTGTTTGGATATTTCTTGTGCTTTTTCTTTTTTTTTCTTCGGATACCAATTTGTTTTGATATACTTGCAAGTTGTGCTATCCAAGGTTTTTTTTTTACCAACCGAGTATAATTATGATTATACTAATATATATATATATATATATAGTGTGTGGTGGGACAAAAGTCGCACAATGGTTGGTTAATGGATAGATCGAAGAGGTCCTGTTGAGTGACCACCAAGGTCACCAGACCTCATACCCATGAATTCTTCTTTTTCTTTTCTTTTTTCTTTTCTTTCTTTCTCTTTTTTTTTGGGGGGGGGGGTCATTTGAAATCAGTTGTTTCTCGGACACACCCAGGGAATATTGAGGAACTTAAAGAATTAAATAGGGATGCAGTAAAAATGATAAAGGAAACTCGCCAATTTGTTGATCAATCGTACAGGCATAGAATTGAAATGTGTTTTGAAAATGAAGGAAGACATTTTAAAAGCACATAGAATCATTACATAACTTATAAATAAAATTTACATGTCTAATTATACTTTTACAAAATTATCCCTATGGTGCATGATTTTTGCTCTCACCATATATATATATATATATATATATATACACACACACACACACACAGAGAGAGACTAAAGTACTTTGCTGTTCAAATAAATGTGTAAAATATATATATATATATAAATTAAGTTTGTTTGAATTTCTGGGATGAGGTGGAGTCATTATTTACCGAATCTATATTCAGACTATTGTCATCTTCTTTGTTGTTATCACATTTCGGCGCTTGTCAGGGGTATATCACAAATTCAGATTGAAATTATCAAATTGGTATGGGCTTCCAAGTTCACAACAGCAGATTGTCCTACGGGCCTAGTGGATAAAAACATTGGTTTGTGAAGTTAGTGACATAGTGATTATGGGTTCAATCCCTGGGTCCAGCAGTGTGTACTTGCACTCGGTGGAAACAGGTAAGCAATAACTGAACTGTACTGATTAAAGATAAGAACTACACATGAGAAGTGGAATGAGAACAGTCTCCCCCCCCCCCCCCCCCCCGTAGACTAAATAAATGTTTCAGTTCAGAATTCACTACAGGTTATCCAGATTGATATACATCTGAGGAAGCCAGGCGGCCACAACGAAATGTTATGATAATAACTGTGTTGAAATGTGTCACAAAAAAAAAAAAAAAAAAAATTAATCTCTCTCCTACTGTTGTCGTGACAGGCACAGTCTCCACTTCTGAGACGAACTGCCCTCCTTCTCATTCATTCCAGCCCTTTACATAGAGCTTGGTAACTCGCCTATGCAAAACACCAACAAGCCAGCTACCAATCACAGTTTCCATGCCTGCTCACCTCCACTCGCTTTGGGGGTGTCAAGTTGACCGACCAACTCATTACAATAACAACAAATAAATTAATAATGGTTTAAATGACTTACCATTCCCCACTCATCATAGTCAGAAAAAATCTATTGAATTAACAGAGAGATATATATATATATATATATATATATTATATAAATATTTTCATGGTAAATGTTCTGATGAGCTTTCCCTTTGGTACCTAGACTCTGAATTTAAATGCAGTACTAGATTGGTGGCAAGGCCTCATCATTTTACAGTTGAAATGGCTAGATGTAACTGTAAGTTCTATGTTAACAATTTCTTTTCTTGTATTTTTTTGCTTGTGAAATTATCTCCTGGCTTTCTTTCCAGTCAAGTTTGATCTCCAAAAATTTAAATGAAATGTCATTTGTTACCTTTGGTTTGGTCTTAATTCCTGTTCTTTTATTTTGTTCTCTGACCTTTGTGTGTATGTTTTTTTTTTTTGTTTTTTTTTTGTTTTGTTTTTTTAATCCTATATTCTCTCACACTCTATTTCCTTGGTTTGGTGGGGGAGTATTTTTAAAGAATAAAAATTTCATATTCTCTATAAGAAATGGTACTTGTATAAATAAGCAATTCAAGCTTTCATTAATTTATTGACTCTTATCATTCTAGTTGTCTATTGAGAACTTTTGATAAAAATTCTGCTCACCTTGAAATACAATAAATTTTAGTATCTTTTGATATTGATTTGTATATTTGTTTTTTTAATTGACAAGGGTCTAAGGTTGGTTTTTTGTTTTTTCTCTTCTCTCTCTCTCTTGTATTGGGAACAAGAGTTCTTTCATTTATTTTTTTTTGTCTGTACAAGGCCCAAGAGCTACTCGAGGAAGAGGGTTACAAAGTAAGAAGCACAGTTTATGGGGGAAGATAACAGTTAGCCATAGACTTAAACAAGTTAAGATTGTAGTGATTGAGGAAGCATCCTCTTGGGAGTCGGTTCCCCAAAGTAGCTGTTCATGATAAGCTTCTTATCAAGTGGAAATTACATCTTAGCAATGGAATACAATGGAAATGAGGGTGGTTCACTACAATGTGCATGGCATGGGGGATCCGAGATGTGAACCTTAAAACTGGTTGAATTAAGGAATGTAATTCATCTCAACACTTTCTGTGGAAATAATGATAGAACAAGAAAAGTCTTGCAGTGTTTTGTCTGGGAATGGGTGGAAAATAATTCATCACCCACAAGGGCACAGAAACGATCTCGGACTCCATTGAGGCTGGAAATTGAAAAGTAGGTAGCTCTTGAAATGCATATGGTAGCAATACTCCGTTTTCAGTCTTATCTGTCTTTTGTGACGGTAGAAGATAGCAGTAGGAGTCAGTTACTTACTTGAGTGGTACAGTGAACTGAACATTTTTCCAATATTTTTAGTGCTGAATCCTATGTATAAGTGTTCCACTTGAGGGGTCTGGGTTGAGCTTAAGTCCCAATTGGTGCATAAGGCATGAGGGTCTCTCTGAGAGAACATCTGTTCATCATGATAGGTGAAAATTTAGGGTCTACTTCGTGATGAGGGTAGGTCACTACTTGTTTGCATACAAGGAAAATATAATAAAAGTTAAACAAAAGTACTGTGTTTAACAAACCATATATTAAAAAGGGATTGCTTCTAAAATACATATCTCTCTATGCATATATATATATATATATATATACATACATATATACATATAATGGAGGCAGGGTGGAGTAATGGATAACGGCTTGGATTGAGGAAACGGAGCCGAGTTCGAATTCTAGTCGAATCCATTACATTCACTTACGTGCTAACACCCTTGGGAAAAGTATGAATCCTCTTCTTCTCTCCCCTTTCTCTATTGGTAAATAGTAGGACAGACCGGGTTCTATAGCCTTGGATGGACAAGGAGAAGGACAACTCTGAATTCAAAACCTGCGGAGGGTTGTTTGGGGACCTTGTGGCATTCGCTGCACCAGGTCCCTGTATTCGTCCCTCCAAAAAGTGTGGATGGCCCTGCACAAAGCCTTCACCACTATAATCAAATCTCATGTGTCAGTGTCGGGCTTTCAGTTTCTAGGAACTGGTCTGCCTGACCCTCATACGTCGAATTCGACAGGAGAGTCGATCATATAATGGATTGTTTGACAATTATTTTAATATATTTTCTGTTTGTGTTATTTTTAATAGATACAATTTATTTAAACAACCGCCGTTTTTAAATAAACAGTATTAATTACATTTACCGGTCTGAATGTTTGAGAACACTCAGAGGCAACAGGCTGTTTCATGCTAGACATAATTGTCAGGCTTGACACACACACATATATATATATATATATATATATGGAGAAAACAACTGAAAAGTTGCAAATTAAAAAAAATAAAAAAAAAGATGTTTTTTTTTTGTGAAAGTATTTATTTATATTTTTTTATATTTGTATATATATTTGATATTTCAGATCTGCCCTGATCTTTCGTCAGAAATAAATTAAATAACTGTATTCAGAAGTTTGTTTACAAGTAGTGTCCGTCGCAAGGCGCGGACGTCACGTGATGTGGAATGCAACTGTGTTTGAATATTTCTAATGTAAATCTAACGATAATATTTTAGATGTTTGTTTAAAAATATAAATAAATACTTTCACAAAAAAAACATTCAATTTTTTTTTTTTCTTTTCTTTTCTGTTAATTCACCCTTCTTTTTTAAAGTCATTTTAAATTTTTTTTTTTTTTTTTTTTTTTTTTTTTTTTTTGTAGTTTAGTATTTGCAAAACTATATATGTAAACAAATCTTACATTACAGAATTTTTATTTTTATGTCTTTTACATCCGGTAAAAGATTATATTTCAACTTCTGCTAAAAAGTAGTTTTATTTTTGTTCTTTACTTAATTCTTATTTGCAAAGAGATATAGATAGATATAGATATATAATATATATATATATATATATATATAAGTTTTACATTATAGCATTTTTATTGTTATTTCTTCTATATCCTTTCAAAGATTTTGTCTCTAATTCTGTTAGAAAAATATTGAAGAATGAATAGGTATGAAAGCCACAATATCTTTATTCTTTGATATAAACCAGTTATAATGACATAGGCCTACTCAAATTAGGAGTGTATGCATAGGCTTTGAGATTTATACACCATAATCACTTAATTACATAAAGAGGAGTCGGCGGGGGTGCCAAAAATAGAAGAGTTGAAGTCAAAGCTTTTGTCTTCCAACTCCACAGCCCTGGTTTATACTGTTTTCTCTGGTGTGCTTTAAACTGCTCGACCATGTTGAGCTATATAGCTCAACAAGGTTCTATTTTTTGTTTTAAGGAATTCACACTTTGTCGTTCAGATTTTTCTCAAAAGCCCATATCTGTTCAATCTCATATCCAAAAACATAAAGCAATTTTGAAAGAATGGGTTTATTTTTAATCTGACATTTTCATTACTTCAGATGTTATTTTTAGTGGATACCCATATTTGAAACTAGCTTAAATGCTGCCCTATTGGGTGGCATTTATACTAGCTCCTGCAGCAGGTTCTTGATTTGGCCTTCATCACAATAGGTGGGGAGGAGTAGATGTGATAAGCAACAATAAACTGCAGAACTCAAAATTCATCACAGAATTTAAGTATTGCATTAATATTTAAGCTTACCTTTTAAAAGTTCAATGATAATTCTTCTGTCGCCACTTAAAATTGTATGTACGTAGGTCCTTTCTGTACAATTATTTTCATTTTATTGGTGACTTTCGCTGGATTTTGCAATTTTGATTATTCCCAAATTTATTTGCAAGTTATGAAAATTTGTTGAAATCAGCTGAAGTAATGAAAACTTGGGAGTCCGAAATTTCATGATTGCAGGTCTGGATCCGGACTGGAATGTTTTTAACTTGCTCATGGAGTCGGCCTGATTCCAAAATGGTATAATATGTTGGGCTATGGCCTCTAGGGGTAAAGTTGAAAGAGTGTGACACACTGACACTTGCATTTATTTATGTAGATATATGTCCCATGTGTTTTTTTCTATGAGTGTATTTTGTGCCTAATCAGCCTGATGTAATACACATTGTTTGAAATATTTTAAACATGAATATCTACTAAAAATAACGTTTGAAATAATAAGGCACACACACACACACACACACACAACCTCATTTACTTCTGTTTTTTTTTGTTTTTTTTTTTTATAGAAGTATTTTCATGCAAAAAGTTTTTTGCAACTCTGTTTTCAAGTGCACAAAGCAGTTTCATCGACTACTAGAAATGTATCTTAATACAAAGTGAAAATGGTTGTTTAAAATCTTTTTGATTTGTTTTTGTTTCTTTATCTCTACAGTTGGTATATGAAGATGCTTCAGTGTTGTCGTTGTAGAATGTGGTTTCATGAAGGTAAGATAAATGTTTCTCTTGATTACATCCCAAAAAAGATTATCCATAAAAAAAAAAATCATTCTGTTCTTTAATATCAGAATCTTTATATATATATATATATATATATATATATATATATATATATATGCCAAATTTTGTTCTTGTATATTTTTTTCTGTAATGTTTAACGTTAAATGTTGCCAGTGCAAGGGAGATAACTAATTATATCTCTTGTCCTTATATTGACAAGTCAGTTTTGATGCAAAAACTCTTGAGTCAGTAAAGATAAGTTCATTGAACATTTTATTGATTTATTTAATATAACTAGTTATTGAGTATTTTTTTGGCAGAAGTTTTACTGGCCTAAAAACACATTAAATTCTTGTAAGTTTGTTTTTTTTTGTATAATTGAGTTTTTTGATTATTTTTTTTTTTGTTTTTTTTAAATAGATGTGTTTGAATGTTGATTAATCTGTGTGCATATATTTATTTAGCTCTTTGTAAGAATCATATAGCAAGTATGGTGATATATAAATATATTTGTACATCTTTGTATTTCTATGTGGATGTGTCATATGTGTATATTTGTATTCAAAATTATGCATGTATATTTGTATTTGAATTATATTTTTGTAGTTGGTGTGTTTTCATTGTTTGTTTATTTATCTCCCCTCCCCATTAAATGAAATATCATTATATTATGGTGTGTGTGTGTGTTTACGCACGCACGCACAGTCTGAACTTTTTAATCCAACACCATAAAAAGCCAGATGACAGAAATCACTCCTAATAAAAAAAATTTTAAAAATCCCCTGTATAAACATAGTGTTGCCAGCTCATGCCACATATATATTGCAGCGTTATCAAAGGTAGATCAAAGCTTAAGATTTCAAAAAAAGATTTTATTGTTTCACGCAATACAAAGGCTAAAAAAGAAAGCCTAAAACCCCAAAATAATATATACTTACTCTACTGTAATAGGCCTTATATCTCTCTGGCCATAACTCAATTAGGACCAATTAAACATATATGGAAACCTACCAATCTCTGTCCACAACATACTCATAGAAAATACAGCTATTATGTAAGAAAAAAATAGCTAAAAATAATAGAAGCATTAATAATAATAATAAAAAGTCAACCTTCATCAACTCAGAACACGGCCACAATATGCTGTGTTTGGAAAATTAAAAAAAAAAACAATTTCCGATCACTGTAGATACACATATATAAAAATGTACATATTCAGTTAAAAATAAAAACATCCTTGGTAATGGTTAATGGAATAGCCTAAAGTGCTTGGAGATATAGATTATGGATATTTGGACAGTTTTTACACATTTTATATCCAGTCAAGAAAACACTTACAGTACCTTGTTGGAGTTAAAGATCAAATGTAGATCAGCTAGAGATAGGAATCTGGCAAGATTATTTCTTTATTTTATCATTTTAGATATATATATATATATATATATACACACACACACACTGCATTTTATATATATATATATAATGGGGGGGTACCTCGACGCAGTGTAATGGTTAGCAGTGTGTGTGTGTAGACATATTGCATTTTATATATGTGGATTATTTTGTCTAATTAAAATATTTCTTCTCCCCCTTTTTTGTTTTTCCTCCAGCTTGTATCCAGTGCCTCGACCAACCATTGCTTTATGGGGATAGATTTTACCTGTTTGTATGTTCCTTCTGCAACTCAGGCCCTGAATACCTCAAGCGTATCCAGCTAAAGTGGTTAGTATTAATTATTTTATACTTGAGATCAGCAATTAAATATTTCTCTTAGTAACTCTTTTAGCTAGCATTCTACTTAATTACTTTTTAAAATAAGTACAAGAAACCTATTTCTTCTGATAAATGCTCTGAATTTACTGGTTAATCTTTATATGTGACTTCATTTGCTGTACAAAAATTAAGTGACTGATCTCTGAACAATCGTGTTTGTTTGAATTTCCTATTTGTGTTGTCATATCCTGCTATGGCAACAGAAAACAACTCTGAAGAAAATTAATAATCAGGATAATACAATTGAGAGGCCTTGAAAAAGAATGCAGTGGAAAGAGAAGTAATATTAATAATTCAGAGTGCTAAATGTTAAGACACGAGGAACTTTTGCATAAGGAAAAGAGCAGTCCACTGAGTGACTGGTTTTTATACCTCTGATGTCTCAAAAAAAATCTGAATGAACAAGGTAATTAAATTAGTAGAAATGGAATTGTTTTGATAAATCAAGAATTAAGACAACGCAAGCTAAAATCCGAAGACCATTGAGGATAACTGAAGATGCATTTCAAAAGCTAAACAGAATATTGAGAGACAGAAAAACTTTATTAGAAACAATGAAAAGAGTACTGAACTGTTACATGATATCTGTCCTCCTATATGGCAATGAATGCTGGGCAATCTCCTCACAGATGAAGAGACTTGAAGCAACAGAAATGTGTTTCTGCAGAAGGATGCTGAGAATATCATGGACTGAATATGTGAGCAATAAAAAGGACACTTATGCTTAACATCAGGAAAAGAGTTGAAATTTCTGGGGAGCGCTTGGAAAATGTGATACTCACAGGACATATTAAGAGTGTTATAATCTTCCTAAAACCAGATCTTCTGATTCATGTTACACAAATTTCCACCACTGGCTGGATGTGAATACTCTGAAACCCAAGACTGAACTAGAAATTCCGTCAACTGCACATTGGCTTTGCACATAGCTTCCATTTTACTTACACACTTAAAGAAAAATACACTCCAGAATTTCCACTAAATAGCACCCACTCCTGCCTAAAGAAACAAAATAAAAATTGGAGCTGATCTGAGCCTAAGAAAAGGACATAAAAGCCCATCAAAGGGACATCTTCGACAGATGACACAATGGCCAGGATTCACAACACTCGTCAAAATGCAACCTCCATCTCCAAAGACAATTCACCAAAGGCCATTACTGCAGTAAGTCACAACTCACCCTCCCTCTCCTACCATACACCCCTGTGGGCAACTTTTACAATTCTACTTATCTTTTTCTTTCAACGAGAGACATTTACACTAATTTACCATTTGTTGTATTTTTACGTTAATATAATTGTTTATTTCTTAAACCTGTTTCTTCTTTGTTCTGCCACCATACACTTAATATAACAAGGGCAAGAAGGACAGGGGAAAACACCACATAACCTACATAATGAGGAAAGAGGGCTTGGGAAATCTGATACTCACAGGACAGATTCAGGGCAGAGGAAAACAGCACATAATAGTTTTGATGTGTTTTTGTAAATGGATGGTGAAACAGGGTTTAGGAGAAATAAGGAAAAGACTAAATTTATTAAGAGCTACAAAGAACAGGAAATTATGTTGAGCCATAATTGCCTACATCCTGAGTGGACATAACATATGAAGAACTCTGTAAACTACAATCTTATATGAATTCAGATGAGAGAGTAGTCTATATATTTGTCTAACAATCTGCTTATAATAACAGCCCTCATTTTTAAAAAAATAAAAATGTTTTTCCTATTTTCAATGTATTTCTGTACTTAAAACCATTTACAGCATATTTTTCAGCAAAATCCTTTATAATACAATTGCATTAATCTATTTCTTATTTTCAATCTATAACTTAAAAATAGTGCCAAAACTTGCTCAAAAAATTCAAACTATAAATTGCAAATTTGAATTTGAAGCATTAATGTTACGATACTTTTTATTCATTCATAAACCTTTCAATGACATTCACTTTTTTAATCCATGATTAACATTGATCAAGTGGGGCCTTTTACAAGTTCTTCTTCTATAAGAGCAACTTAGACATAAATGCACCATTGAAGTTATTTCTTTAGTTGGGAAAATATCCTTATTGAATAAAATTGATATTATATTTAATTTATATGGCCAGATGTACAAAATTTTGACATCTACATGCTTTCTATAAATACTTGTATTTGCTATGTAAGTCTATATATAATTATGTAAGTGAATGAAAGTTTTGTTGAATAAATCCTCACCATAACATTCCAGGTTCCATAAAGAGCTAGTATTGAAATCATTTCTAATGCATTCCTATAGTAAAATCATTTCCAATGAATTTCTATAGAAGCTTTTAGTATTTGCTATATTACTAGATATGGAATCATTAGAGGGAATGAAAGTTCGGATGGATTTGTTTCATAAATCCTAGCCATAATATTCCAAGTACCATAAAGAGCTAGTATTGAAATAATTTCTAATGCATTCCTATAGTAAAATCATTTCCAATGAATTTCTATAGATGCTTTTAGTATTTGCTATATCACTAGATATGGAATCATTAGAGGGAATGAAAGTTTGGATGGATTTGTTTCATGAATCCTAACCATAATATTCCAGGTTCCATAAAGAGCTAGTATTCAAATAATTTCTAATGCACTCCTATAGTAAAATAATTTCCAATGAATTTCTATAGAAGCTTTTAGTATTTGCTATATCACTAGATATGAAATCATTAGAGGGAATGAAAGTTTGGATGGATTTGTTTCATAAATCCTAGCCATAATATTCCAGGTTCCATAAAGAGCTAGTATTGAAATCATTTCTAATGCATTCCTATAGTAAAATCATTTCCAATGAATTTCTATAGAAGCTTTTAGTATTTGCTATATCACTAGATATGGAATCATTAGAGGGAATGAAAGTTTAGATGGATTTGTTTCATAAATCCTAGCCATAATATTCCCGGTGACATCAAGAGCTCGTACTAAAATAATTTCTAATGCATTTGTTTAATAAAATCTTAAATAAACTGCACACACACAGTGAAAATAAATGAATGCCTGTTTTAAAACCATTATAATGCAAAGTAAGCAACTGTAAAAACAACATATTTTGAAACAAATGTGTATGAAATGGGGTTTATGAAATGACAACAAATTTTCAATTGTTTCTCAATTTTGTTGTATAACCAAGATCGCATGATCGAATTATTGACAGATTATCGATAGCTTGAGGTGTGCATTCAGCTTCTAAGGAATATCTCTGAGATGAAGGAATATCATGCAGTGTCTTTGTGATTTCAAACTTTTCTATTAGATGAGTAGTTGTTGATAGTGCAAAAGGGTCCAGTTTTTAAATTTCTTGTTTTTATTTATATATATATATATATAGTTTGTCTCCTTTTGTTTCAGGGTGGACATTGCCCAGTTAGCTTTGTTTAATTTGTGCATCAGCTACCAAAAGAAATACTATGATTTGGATAAAGTCATCATGCCTTGGATTTATATGAACAGAGAGAACTTGCAACTTGATGCTGTAAGTACAAATAACAGTACACAAATTGATTCAGCATTTGATATGTTTCAAAATCCAAAAATCTGTCTGTAAAATTAAAGAGATTTTTCTGTCTGTAGTGAAACTGTTTTATATAGAACCCTCAAATTTAGTATGTATTTTTATTGAACCCATTGGAAGATTCCTACATGGAAAAATATCATTTTACTCTTGAAAGAGCATTCTCTTTTTGTTATACAGAAATTATATATTAATTATTATTATTATTATAACTATTATATATTAATTATAACTATTAACTTGTAATAATTATTATTACTGTATATACTTGTGTAATGTGCAACCACACATCATGTGACCCCAAAATTTTCACTTATAAGGGATTTTATGTATCTTGTGTATCATAATAGTTCCTTTTTTGACACACCAAATTACAATCGACCAATCTCTTTTCTTTTACCTCTTTATCCCATCTTCTAGTTAAATAATTTAAAAAAGTAAAATAGAATGATAAAAGTATCATTAGTAATACTATACTCGTTGCATAAATGCATACAGCTGTAAACAACTGAACAAGAAACAGCTAAACATCTTATAAACGTAAACAATGGAAAAGATGCATATTTGCTATGTTTGTATTTTATAATACGATACTAATATGTGAATATTACATGTGTTATTATTGGATATAGTTAAGCAAAACATCAGTTTTATCAAAATCATGTTTATTTTAAATACAGCTGTACTTTTTGACTACAGTAAGTAGATATATAGTTTGTTCAATGGCGTAGCCAGGACCAGCAGTACATAGGCTAATTTTATATCATCTCATGTATGATGCAACCTCCTTAAAATTAACTTCAAAATAAGGTCTTCAAATGTCGCATGATATGCAAGTATATATGGTACTTATTATTTATCATTCTGATTGTTCCTTAGTTAGCATGTATGTTACACCCTACCAATAAGTCCTAAACAATGGGCTGTTCTGTTTTCACCGCAAGACAAGATGGAAAAGATATATCGGAGATGCTGCTTGGTTTCAGTAAGAAAAAGAAAGGAATAGAAACTCAGTAATGATCTCATGTGTTTAATGTCTGCTTCAGTAAAAAAGAAAACCATGGCAATTTTTAATCTTTTCATTTGTACCCTCTTACTTCTTTAAACAACAGCTTGCACTCATACTTAAGATTGTTTTTGCAATATTTAGTTAAGGTTGCTAAGCTCGAATATTTAAGTGTAATTGGGAAATTTCCATGTGTGTTTTGTAGTTGTAGAAATTGAAAAGAGTTTATTCACTCATTAAGTTAAAAATTATGATTCATGAGAAAATTCAAATAGAAAAACCATTAGATTTTTCAAAGATATTGTTCATTATTATTGTATAGTAATAATTCTAATTTGTAACCATTTTAATATTTAGAGGATTTGAAAAGGCCATTTCACAGAACAATTTTACCCTCAAATGTATTTTCTATTTTCATAGTTTTTCTTCATTGAACAAATGGAATTTTAGGGGGGGGGGGTTGTTTTGTTTCTTTTAAGCTACTAAGCAAAAACACTATCCATATCTGTAACCATTGATATTGGATAATGACAATAACAAATTTTTAATTGGCAACAAAGATTGTAAAATAGGCATTTTGGGTTAAGTTTCATTTGTGTCACATTGGCATAAGAAATTATGTGAGCAACTTTTCAGGACTATAGGCTTATGGCTATATCATTTTGAAACACCAGTTCTTGTACTATGACTGAAGTCAAGCAATGTCAAGCTTGGTCAGTACCTAGATGGATGACAACATGGGAATATCAGGTGCTGTAAGCTTGAATATGTGAGTGGTGTAATGAATAACAGCTTGGAATTGGAACTCTGGGAGCTGAATTCCAATTCTAGTCCAGTTTGTTATATTTACTTGCTCACAAATACTCTCGGGGTGGTGGGGTACAAATCCATCTTTTCCTCCCGTAGCTAGGTGATAAATAGTAAAACCTGTATCGTAAAACCTTTGTTTCTATAAAAAAATCAAAAAAAAATCTGCAGAAGATTGATAAGCCATAAAAAACAAATCGATCAATTTTCAGGACGGTCTTGCATTCATTAATTTGGGCAAAGTTTTATTAGCTCACCATCATAGTTTCACGGAATTGTCTTTTACTGTCATTATAACCAGTTGTGATTTTTGTCAAGGCCTCGTAACCAGTGGAGATGAGAAACATTTCTCTACAAAATCTAAAAAAAATCACCTTTCTAATATTTGGTTAGATTTGGGGGAATAAGTTTGATTGATAACCTTTTAACACCTCCATTGTATATGTGATCATTTATCAGCATTTATAATCTCTGGTAAAACAATAATGCAATCCATTGTTTGTTTTTTATTGTCATTATTCCTGAATTCTATTGGTACAATTTTCCTGACTGATAAATCATGTCAACAGCATTGTACAGCTTGCCATTTCTCTAACCTGTAACCTTTACCAGTTCAAGTTCTTTACTGTAAATTCCGTTTTTTTTTGGGGGGGGGGAAATTCCGTTTTTTTTTGGGGGGGGGGGGGTAACAATAGCCTCAGCACAAAACTCCCAAAATAAACATTTACTGCTTTCCATGAAAACGGCATGAAGTACTAATCTGTTTGGAATTTAATCAGATTATATTTTGTATCAGTTTTATTTTATTTTTATTAATATTTTTAATGTCTCTTTTGGTTGATGTAAAACTTACCAGCACTATCTTTAGGTAAAATATTAAAAAAAAAAATTTCTTAGTGTCATTAAGAATTGTTTGTGAGGGGGAAATGTTAGTTTCTCTTTAATTAGGTTAAAACTAGAGATGTCCAATTTTCGCTAAATTTTGCATTAACTTTTTTTTTTCACTTAAAAAACACATTAATTGGAAATTATTGCAAAAATCAAATTGTTGCAATTTAGTGAAACTTTCAGAACTTATTCCGAAATTAATAAATTTATTTTAGAAATGTTTGTCATGGTAAAAAAAAAAATTTTTTTTTAGGTCTAATACCCCCCTTACTTAATTTTATGAAAACTTTAAAACAAGAATAGTTGTACCTATTTTTATTTTTTAATTAAATAAAGAAGACTTTGAGGAATATAAATCATAAATTTTGTGTAAAATTTTGACTCACAAGAACCCCAATTTCAGCTTTGAATTTAAAATACAAAAATGCAAGAAAACTAAGACATTATTTTATGAAAACAGCTTTTAATGCATTTTATCAATAATATATATTAAGGACTTTTTTTTGTCTGAAGTCAAAAAATTTTTAGGTTGAAAAATAAATTTTTACGAGAATTGTTTCCCTTTTTTTTTTCTAAATAAAAAAAAATGTTAATATTGATAAATATTTCATAAATAATACATACGAAACCCTTTGCATCTTAGTGGCTTTATTGCCTTGCTCGAGGTGAAAGTGAAATGATTTAAAAAGAAAAAAAGTTGATATGTTGTATAATCAATCGCCATAACTTTTTATGTCAACATAAATGAAATAAATGCATAACTAAGAAATGTATATTTTACAATTATTATCAGTTAAAAATTAGTAACTTCATTATTTTTACGCTCATTTTCAGTAACTCTAGTCAAGAATAGTAACTTTATAAAAGCAATTAGTAGCAGGAAAACAATAAATCATTAGTTCCAGGTAAGTTTCAAATGAAGAATTTTTTTTTTTTTATTTTTTTTTTGAAGAGGAGTAAATATATAACTTGGTGGAAATTATAGTCTTACATGGAGTGGTTGCTAATGGTAATTATTACTATTCAAAATACAAGATATTTCTGCATAACAAAAAAATTAGCAGATAGGCACTTTGTTAAAACCTTTCCTTGGTTTCACTAAGTATGCTTATTAAAGTTGCAGTCAAACCCTTTTCACACACAGACATGCACATATATCCATATATTTTATTTCTTTTCATAGCATTTGGAAACACATCTACGGAATGAAGTAAAAGAGAAAGTTCTGGAAACTCTGAGAAGTCATAAAAAACGGTGAGCTGACTGAAGTATTTCTTATGTCTTCATGTGGAATAGTTTCAGACCAATCTGATAAAGTTGATAAATCTTTAACAAAGCATCTTGGCATCAAAATAAAAAGAATAATTATTTCTTCAATGTATCAAAAACCAGTAATGTATTTTTACCAAATTATTTGCACATGGCCAGTAAGTTAATATTTGTCGTAATATTTTATGGGGACATGGTTGAATGGTTAGTGTCAAAACAGGATTTTGATCAATAAACTGAGTAACAGAACTTCACCAAACAGAAAAATTAATCCTGAGGAGAAATTTCCGTAAACTAAAGGTTAAATCGACTTTGTCAGGAAGGGAGACGCTCTACTGCCACTTCTGAGAACACATCCATTAAGCTGAGAGGTAGGAGTCTAATATTGTCAGAAATTTGTTAGTCAAGGATAATGAGTTCAATCCTAGGTAGGATCACAAGAGTCAGCATAGTTAACGGAATGTTTGCTTTCCAAACCTGAGATCTTGGTTTGAATCTCACCACAGTTGATTTGTCGGGGTAGTCAATTGTTGATGTTATCAATCTGGGAAGATAATCCACATTTGGAAAGTGCCTGGAAACCATACCATAGGTTGTCTCTGTGAATTAAATTGGGCAGATGGAACTGTCAAAAGTTGTCCTAGCACAAAATTACAAGATGAGCATACTGGCCTTGTTAAAAAAAATTGTTTGTATCAGATTAGGCAAACTCTCCCAGAAACTGTAACTTGGCTCAGCATAGTTGCAATATAAACCACAAGTGGACTCTGTGGGTTGAGCAGGCATCTGTAATAGGATTGGCAAGCGAATGTACTTGAAAACAACTTATAGCCATTCATTGCAGAAATATTAATCTGTATCATAAAAAATGAATTAAAAATACACAAATCTTTTTCATTTATATTTTTGAAAACTTTATTGAAATATTTGTTTAATATTTTTGTAAACAATACTGTAAAGTAATAAGGCAACAACCTTCATATCACATTAAAAACATATGCAAATAAATAACAAGCCGATAACCTTCATATCACATTAGAAACATATGCAAATAAATAACAAGCCGATAACCTTCATATCACATTAAAAACATATGCAAATAAATAAGCCGATAACCTTCATATCACATTAAAAACTTATGCAAATAAATAACAAGCCGATAACCTTCATATCACATTAAAAACTTATGCAAATAAATAACAAGCCGATAACCTTCATATCACATTAAAAACTTATGCAAATAAATAACAAGCCGATAACCTTCATATCACATTAAAAACTTATGCAAATAAATAACAAGCCGATAACCTTCATATCACATTAAAAACTTGTACAAATAAATAACAAGCCGATAACCTTCATATCACATTAGAAACATATGCAAATAAATAACAAGCCGATAACCTTCATATCACATTAAAAACATATGCAAATAAATAAGCCGATAACCTTCATATCACATTAAAAACTTATGCAAATAAATAACAAGCCGATAACCTTCATATCACATTAAAAACTTATGCAAATAAATAACAAGCCGATAACCTTCATATCACATTAAAAACTTATGCAAATAAATAACAAGCCGATAACCTTCATATCACATTAAAAACTTATGCAAATAAATAACAAGCCGATAACCTTCATATCACATTAAAAACTTGTACAAATAAAAACCTTCATATCACATTAGAAACATATGCAAATAAATAACAAGCCGATAACCTTCATATCACATTAAAAACATATGCAAATAAATAAGCCGATAACCTTCATATCACATTAAAAACTTATGCAAATAAATAACAAGCCGATAACCTTCATATCACATTAAAAACTTATGCAAATAAATAACAAGCCGATAACCTTCATATCACATTAAAAACTTATGCAAATAAATAACAAGCCGATAACCTTCATATCACATTAAAAACTTATGCAAATAAATAACAAGCCGATAACCTTCATATCACATTAAAAACTTATGCAAATAAATAACAAGCCGATAACCTTCATATCACATTAAAAACTTATGCAAATAAATAACAAGCCGATAACCTTCATATCACATTAAAAACTTATGCAAATAAATAACAAGCCGATAACCTTCATATCACATTAGAAACATATGCAAATAAATAAGCCGATAACCTTCATATCACATTAAAAACTTATGCAAATAAATAAGGTGACAAATAACAATTTGTAAAGTAGATTAAAAAAAAAAATTGTTTTAAATGTGAAAGCTGAGTTCACTTCTTTATCATCCAATCTTGGTTCAAATTCATTGCCACTGGGAATGGATAACCATTGTATTTTTCCTGAATGACAATTATGGCAAGAAACCATTTTTGCGGAATTATATCAAAAGAACTACAACAGATACAGAGAGCACACTAACACTGTTAAATATAAAAAAAATTTTCAGCTACAAACCCTCAATTTTCCATATAGTCATAACTATTATGTATTTTCTTTACATTCTTCATTTTGTGGGTTGGCAGCTCTTCTGAACTGATTGAGACATGCCTTCTTTTCACACTTCGCTATTACCACTGCTGAAATGAATGACCCACTGCTAAACTGTGCTCACATCCACTGTTTGATCTCTAAACCTTGAATTAGTGGGTTCAATTTATTTTTCTCTTCACTCAATGAATTACAATATTATCTATCCTTCAGTTTAGTTTATATTTCGTCCATAGATGTCATTTTGCTGACTTTTAAAACAAAGCAATAAATAAAATAAATGTGTCAGTGGTGGGAGGTGTTACTGTTCTACTAAAAAACATACATCCATCTCTGACATTATATATATTTCTTTAATATTTTGTAAACAATACAGTATTGGTAAATGAATAACAGCAAACCTTATAACGAAAACATTAAAGTCATATGTGAATAATAATATTGGTTAATAAAATAGCAAAATTTCATAATGTCCAAAAAATATGAAATATAATTTTCTACATATGCTATAGCATGCAAATTGTTTACTCTGGAATATTCAGGACAAAAGGTCTGTTGGAATTAGGTTTTATCCAAACAGAAGACTTTCACTGTTATGCTTCCACATATTCTTAGTTTTTGGTCTGATTTCATTTTATTGGTTAGATTTCAGTGTGGGCGTGAAATCAAGAAGAGTCGTAGCCTTTGGGGTTTACGTCTACGCTTGCCACCTTCTCCTCCCACTATTGATCTCCCAATTGAAGGCCAAATCACAGATGAAGTGATGAGTAATTTGCAGATGAAAGGACGCAAAATCAAAACTTTTGTTCCTGTGGAATGGTAAGTTCAGTATTTTTTTTTTTCTTTAATCGGTTATTTCTCTTATTTTGCCAACTTCAGTTTTTGTTGTTGTTCTTAGGCTACATTTGTTGGAAAAAATTTTTTTTTTTTTTAATTTTTGTTTGGAAAAGATTTATCTACATAAACCCTTACAAAGAATTCTACAATCCTAACTAAGAATTAAGTGAAAGTGGCAAAACCTACAGAAAAGT
>OZ038519.1:37137334-37157334 GCA_964036315.1 Acanthosepion esculentum | reverse complement strand
TTCTTTTTTCTTTTCTTTTTTCTTTTTTCTTTTCTTTTTTCTTTTTTCTTTTTTCTTTTTCTTTTTTCTTTTCTTTTTTCTTTTTTCTTTTCTTTTTTCTTTTTTCTTTTTTCTTTTCTTTTCTTTCTTTTTCTTTTCTTTCTAAACAAAAATGGCCGCATTAATATACAACAAACTCTTTATTCAAGAGTTTTCCTTTAATTAGGACACCGATGATGATTTTGATGTATTTACTTGAGTGGATATTGACTGTGAAGTGTTGGAAGATAATAACCATGTTAGTGACATGGAGGAAAGTGATGATGACCACTACTGGATACTATCATCCATGCCTGACTAATTTTATGGAAGCTACTGGTGACCATCCATATACCTGATAGCCTTTCTGAAGGTGAATTATTTTGTCTATTTATAAACGACGAAATAACTTTATTTGTCAACATGACAAATAAATATGAGTCAGGGGAAAGAAATAGTAAACAAATGCTAGTGTCTTCTCATATATAAACACAAGGAAACACGTCACGTTTTTGATGAAATGAAAGCCTTAGCGATTTGGCTTCTTATTGCACCCCAAAGCTCTACGAGGAGTAATAAAAGTTAAAGCACGTTGAATTATTTATGTATTTTTTAATGTATTTCTTTTTTATTTCACGTTTCAATTTCTTTTTTGTTTTCAACATCAAAACACGCATGCATGCAAAACATAATGCATTACATCAAAATATTACTCGCTCATTCTTTTATTATTGTACAAAAATTAAAATCTATATGCACAATGCAAAGAAATTTGTAACAATTTTAAAATGGTAGGTGTTCATGTTTTTTGCACCCTCAAAAAAAATGCAGCAGCCTGGTGAACAATTCTAGAAAGAAATTAGCATGGTAAAGGTTAAACTGACTTGGCAGAGCCTTTGGTGGATGAGAATTTAGAGGGAATAATTTTTCTAGTTAGCAATTCATTAGACATTCCCTAATCCAAAACATTTCTCAGAATTCCAAAATATCCATTTTTTTATTTTAGAAGTGGGATCCTGTTCATTATATAAATACAATGTGAAATTCATCCCTAACTTTTTCGAGTTATCTGTACTTGTATATAATACTTTTATTTACAAGTATCATGTTTGAAATTGTGCTTACATTAGTGCAACAGTTGTTCAATGTTGAAGGGGGCGGGGCTTGTTTCTTGTTTTTGCTTAATAAGACAAACACTTTGGCCAACCCATTCTCTTCTGCCTCAAGGCATCACCATTACAACATCTAGTGATAGTCTAATTATATACATAAGTGAATGGTCAATGAAAACATTTTTGATCCAATTTTAGACCAAAGCAAATGTTAGTCGCATCTAATAAGAAAAATATGTTAAGTTCTCCATCCATAAAATAATTGTTTACCCATTTCTGTAAAATTAATGTCAGCTAAATCAGGTGTATGTGGTTTAAGGTCTTTCTTTTAAACATTCAATCTTTTTGTAAGGATTCTCCTTCTCTCATAGGTTTGGGTGTTTATATAACTTGTTGGGTTTATGTTGATCTACCCACCAACATCCTTTGAGGCCCAATTCTGCACTTGGTGGCTTTCAGGTCACTTTGATTAACCCTCGAGGCTCTTGGGTCTTTAGACTTTCTGAAGTGACACAGAGTACAAAACTTAGGTATCTTTTCTGTCATAAAGTTGCAATCATCATACATATGTATATTTTCATCGGTTATTTCACAAAATCATATCTTCTTGATCCCTGTTTTTAATTGCCATCAGTTTTGGGGGGGGAAAAAAAATTTTTTTTTTTTTTTTAAACCATAATCAGCTGAAGACCATGCAATAAAAAAATCTATTTACTTGAATGTAATTATGTGTGCTTTGTAAGTTATTGATATATTGACTCTGTTGTTTACAGCCAATCTCCTATCAGGTTAAAGAGAAAAGCTGCTTCTCTAGATATCGAAGAATCCCTTCTACTCAAAAGTAAAAAGGTAAGAACATTGTTTAACTTGTGGTTTTAAATTAAAGATTGATACTTTCATCATTACAAATGATATCAGATTAAAACACACAGCATTTGCTAAAATCATTTCGGCATGTAATATTGGTATAATTATTTCAGTAGAAAATGCTTAATATTTCAACACTTAAAGCTTACAGCCATATCGTGTTGATACACTGGTTCTTGTATAATTAACAGAGTTAAGCAATGTTGAACCTAGTCATTAATTAGATGGGTGACCACTTGGGAATACCGGGTGCTGTAAGCTTGAATGTGCAGATGGTGTAATGGTATAATGACTCGGAATCGGAAATCTAAGAGCCACACTCCTTATGTGCAAATATTCATTACATTCACTTTCACGCAAATACTGTCAGGAAAGGTATGAATCTACTGCTTCTCTCCCAGCTATGGGTTAAATAGTAAGACTTGTATCACTAAATTATTATATCACAAAAAAAAAATTCTTACAATCTAAAAATATTTTATGACTTCTTGGCAGTGGGGAAAGTGACCGAAACCAAGATGCCAAGTCAGGACCAATAACATTGCAGATTCTTCTTTTTCATCAAGAATTTCTAAATGCATAGCAGAAGCACCAAACTAGATAGGACATCAATATTCAATTCATGGATGAATAGTAGACTTATAAATATGCAAGATAGATTCTAGCAAGCAAACCTAGCAGCAGACCTAACAATTGATTCAATATCATTTTTCTATTTCATGTTAGTGAAAGGTATGAATCTACTGCTTCTCTCCCAGCTATGGGTTAAATAGTAAGACTTGTATCACTAATCACTTTCATGTCAGTGGAAAACTATTATTGTGATTTCTATATCTATTGTTGTTTCTATAGAAATCACAACATCATCACTGGATAGATCAAGTTTTCAGCTACAAAATACTATTTCTTTTACATTAATACTACCATTGGCTATGTATTTCTAAGGCATTATTTGTTTCATGGGTTAACAGCTGTGCATTGCCACCTGGAATGTGGTTTTTTATGCATACACATTGCTGTTACCTTGACTGAAACGCATGACCCACTACGTGACTATTTTTGACTTCCATTGTCAGGTTACATTGACGACTCAGTGGGTGCCTTTCCTGTTTTGTTTTTGTTTTTTTGTTTTTTTCATGGATGATTTCAATAACAACAAACATTTGCTTTGTACACACTTTCATGTCAGATGCCATTTTGCCTGACTTCTGCTCAACTCCTATTTGCTGTCAGGAAGCTGAAACTTCCTGACAACAGTTTTCTCTTTTTGCCTTAAAAAGAGAAAATTGTTGTCAGGAAGTTTCAGCTTCTACTGCTAAACCATCAATATTCACACAATTAAAAGGAGGAGCAGGGGGGGGTGAAAAACTTTCACTCGAACCAAGCAGCCTTCCACAAACTTTTCTGCACCCACTTGTAGCTCTTATTCTTATTGTTTTTATAATAAGCAATATTGTTGTGTAGTTAATATTTTTTTAAAAATTGTATATGGTTGGTAATTGAATGACATAATGGTAAAAATCCTGTCTTACCTGTTTCATCCTTCCAAAGGATTTCTTCAGACTTGTTTTTTTTTTTCTATTGATGATGTAGGAAATTCTGTCATCTGGATTTTTTATATTAAAAATCTGAACATCCAAACCATAAAAATAAAGAAAACAAGACTATGACTATTAAATAAATCATTTGTATTGACAAAAATATGTACATGAATCCAAAAAAGGAATAAAAATAGTCTTTAGTTGAATTAGTCTTTGGTACACAGAAAAATCTGTAATTTAGAAAAGACTTAAATAGTTGGTTCACAGAAAAAAAAAAAAAAAAAAGCTACGGTTTATTCACCGACTTCCTTTGTGGTTGTTGATGGAGATTATTTGTTCGAAGTGGCTAACCTGTTTCGATCATCAGGGATGGCGTGCATCTAGTGTGCTTGCTCTCTCTCTCATATATATATATATATATATATACACACACACACACACAATCTGAAGTTTGGCTGTGTTTTAATATATGTATGTGGATATATAATTGTGCTAGAAATAGTTTTTCTTATAATGGAGCCATCTTTGTGTCATGGGGAGGGAATGAAATACCAAATATCCTAGCTTAACAACATTAACAAAATATTGCAATAGCAATTACAAGTCCATATGAAAAGAGACAAAATTAACAAGGTTTTCTATTTCACTGAAGCAGACATAAAGCGCATGAGAGCTTTATCACTACTTTCATCTTTCTTTTATTATTATGTAATTTTTTATTTTTTTTTTTGTGTCCCACAAAAACCAAACAGTAACTCTGATTCCATGTTTCCTTGCAATCGAAATGAAATGAACTATTATTTATCTTAAGTAATGACACAGCAGAGCAATGAATTGCAGCTTGGATTGAGGGACCGAAGAGTTAAGTTTGAATTCATTACATTCACTTACGTACTAATACTCTTGGAAAAGGTATGAATCAATCTCTTCTCCCCCACTACTATGGGTAAATAGAACAGACTGAGTTCTATAGCCTAGGGTGGCAACAGGTCTAAGAAGGAAAAGTCTGAATTCAAAACTATGCAGTTAAGGAAAGGATCATTCACATCGACTCGATTATCCTGCCTACTGTTGAATGGGAAGGTGTCTAATAAGTAGGTAATCACCACAAGACTCCAGTAGCTGCTATACCAAGAATTTGTTTGTTGGTTGGTTGGTTTTGTTTAGCAGCATATCAACCTCTATGGGTTATTTAATGCCAAAATGTAAATATTTCGTATGCAGTTATTTTTATTTTATTTTTTGAGATAATAATGGTTTTAATGATACATGTCTGATTAATTATTATGCTGAGTAAAAAATCTTTATTTGTGTCAAATAAGAAGCCCACAACTTGAACATTTTATTCACTAATGGATAATGATAGATGTAAATGATGACCAATGGATTACTGGTAGATTTTGACATGAGGGAACATGAAAAAAAGCGTGACTGCCATCTTGAAAACCCTTTTCTTCCCTGTTGTCAGAGAGCGTTCTGATCATGAGGTATAACTTGGTTCCCATTTAGGGAGTGAGTTAGCTCCAGTGTTATGACATTTGTCCTAACACTAATTAATCCATAGCTGGCTGGTTGGTTTGGTTTGTTTTACGGCATATCAACCTCAATGGGTTATTTCATGCCAACAAATTTTTTATTGCTGGTAATATTTACTTTCAAAATATCTTCTTTTTTTTTCGAAAAATGTCTTGCTGGTAATAATTTTTTTTGTTTTACTATTTCTGGTATGTATAAAAACCTATTTTTACACTTTCATAGCGTTTTGACCCCAGTTTGGGTGTCAACTATTTGCCCATAGCTGGGACCCTAACAGGTGCTACCACCCGTGGTCAGGGTCGAGCTGGGAACATCAGCAATTAAGAGGTGGTTCCATACTCCTCAAAACCTCCTGATCAGAGGCCTTCCATAGCTGGTTGGAGAAGAGTTGGATTCATGCCTTTCCTAAGAGTATTTTTGCATAAGTGAATATAACAAACCAAACTGGAATTGGAACTTGGTAATCCGATTAATCCCTTACACAACCCACACATCCAAACTTACTGCACCTGACATTCCCAAGTGGTCACTTATCTAGGTACTGACCAGACTTGGTTGCTTAACTTTGGTGATCATACGGGAACCAGTGTTTCAGCATGATGTGGCTGTAAGCCCAAGAATATCTGGACAGGGGACAGGTAAGCTATTACAGTGTTAATAAGAACAAGTAATAATAATATGATTATAATGTGATTACCATTTGTATGCTCTTGTGTAATTTTATACCCCCTCCCCCGAATTTGTTTTATTTCTGTGTCTCGTCTAATGTTACCGTATCGCTCTTATTTTCTTTGCCAGCCAGCTGTGAATGGAACTAAAAGTAACTACAGTCAAAGAAAAGCCGTTACCCATTGTACCCTTGATTCAATTATCCCTCCTCTCCCCAGCTTTGAGGGGCTCAACCATCCCTTTAAAACTGACCTCGAACAGAAAATGGAACGGGAAAAGAAAAAACTGAAGGAAAAAATTTTGACCTTGTACCAAAACGGCTTTGATCCAGCCAAACACTTGACCAATGAAATCAAAGCCCTCAAACCACAACCACAACCAAAACCTCCACAAAAGCAGAAGGGGCGTAGGAAAGCAGGCAGTGTCAAACTCGAGCCTCCAGCACCAGCAACAACAGAACCAGATACAGTTAATAACAAAATGGACACGGACACTCAACTGTCCAACACTGACCCATCCACAGCAGACTGTCTCAAACAGCTCAAGTCCTCAGACAGTGATTATATCAACATGGTTAACAGACTTTCAAAACGGGAGACATTTCATGTGCTGGCACGTCGCCATATCCCAGAAGGCAAAGTCCAATATCTCGTTCAGTGGGGAGGTATGCTCTCCTGAAGCACTGTCTGGCCATGATTCTGTTCTTCATTCCCTCCGGATTTAGAATGCTGAATTCTGACTGTTTTCAACACTGTGTGGCCAGGAGAGCATAAACAATACACCATATGTTTATACACACTCATATACACACACACGGATTTTCGTTTAATGTAGATACATTAACTTTGTTAAAAAACAGAAACAAAAAAGTTTTTTTTTCTTTTTTTATGACAATAATTGAGACATAGACAGATATCTTTGTATTCTCTCCTCTCTCTCTCCCCTCCTATGCTCTTATCTCTCCTCTCTCTCCTATGCTCTTATCTCTCCTCTCTCTCCTATGCTCTTATCTCTCCTCTCTCTCCTATGCTCTTATCTCTCCTCTCT
The DNA here is from genome assembly GCA_964036315.1 of Acanthosepion esculentum. Taxonomy (NCBI): domain Eukaryota; kingdom Metazoa; phylum Mollusca; class Cephalopoda; order Sepiida; family Sepiidae; genus Acanthosepion; species Acanthosepion esculentum. The sequence goes on along the minus strand of OZ038519.1, from coordinate 37,150,544 downwards.
CTCCTATGCTCTTATCTCTCCTCTCTCTCCTATGCTCTTATCTCTCCTCTCTCTCCTATGCTCTTATCTCTCCTCTCTCTCCTATGCTCTTATCTCTCCTCTCTCTCCTATGCTCTTATCTCTCCTCTCTCTCCTATGCTCTTATCTCTCCTCTCTCTCCTATGCTCTTATCTCTCTCTCTCTCTCCTATGCTCTTATCTCTCTCTCTCTCTCCTATGCTCTTATCTCTCTCTCTCTCTCCTATGCTCTTATCTCTCTCTCTCTCCTATGCTCTTATCTCTCTCTCTCTCCTATGCTCTTATCTCTCTCTCTCTCCTATGCTCTTATCTCTCTCTCTCTCTCCTATGCTCTTATCTCTCTCTCTCTCCTATGCTCTTATCTCTCTCTCTCTCCTATGCTCTTATCTCTCTCTCTCTCCTATGCTCTTATCTCTCTCTCTCTCCTATGCTCTTATCTCTCTCTCTCTCTCTCCTATGCTCTTATCTCTCTCTCTCTCTCCTATGCTCTTATCTCTCTCTCTCTCTCCTATGCTCTTATCTCTGTCTCTCTCTCTCTCCTATGCTCTTATCTCTCTCTCTCTCTCCTATGCTCTTATCTCTCTCTCTCTCTCTCCTATGCTCTTATCTCTCTCTCTCTCTCTCCTATGCTCTTATCTCTCTCTCTCTCTCTCCTATGCTCTTATCTCTCTCTCTCTCTCTCCTCTGCTCTTATCTCTCCTCTGCTCTTATCTCTCCTCTGCTCTTATCTCTCCTCTGCTCTTATCTCTCCTCTGCTCTTATCTCTCCTCTGCTCTTATCTCTCCTCTGCTCTTATCTCTCCTCTGCTCTTATCTCTCCTCTGCTCTTATCTCTCCTCTGCTCTTATCTCTCCTCTGCTCTTATCTCTCCTCTGCTCTTATCTCTCCTCTGCTCTTATCTCTCCTCTGCTCTTATCTCTCCTCTCTCTCCTCTGCTCTTATCTCTCCTCTCTCTCCTCTGCTCTTATCTCTCCTCTCTCTCCTCTGCTCTTATCTCTCCTCTCTCTCCTCTGCTCTTATCTCTCCTCTCTCTCCTCTGCTCTTATCTCTCCTCTCTCTCCTCTGCTCTTATCTCTCCTCTCTCTCCTCTGCTCTTATCTCTCCTCTCTCTCCTCTGCTCTTATCTCTCCTCTCTCTCCTCTGCTCTTATCTCTCCTCTCTCTCCCCTCTTATCTCTCTCCTCTCTCTCCCCTCTTATCTCTCTCCTCTCTCTCCCCTCTTATCTCTCTCCTCTCTCTTGTTTGGTTTGTTTTAAATATCAACCTCAATGGGTTATTTCATGCCAACAAATTTTTTATTGCTCTCTCCCCCTCCTCTCTCTCCCCCTCCTCTCTCTCTCTCTCTCCCCCTCCTCTCTCTCTCCCCCTCCTCTCTCTCTCCCCCTCCTCTCTCTCTCCCCCTCCTCTCTCTCTCCCCCTCCTCTCTCTCTCCCCCTCCTCTCTCTCTCCCCCTCCTCTCTCTCTCCCCCTCCTCTCTCTCTCCCCCTCCTCTCTCTCTCCCCCTCCTCTCTCTCTCCCCCTCCTCTCTCTCTCCCCCCTCCTCTCTCTCTCCCCCCTCCTCTCTCTCTCTCTCCCCCCTCCTCTCTCTCTCTCTCCCCCCTCCTCTCTCTCTCTCTCCCCCCTCCTCTCTCTCTCTCTCCCCCTCCTCCTCTCTCTCTCTCCCCCCTCCCCTCTCTCTCTCCCCCCTCCTCTCTCTCTCTCTCCCCCTCCTCTCTCTCTCCCCCTTCTCTCTCCTCACTTCTTTCTTTGCTCCTCTCTCTTGCCAAGGTAGTACAAAATTACCAATCCTCTTGTATATCATTCATCTATCAAAGTTACTTTTTTATTTCAGTTTAGAAGTTTTGCCATATTTTTATTTAATCCTTCTCTTTGTTCTTTATTTTATTTCTTAAAATCTCGTACATTTGCTATACATTGGCCCATTTTGCTTATTTCTGTTTTTGAAATGTCATTCCTTCTCATTCATTTCTTCGTTTCATCAATTTTATTTTACAGATGTCGTCATCATTTGAACTTTTTTTTTTTTTTTTTTTTTAACCCTATTAAAGCGACAATTATGGCGGGGTGCTAAAAAAGACTTCAACCTGACTAAGAAGAGAATGGCCTCGTGTCAGGAGCTTTTCCTCATCTTCATCCACACAGCATTTTTCAAGTTTAACCCTTCAAAAAATAATGTAACGTTTGATTATTCAAATACTGTGTTGCTTCTATCACCTTAAACACATTTGAAAATTGAATCCCTTGCAAATTCTTTTAAGGTTTTGAAACACCTATTCTTCAAAGTCTCATTGTCTTGCCACATCTGTGAGCATTCACCGGCAATATGAAAACATCTGTCTGCTGCTTCACTTGTTGGTTTTCTTTTAATACCACCTTTAATTGAAACAGCTAGTTAGGGTAGTATTCTGCAGTAACTTTAGCCTGTTTTTTTTTTTTTTTTTTAAAGATCGTCATCAAAATATGTTCCTTGTTTCCAAAAACCATAGCCATGACCGTTGATTTTGAATTTCTTCAGCTGTGGAGAACCCAAGGGCTATCACCACAAGTATTGTTGTTTGTTTCTGCATCATAGAGATGTAACCATGTTTCCTCAACAGTGACAGGTCATTGCCAAAATTGTTGCTGAAAATGCTACAAAATCAACTTAGTGATGTCCTCTCAGTATTTTTTTACTGGTTGGCAAACTTTTTTGGCACCCACTTAGCTGACAGTTACCCAACATATCCAAATATCTCTTGTCTCTTATCTGTTGTTTGTTTTTTGGTTTTGTTTTTTTTTTCTTCAGAAATTTGTTGATTGGCCAAAATTAGGTCAGGAGTTGATACCATTGAAGACCTTCAAGCCTTTGGTCTGAAAAATATCTGGGATAATTTAGGGTTTCTTCACAGCTGAGTATGATTAGAACATGTCACCCAATGTTTGCAGCATTTGTTCATGGATTTTGTTGGAGAAACAAGAACTTGATGGCAATCCAGATATCAACATCATTTTAATGACAGATTTCTTTTGTTTGACAGGGTTAACTTAATGAGTGAAATAATATTTTTGGAGTTAAAATGATAAAATAACTCAGGCTGGGGGTCGGGTAGCAGCTTAGAACTTTGTCAGTATCTTTTTTTTTTTTTTTTTTTTTTTTATATCTCACAGTATTCCTTTTTATTGTGTTATGGAATCTTCCTTTGGTTCAAAAAACTTTAGGAGGTGGATTTTTTTATTCAAAATTTTCTTTCATTGTTTACATTTTCTTCATGCTTTTTTAATCTGTGGGTGGTACAAAATTTTATTAAAGCTTTAAAAACTAACATTTTAAGTGTTTTTATAATATATATATTACCGTAAAGTGGTGGATCAAAAATATAGCAAAAAAAGAACTGTAGAATAAGTGGGCATGGTTAGGCATAAATGATAACATTCAAACAATAAGCTAAAAAAATACAAGGCAAAATAATATAAGACAAATTATCTAGTATATATATATATATATATATTACTGTTCATGGTTTTGTTGCTGCAATTGTTGTTCTTGTTTGCTTTTGTAGTGCCAGCATTTGAATCATGATAGCTTTTAGTTCTTCCATTTTTGCTGTACTCCGCTGAATATTTTGTAGATTAATTTTTGAATAACTTTGCCTGTATTTTTCTGTAGTCCTGCAAATATGATGTCACTTTGGTGAAGTAAATATTATTGAATATCCTAATACAACATGTAGGATACGTATATTTTATTTTTCAACAATGGTAACGCCTTTGAACAATACTGGGTCAGACACTGCTAATTCCCATAGATATATTTTTCCCTTACCCGTCACATGATCTAATTATTTCAAGATGAGGTTGACTATGCTTGTTCTCTGGTGATCCATGTTCAACCCCAAGTGTCAACAACGACATTTTATTCCTATATGACAAGAGATAGATATATATATATATATATATATATATATATAGTGGTGTCAAAGATAGTATGAAGCCAAACATGTTGACAATGGAATATTGAAAGAAAAACATTTAAGCTAAGCAGTCTTTGCAATAAAATGCTTGATATCAATTAGAGCATTAATATGAGTAAAAGTTTGTCACTTAACTGATTGATGTTACTTTCAGCATTCTGACTCCAGGAGTTTAATTGGGAGACCTGTACATCTACTCTTCAGGTGGTATAAGCTTATATTTTTCTTTTCTTTTTTTTTTTAATACACTTATCATTGGTGTAAATGTATAAAAAAAAAAAGTCAGGATGCTAACATCAGCTAAGTGACAAACTTTTAATTATACAGGGTGTCTCAAAAAAATGTACTCACACTTTGAATGAGGAGAAAACCTTTATTTATGAACATAGAGTGAAATGGAATAGCTTCGAATACAGAAGAAAAATGTAATTGAAGAATCATGTTCGCAAATGTTCAAATTGATGACCAAAAAAAAGAAAAGCATGTTAGAGACAGTTAAAGTGTGAGTACATTTTTTTGAGACACCCTGTATATAACAATTCAAAAGCGAAAACAATTTTAAGGTTAATAAAGCTAAAAGTTCACAAAGTAAGAGTTGTGCTCACATGCAAAGGGGATATAGTCAAGTTGTCATAGTCTTCTGAGTTCAAAGCAAGAAAGTACAAAAATGTGAGTGGTGGGTAAGAAAGTTAATAGTCATTCCTGTTGATTGTAAAACAGAAGCCAAACCAGTTATAGATCCCTTGTTCTTCAAAGCCAATCAAAAACATAGATATATGCACACTGACTAAAATAAATGAGAGAAAACAACAATTACCACCAGGCAATCTGTAGAATAAATGTAAATAGTTTGGGATTTATACTGCTGATTCTGGGGAGTAGCAAATTTTTTTGTTTTGTTTCTGGGGGAACAATAACTGGTTAGCTGCCTTTTTGTTATACAGGATGTGGCAGAAAAACCTCCCGCATAATGGTAATACACAAGTGTCAATGGTAACTTCATTCACCTAATATCTTAACATGTGGAAGGTATTTCTACTGCACCCTGTATTTTTTTGATCCCTCACTTCATGGCAAGTTTTTTTGTTGTTTTTTTTTTAATCCTAGCTCTCCCATCCGTTTGTTTTACATATTTTTGTATATATTTTATATATACTTATAAAATATTAAATATTAAAGCTTTTATAAAATTTTGATTTTGTTAATTTTTTTTTTCTTTTTAATTTCTTTTGATTTTTGTTCTGTTACTTTTCTTCATTTCTTTGTTTTGTTTTGTTTTTTTTTGTTTTTTTGTTTTTTGAGGCATTCTTCCTACCCTCTTCAAACCAATCCTCTTTTATCTTACCATCTGGTGTCAGCAGGGCTGTCAGATCTGCCAAATTGAAATAGATTCCACCCTGTTTAAATTCTTCCTAATTTACATATGCTATATAACTGCATAGGACAAACTCCTAATAAATAATTTTATCACTTAAAGGTCACTAAATGCCAAATAATACCACATATTTCTCTAACAGCTGTCTTGAATAGAACACTTTCATATGCTACAATCTAATATGGTAGTAATAATAACCAGATTTCTAATAGCAAATAATTCAGTTATTTAAACCCAGTAAGCTCAATGACTTTAAATAGCTGTGTACTGAATCATTTGCTATTGGAAATCTGGCTATTTTTACTATGTTAGATGGCATCATAAAGCGTCTAAGCTTAATGATACTATAAAGAACAGGATATTGTGGAGAGCCATGATTGCTAACATCCTGCCGATACATGACAAAGAAGCAGCATCAGCTCAATGAGAAGTGACTCTGAATTTATTTACGAATAAACAATTAAAGGGAGACTACTCTAATTAGCTTAATTCTAACTACATGTGAAGTATAATTATTAAGCAATAATCAGCAAGATTTTACTGTTTTAGAATTTAGGGGGAAATATTATTTTTACAAAATAAAGGGAGCCTTATTTTATACTGCAATTTATATATTTTCATTTTTCTCAGTAGTTCAGCTCTTGTAGCAAACATACAAAAAAAAAATCAGGCATTTATTATTAGGCCAAGTGTAAATACAAAGCACATGTTAAGTTGCAAGGGAATCACTTTGTTCTTCAAGTTAAAGAATTTTAATACTCTAACAAAAAAATGTAGCAGAGATTGGATCATTATAATATAATAATCAATTCACCCCAAGCAAGGTGATAATAGCACTAAGACACAAGGGGCTACTGGGAGTGAAAAAGAATGAGAATTTAAAAGGAAACAGAAACCCAATTCTAAATGGGGAAACAAGGGATGAACCTCTGCTCCTGTTCAAAAGACCTGGGAGGAGTGAACCAGGTGGTAAGCAAACCTATCTTCACCTACTGAGAAGGAGGAAGAAAAAAAAATTAGTAAATAAAAGTTCAGGCAGAGACATTGAAAGTTAGTTAAACAATATTCCATTTAAATAGAAGGGTCCTTTTATTTCTGGTTTGCAAATCCTTTTTTACAATTTCTTAATTAAATTTGAAAATTTCAGATAATGTTTGTTTTAATTTTTATATTACGAACCCAATGTCCTTCCTTTTCCTCTTTCTATGATTCTTAGTTTCCTCAATAAATATTTTTCCAGGAGTAAACCAAATATTAGTCAATAGCAACAATGAAAAATCTTCACCCTCCCTTCATAAGTACAAACAGAAATCATATTTAACAATACTCACTTCCAGCTTCTTGCTTTCTAGTCAAGTTTGATCTTCAAAAATTTAAATGCAATGTCAATCGTTATCTTCTGTCTTAATTCCTGTTCTTTCAATCTGGCATCAAGACATGATTGGGAGATTGAAGGTTTTGAGGAGTGTCGAATCACCTCTTAATCACTGGCATTTCCATGTCCTTCCTTTTGCTCTTTCTATGATTCTTAAAGTTCCCTCAATAAATATTTTTCCAGGAGTAAACCAAATATTAGTCAATAGCAACAATGAAAAATCTTCACCCTCCCTTCATAAGTACAAACAGAAATCATATTTAACAATACTCACTTCCAGCTTCTTGCTTTCTGGTCAAGTTTGATCTTCAAAAATTTAAATGCAATGTCAATCATTATCTTCTGTCTTAATTCCTGTTCTTTCAATCTGGCATCAAGACATGATTGGGAGATTGAAGGTTTTGAGGAGTGTCGAATCACCTCTTAATCACTGGCATTTCCATGTCCTTCCTTTTGCTCTTTCTATGATTCTTAAAGTTCTCTCAATAAATATTTTTCCAGGAGTAAACAGAATATTAGTCAATAACAACAATGAAAAATCTTCACCCTCTCCTTCATAAGGACAAACAAAAATCATTTTTAACAATACTCACTTTCAACTTCTTGCTTTCTGGTCAAATTTTTTTTTTTTTTTTTCAAAAATTTAAAGGCAATGTCAATTATCTTCTGTCTTCTTAATTCCTGCTCTTTTATTGTTCTTGCTCCTTAATGATTTTTTTTCTCTCTCATTCACCTTGACATGGTGTTATGGTTAGCAATTATAACAGAGTTCAATCCTCCCTCATTTCCCCATATTTTCATTCTTGTACCACATGTAAGCTACACTTTGAAAATCAATACAGTGTAACCCGGATATAAGAGAGATTTTGTCTGGTCCCAAATTAGAGCCATACTTACCTAAACAAAATAGACCAAACCCGGATATAAGAGAAACTCGGATATAAGAGACTTCTTCTCCAGTCCCGACAACTCTCTTATATCCGGGTTACACTGTATATTCTTTCACACTGTCACCCTATGTGTCTTGGTGGCTTTATTGCCTTACTTGGGATGAAATGATTAAAGAAAGAAAATTCTTAGAGACCTTTCATTAAGGATTTTTTTTTTTTTTGTACTTAATAAAATCTAGAAACAGATTGTTAGGGTAGTATTCTGCAGCAACTTTAGCCTGTTTTTTTTTTTTTTGTTTAAAGATCGTCATCAAAATATGTTCCTCGTTTCCAAAAAACCATAGCCATGACCGTTGATTTCTGGGTTTTGAATTTCTTCAGCTGTGGAGAACCCAAGAGTTATCACCACTTTAAGCAGCCTCCTTATACCATCAATACCGACCCACCTATTTTTGATAAGGTAGACATTAATAGGTTACAGATAGAAACCTATAATTGTTAATTATAAAAAATTAAGACCAGATTTTTCTTATGAAAAAAAAAAAAAAAGAAATCTATGATTAATACTGGAATTTCAATTATATTCAATAATGTCAATTATACCAGATTTAAAAAAAAAAAAATTAATACCAGAAATTTCTTAGAAAAAATTTTTTTTATTTAAAGAAAAAGAGCATAAACCAATAATTAATACATGATTTTCATTTTTACAATCAATGCCAGATATTATTGTTGGGCATGCATGGTTGAATTAAAAGGTGCATGCACTCAACGCCATAACAGTCATAAATTTTAAAGAATAAATGAATCGGTATCAACTATCAAATTTAAGCATTGGAAAATTTTACAGCAGAATTTTCTTTTTAATTCTCACACCATAACTTTAAAAACTTTCTCCCTTTCTATGGGTCACATGCTCTTCTCTCTCTCTCTGTCTGTCTCTTTCTCTGTCTGTGTGTATATATATATATATATATATATATATATATATATACATACATGTCATTCACAGACAGTACTGTTTCGCTGTATCACAGCTCCTCAGTGCAACTAGACTTCCGAATGCCTCAAGCCAGGATTGAAACAACTAATTTTGTGTCAACCAGAGCTATCTTCACTCGGTAGAGTTACACAACTAAATCTAGCGTATTGTTTTTACAAATGTAAAATATATATAAGGGCAAATAGGAAACGTCAATCTAACAGCTTTTACTTTTATTAAAACTTTGTTAAAAGTGATATACATTTCTTATTTGTTTTTATATTTTATCATCCTGTTGGATTCCGATCCATATTTGACATTTAACTATAATATATATAGTTTTAAGGTGTGCTATATTTATGGGATAAAGTGCTCAATATCAGATATAGCGTATATAAATATAAAAGTGAACATTGAATCGGAGCCGACAGGCTGTTTCATGCTAGGCACAATCGTTAGACCAATTGACGATTGCACCTAGCATGAAACAGCCTGCCACCTCTGAGTGTGACTTCAAGGCTCACACATATTATATATATATATATATATATATATATATATATATATATATATATAAAAGCCAATATTTTTATTATTCAAACTTTATTTTTAGTGGATACCCATCCTTGAAATAGTTTTTTTTTTTTTTTTTTTTTTCCCCTCTTTCTTTCTTTTTTCTTTCTAACCATGTATTAAATAAGCTTGCTCTGTTGCAGAGCATATTTTTCTTGATTGTGCTGACCATAAAAGTAATAACCACTGCTTAAAATAAAAATAGGAGGCCCAACATGGTTATCCACTAAAAATAGCATTTGAAGTTATATAATTGTGTATTTGGGTATCAATTCATCAAATACAAGTTTATTTGATTTTTCTTGTTTGTATCGGTGTTTTCTTTTCTGGACAGTTTTTACACACTGTATGTCCAGAAAAGGGTACACTTATACAAACAAGAAAAAATTAATAAAAAGCTTAATCACAATACCTTGTCAGTCTTCTTTAACGAGAGAGAGAGAAAGAGATAGAGAGAGACACACACACACACACTAAATAAAAAAAAAAAAATGCAGCCCCACTTTGGAGAGTGCAGATTTCAATCCTGCCAGAGGGTGAATTTCTTTACTTTTAATAAGATTTCTCAAATGTTCAGGCTGCTAGACAAAATGAAATACTTTTGAAAATCGACTGAGCATCTACTCAAATATGGGAAACTACTAAAAATAATGCTTGAAGTAATAAAAATGTCAGATTAATAAAGAATCCATTATTTCTTTAGAAATGTATACAGAAAGTTTGCTTATAAAAGATTTTCATCAAATTTTGATTAAAACTTAAATAAATAGAAAAGAAATAAAGATATAATATGCAATCAATTCATATCAAATTACGCATTAAGCCTAGCCTTTGTTTGGCACAAGGCTATAAAAAAAGAATAACTCAGTAAGGATTTAATTTGATGAATCCTGTAATTCAGAAAACCATTAAAATCTAGTAAATAACATTTTATTTTTATTCTTTCCATCTTAATTTCATTTGCTTTTTATCACAACTACTTGTTGTTTTCTGAATTGGAAATATTTATGTTGTTTATTTGTGCTCTGTTTACCTATGGTCATAGACTAACAGTCTGAGTATTTGTGATAAGAAGTATTTGAAATTAAGTTAAAAGAAATATTAATAATAATTAAAAAAATAATTCTATAATATGCAATGCAACTCTGTTCTCATTGATGAGATATTCCAGTGTTATGATAACGGGATGCATTATACATCATCAAAAAGCAGCTGATGTTGCCATAACAATGGAATATCTCATTAAGGAGTGGGGAATCAGACAGCTCATACATTGGTTTTTTATGTCTTTTGTTTCAGATTAGCTTTCTTTGGATTTAAAATGCAAAATTCTTAAATGTAACTAAAGTTAAGTATATAAATCCCAGATTGCATAGATTTTTTTTTTTCACAAAACATTTCACAGCAAATCATTAAACTTAGCTTTGTCTGGCACAAGGTTGGAATATTATAAGCTGATTATTTTTCTGTTCTTTTTCTTAATATTCTGAATCCTATCACTCCCCACCTATCACCAATTTTTTTAATTGTCTTAATGACAAATCATTGGTTTGGAAATAATAAGGATTTAAAAAATATCTAAAATATGGAATGGCTTTTCACCTAAATTTCTTTAAAATTTTTTTACTCCTTGTGAATAAATTTGCAGAAAGCTTTTTACAGAAAGCATCCATCTTGATCCATTTGGTGTTGCTGTCTTCAAACAAATAGTAGGAAAATCTGTCTTGTTTAGTCAGTATTTAATGAGAGATAGAATATTCTGTCCAGGATTCAAATCTAGACACTGATCAGACCAAAACTTTGGGATTTTGTTCTGAAGCAACATCTTGGTGTGTTTTTTTTTTTATTATTATTATTATTATTTCTCATTTTATTATTTCTGTCTTTTTTTATTATTATTTCTCGGGTTTTTTTTTTTTTTATTTATTTCTCCCTATTTTTATTATTATTTTTTCTCCCTGTTTTTTTTTTTGTTTTGTTTTTTTTATTATTTCTCCCTGTTTTTATTATTATTATTATTTCTTCGTTTTTTTTTTTTATTATTTTTATTTCTCCCCGTTTTTTTTTTTTTTTTTTTTTTTTTTATTTCTCCCTGTTTTTTGTTTTATCATTATTATTATTAATATTTCTCCGTTTTTTTATATTATTATTATTATTTCTCCGTTTTTTTTTTTTTTTTTTTTCTTTTTTTTTTATTATTATTATTCTCTTTTTTTTTTTCTTTTTTTTTTATTATTATTATTCTCTTTTTTTTTTCTTTTTTTTTTATTATTTCTCCGTTTTTTTTTTTTTTGTTGTTTTTTTTTTTTGTTTTTTTTTTTTTTGTTATTTCTGTTTTTTTTTTATTAATTCTCTCTGGGTTTTTTTATTAATTCTGTTTTTTTTTTGTTTTTTTTTCCAAATTATTTCTGGTTTTTTTGGGGGGGTTCTAATTATTTCTCTTTTTTTTCTTTTTTTTTTTTTTTCAAATTATTTCTCTTTTTTTTTTTTTTTTTTTTTTAAATTATTTCTCTCTCTTAAAAATTATTTCTCTCTTTTTTTAATTTCTTTTTTTTTTTTTTTTTTTAATTATTCTGTCTTTTTTTATTATTTCTGTCTTTTCTATCAATGTGGAAAGGAGCATTGTTGTATTGAAAGTAATACCTGCTAATTTCTTTTTAGAAAAACAACCTTTCAATTGTAGAAAGCAAGCCTTTTTGCAATATTTTCTGATAAATCATTGACAGATAACATTTTGGATTTGGCCACCACCCTTCTTACTCAAGGACTACATGTTTTCTCTCCAATGTTGAATAGAATTTTATCAATATACAGCCACAATTTCATAACTCCATTTTCTGCTCATTGATACATCAGGTTTGGATTGCTTAAGTGCCTACATCAACAAATTACTGTACCCTATTGGTATTGTAGATTTTACCAGTGAATGTGAAAAATTTGCCAGAGTAACAGATGCTGGCTGATAGGTTCAAACTTGAACCATTGTTTTTGTTGTTAATGGATCATTATGAATGCTGACTGGCTGGGGTAAGAATATGAAAAATTATCCATAACCCTAAAATTAACAAAAATAAAATATAATTTTTCTCAGACACCAAAATTTATCTTCCTTACCACTAAAATTTTTTAAATAACAAATTGGGTCATTTTAGTTTAACTTAACTTTGAATGATGGAAATTTTCTGTTTGGGTTAATGGCTTTAATAATTTATTTATTCTGAGCTATAAAGAAAACTGTTTAACATATCTTTTTATGTGTCTGTGTTATTTTTTATTTATATTCAACACAAAATTCAAGAAATACCATTGTTTTGAATTAGAAAGCAGTTACTGAAATGAATGAAATAAGAAGCTATAGTGGTTTCATCTCCCAGTTGGAAGAAGGCTGGGAATGTCTTTTTTCTCTTTTCATTTTCTTTTCTCCATTTACTACTGTCTTGTTTTGCATTGGATGCGCTCATTGTAGTGAACAAAATAAGAAGTTAAGGAGGTTCCCTTCATCAGTAGGATAGGTATTGCTTCTGTATCCTCAGTTGTCTGTAGCTGTGGCTTGAAGAGGTTAGAGCTTTTTTTTTTTTTTTTTCTTCTTTTTTTTTTACCATTCACTCATTTTAGTTAATACATGTACTTTTTTTTTATTGTTACGCTTTTTCTTTTTTAGTTCCTTTATTTTAAAAAAAAAAAAAAAAAATTTTTTTTTTCTTTAGTTTTGAAAAAAAAATTTTTTTTTCTTTCCATTGACTGTTTTTAGTCTCTCCCATTTAGCAACCGTCTTCTCAATATTTATTTTCAGGCCTGAGGATATTCACTCATCTCCAGTAATTTAGATAAGCAGCCCTATAATTAAAAAAAAGAAAAAAAAAAAGTTCCATGATCTTCATTTGCAAGGTGAAGCCATTATTTGCATCTAGTTTCTTTATTTTCATTCAATATTTTATTTTTTCAATCCCCCTCCCTTGTTTTCATCCAATTTTTCTTTTCCATCTTTCCATTGTCTAAAAGAAAAAAGTCCCTAATCTTGTTCTCACTAAATGATTCTTTTCCTGTCTA
>OZ038519.1:36987334-37132334 GCA_964036315.1 Acanthosepion esculentum | reverse complement strand
AAATCCAACATGGCGCGTGAACGAAATATTCGGCAAAAAATCTCATTTGTCAGTAACATTTTTAACACCTCATAGAATGTAAAGTTCTTAAAGCAAACCTGTGCCAAACTGTTTTCCTGAATCCTTGATGACTTGGCTGTCCAAAAATAACAACCTCAAGATGAAATAATAGAAACTGACCGTGAAAAACACAATTATGTGCAACAAGTTTTCGATCAATCAGTAAACTTCGGGACCTTTTTGGGTGACGTTATAGGATCCAGACAGCTATTGTTTGCACATGGAATTATTCACTGGTAATTAATCTTCGATTTGGCTGTGGAAAATGTCACCCGGCAATTAGCATTAAGAAATTATGCCCAATTTTCTGAGAAAAATCACCTTTTTTTTTCTTTTTATGAAAAAATATTTATTTCCGCTTCAAAATAATATCATTCAAACTTCGTCCCCTTCTTAATTTGGTGTGAACATCATTGGATAAAAGGTAGAGCTCAATGGCCCGGTGATGGGAAGTACGAAAGATATGTGGTGAAAAAAAACAAAAAAACAATGTCGTCTGCTAAGTGTTGTCATCACCTAGGTCACGGGGTGTTAAAAACAAAACAAAACACATCAAGCCATTGTTCAAACAGGTTTTTTTAATAAAAAAAAAAAACTTATATCAAGCCCTACCAATGTTGACCCTTTTTTTTTTCTTTGTTCTTATCTGGGAGTCGTGGGTTTTATTACAAGCTGATGACAACATTTATTGCTGGCTGGCTGGCTTTTGACCCAGACATGTCACTCAATTTGGCTTAAATTTCCTTATTGCTGCTGCTGCTTTTTTTTTTTTTTTTTTTTTTTTTGGAAAAAAAAAAAAAAATTTGGGGTTTCTGGTGGTCAGGAATTTCAGATAAATCTCGCCTTTTACTAAAGATTTCCAAGGCCAGGTGTCAATTTTTTTTACCCCCGGCAGTCATATAATTGGAAAATTACCAATGGACTTTGTCGCATTTTGACCCCCTAGGAATGTTGATTTCATTCAAAACTCAATTTTATGCCTGAAATAGTCTGATTTAGGCTTTCTGATTTTTTTTTTAAAAAAAAAGGTTAATTTCCCATTAATGGAGGAAATTTTTGTTTAGAACTAGAAAAAATGCAAAAATTTTACTATTTTTTCACATTTTACTCCTTGAAAAAAAATTTGAGTCATTTACACCAGCCAATTTTACTTTTAAATGAAACAATATATCTTTTGCTTTCATAAAATACCTAATTTCATGGGGTTCACATCAAAAGTTTCCTTGACATTTGTTTAGATGTTGATAAATTTGTTTAGATGTTGATAAAACAGTCATTTTTCAATATAAAAGCATGAAAATCCATTTTTTTTTTTTTTTTTTCAGAGAAAATAAGCTGTGACAAAATGACTTTTGCTATTTTTGTGATGATTTTTACTTGGGATAGAAAATTTTTACCATAGCAGACCTGAATTGAATTTATTTAAGTTCAGTGGGGCTATAGGAAACCTCATACAGCTGTGGGGTGACAGGCTGTTTCATGCTAGACGTAATCACATCGAGCATGAAACAGATTGGATTCCAAAATTAGCTTGAAAATGAAACGGGATTAGGTACTTTAATTCTATAATTGAATTTGAAGTTTTTAGTTTCAGTTTTCAAAACATGGTAATTCCTGTATAGCGGTGGAACCATATATATATATGAGAGAGAGATGTATATAGATCTTTTGCAGGGTGAGGCTTGATCATCCTGTGAAAATAAAGATTCATGTAGTTTGCATAGGTCTTGCATTTATCAGCTGCCTAACTAATGTGATCACAATGATTAACAGAAGACAAAATTAAGTATGTACTTTTTTTTTTTGCAATGATCTTTATGTATAGGAACAACAGGTAAGTGAATGAAAAAAATATTAAAAACTATCCATTTCATTACACATTTTGGGGTTGTCTAGTCTCTCCAGCTATGGGTGGCAAACACTGTAAGAAGGAAAATTCTGTGACAGACTACAGGTAACCACTTCACTATCTTGCATACCAATTTACAGATTAAAAAAAAACAAAAACTGAAGGGCCATGATTCTGCCTCTGCATGGATGTGGCAATTTTTTTTTTTTTTTTTTTTTTTTTTGTGGGAGTTCAATTCAGTTAAATATCTTTCTCTCTACCTGTTAATTTGCCTCATCAGACTAATAGGGTGTAGATGCAGCCATTTTTATTTTAGAACTTTCTTCTCTACTTTTCTAACTTATTTTATGTTTCTTGTTAAAACATTTCAGCTGATACATTCTTTGGCCTTCATTAGATGTAACTGGCACTTGGTATTTAAAATTTGTTTTGTACTTTTTCTCATCACTTTTTCGTACAACTAATTATACAATAAACTCATGTTTAATTCATTTTTAACAAAATTAATCAAATCCTCATCCAAAAGGTTTTCAAGAAAGTGAGCATTTGAAAGAAAAAAGTCCATGTTGTAATAACAAATATTAAACGTACTAAATGACATTTTTATTTAATTTTAGTATTTACAATTTTTTCTTCTATAAACTTTGTTCATTTTTTTTTTAAATTTTCATTATAAATTTTAATTGGTTTTATTCTAAATTTTGTGGTTGAAATATTTACAAAAACAAAAATATTAACAAACATTAAAATAGACATTCATATATACTTGTATTTTGTAGATTTCTTTTCATGTTTTAAGTTATCAAAAGCAGGACACAAACTTGGGATACTTGCCAATTTTTCGCATTGACCAATGGAAATTAAGTATCAGTGTTGGCTGTTGATATTAAGAGGGTATGTCAAAAAGTAATGAAATTTGTTTTATCATGTAAGACAGCATTTCTTAAACTTTTTTCCATTCATGACCCCATTTTTCATCACATGATTTTTTTTGCAACATCAGCTATTGACTATAAACTGAAATTCAAGACCTCCATAGTTTAAGAAGTGTTGATATAAGCGATAAGGAACACAATCAAGATATAAAATATGTGTAATTTGGCAGCAACTTTTCTTTTAAACATGTAGTATTGAATGTTAAAGACAACATAGTCTTGCATAATTTCTTTTGAATTTTCTCATATTCTTTAATGAGACTTTTTATTTGAAAATGATTTCGAAATAAGTATTGTCCGTATGATGACCTAGCGCTTTCGAACATCATTGTTCATCTTCAGGGTCAATATTTTTAGTCAAAATTTAGCAGTTGAACAATTAAAATGACCGGCCTTCCTGGGTTGTTGCTTTTGTATATTTTGGGAAGGAGATAGAAGATAGCAGGTGTCATGTTTGTGGGTGTAAGTGTTGTGCATGTTTCCTTGTCGATTAGATTGTTGCGAAACCTCATGTTTAGTGAGCTAGTTAATTCTTTTTGGTATTTGGGATGATGGTCTGTAGGTAAGCTTTTGTAGGTTTCTTTGTCAGCACGCTGATTGTTGGCCTCTTTAATGTATTCTTTGATTCCCCAGATCACTGTGCCCCCCCCCCCATGTTATGATTAGGTCATCTCTGTGTCAGCGTGTCAAGGGCTACACGTTCTCCTTCAGTTATATTGTTACATGGCAGCTGACGTGCTATTGTTTTCTTTGTCATTTATTACTGCCATTTCAGATGTCTGTAAAGTAATGTCCATGTTTTGTGGGTTGAATGTAGCGTCCTTCTCTTTTAATGTATCAAGTATGAAAGGTGTATGAATCTTGTCTCCATAATGGGCTTTTAGTCATATTTTTCTGAAGAAGGATTTCAGGCCCTTTGCCAAGGCGTCTTTATCAAACCTTGGGGGACTAGGGCAAAAGCTTAGTCCTTTATTATATATATATATATATATATATATAATCTGAATATCCAAGTATTCATATAGACAGTATAAAATTCCAATAATCAAAAACACTATTCTTAAGAGTGCTCAATACAGAGTAGAGCAAATAGTATTTATTCAATATGTCCTAATTTAGTTTTAACCATTAGGTTGAAAAAGGAAGTCATATTGTGGTCATAATTAATAGGATTTCTATATTCAATAGGTGGTACCTTTATAACTGCTATTAACATAACATATAAATGGAAATTCAAGACCTCCATAGTTCAAGAAGTGTTGATATAAGTGATAAGGAACACAATCAAACATATACATCAAGATATAAAATATGTGTAATTTGGCAGCAACTTTTCTTTTAAACATGTAGTATTGAATGTTAAAGACAACATAGTCTTGCATAATTTCTTTTGAATTTTCTCATATTCTCTAATGAGACTTTTTATTTGAAAATGATTTCGAAATAAGTATTGTCCGTATGATGACCTAGCACTTTCGAACATCATTGTTCATCTTCAGGGTCAATATTTTTAGTCAAAATTTTTTTAAACATTTGCCAATTGTAGCGTAATCATGTTGCTACTTTTTTACAAACTAAATAAACGTTAAAATCCATTTAATTTCAAGACGCGATGATGTTATCACGTGCATGGCAAAGATTTTTATCATGTGACAGCGTGAAAAAGATTTTTATTATACAATAATAAAAATCTTTTATTAAAAAAACTCCAAATACAAGGTTGGTACAGATCAAATAAAACTCCAATAATCAAAATCACTATTCTTAAGAGTGCTTAGTATCAAATAGTGCAAATAATATTTATTCAAAATTATAATATATGCATGTTATAAACATAAACACACACACACACACAGATATATATATATATATATATATATATATATATATCTATCACAAACATTATTTTCTGGATACACATGTTTGAGTAGAAATCCTGTTTTTTTTTTTTGTTTTTTTTTTACTATTTATGAAAACTTAAACAGTGTGAATTACATCTGCTGGCCAATGCATTCAAGACACTTAAAAGAAAATAGTTCCTTCCCCCATTTTAGGAGAAACCCCTGTCTGATTAGACAGCTTAACCACAAAGCATAACAGCCCAGCAAAGATAAAAAGCATGCTAGATCCGATGTTGGTTTCTCCTTTGAAAGACTTAAGACACACAACTCAAAACATTTAAAAAAAAAAAAAAAAAAACTATCCACAAAAATAATTACAGTAGTAAGGAATAATGTCAGATAAAGAAAATCCCTTGATTCTTTAGAAATGCATATATTGTATACTTGGGAAGCAAACTTTATTTTATACATGTTTCATTACAAGTGACAGACAAAAAAAAAAATCATGACAATTTTTTTATTTATTTTAATGTTCTTACAGCTTCTCTTTTCTGGGGACTAATAGAATGTCGAAACTGTCCATAGTGATTTGTGTCCCAAGCACTTTTGGACAATTTACTACTCATTTCCAAGGAGTTCATTGTTAATAAGTTGTTTTTTTTTAAGAAAATTAATTACTCTTGTCATATAGGATCAGATTGAGACTCTGCTTGTCTTCAGATAATTGAAGCAGTTTAAGCCATCTTTTACAATTACATTGCCTTAGAATGACAGTGTTATATACAGCATTTGTCTTTCTTTTTTTTTATGGTACTGAGATTACTTAAGAGGTTTGTCAATCCTTGACTTACTTACACTGACATATATCCTGTGGTCATTTGGTTTATTACAAGACATTGTCTTTTACAGGACAGCAAAATTGATAGACTGCATTGGAGTTTAGATTTGATAGACATGTTCTTGACAATTATGAGGTTGGCAGTTTTTAAGTTTGCTGGGGTCAACAGGTGAAATTTATTGTTGAATCCATTTTTATAATTGTGTATCTGGTTGCTGTAAAAGACATTAATAGTTTTTGTCTGAATTTCTGAGATGAGGTCTTATTTACACAACTTATATTCAGACTATTGTCCTCATTTTTGTTATCACAACAATTTTGGCCATTGTACCCTCCTCAGGTGTATATATCAATCTGGATAACTTGTAGGGAATTCTGAACTGAAACCTTTATTTAAACCAGTGGAATGAGAACAATTTACTCCTAGCGATTAAATAAACTTCAGTTCAGAATTTCCTGTAGGATACCCAGATCAACATACACCTGAGGAAGACCAGAGAGCACAATGGCTGAAACGCTATAACAGAGATGAGGACAATAGTTTGAATATAAATAGTATGAATAACGTTAGTGTGGTACGAGATGTTTTGGTATCACTGCTGTGTACTTTCTGTATGGACAATTTTATTTGGGTATCAATAATAATTTTCCTATGTTTGAGTTCACTAAAAGAAATTTGGCTGAAAGGTGGCAGTTAGGCTGGGCTCAATTTATGAAGGGTTATCACTGTGAACTGATTTTTTTTTTTTTCTTTCTTTCTTTGTAAACATTGACTATTATAGAGTAAGAAGCAGAAGTTTTCTAAATAAATGTTGAAGAATAAAATTTCATTGTTAATACCAAAGTTCATATGACAAGTTTATTACAGAGTTTTGTGCCCCTCCCCACCAAACTTGACTAAGTTTGTAATTTCTTGCTAATATAAAAATTCCATCAACAAAGCTCATGTAGATTTACTGTTTTGAGCACTTTTTCATGAAGCAGACAGACTAACACCAAATGGTGACAGTGTCCACATTGCTTATATTTACATGCAGTTTATCCTGGATGTTCAGCATTTTAACACAGACATTTATATATATATATATAAAAATTTCATCAGACCCCCCCCCCCAAATTACTTCAAATATTGTTATACTCATATTTGAAATAGATGCCCCATTTTTATTTTAAACTATTTCATGAGTATCTACCAATAACTGCTGTTGGAGATTTTTTGTTTTTTATATATATATATATATATACACACACACACACAAAAGTCTTGTTTCTACTCTGAGTGTTGTAGAATGACAATCCATTCATTAAGAGACTTGCTGCTAACATTTACTTATCATGCTTGAGCATTACTAGCAATGAATTAAAAACTTCTTGCCTTAAAATCTGAAGTGCCTAGAATTTGCTCCTTTTAAATACAATCTTTGCTGTGCATAACACCAAGGCAATTTACAGATGACTATGACTTCAATTCTTAATACAATTTGTTTAGTTTAATAATCAGGAAGTATTGAGTATAAACAAAAAATGCAGAACAAAATTGTAAAAATTAAATATTACTTTTTCTTTGACAGCATCGGTAAACTTGTTAAATATGAAATGAAATGTCTAAGATGATTTCAATGGAAGTATAATGACCGTTTTGTTTTCTTTTTTGTCACTTCATTCTCAGTATATTTACCTACACAAAGCAAGAAACTTATTTTAATCTTTAAGAGCTGAAGAAGATAAAAGGTATTAAAAATTAAGAAATACAGTCATTTTATGTTCACGTGTAATTATCGCCTTAAGGTGTCTGAATTTCTTAAATTAATTATCAAAAATCTCTTATATTATTTTTTTACCTTCTAAAGCCACTAAGCAAGCAACATGAGAACAGAATGAAAGAATAAGTTTTCAATAAGATTTGAATTTGCATTCCCTGTCTTTGTCGGACTGTGTGACCAAGACAGCTTTGATAGGTCCTAACTAGCAGACTTCTGTTTTTTAATCAGTTCACCCCAAGCAAAGCAAAGCAATAAAGCCACTAGGACACAAGGGGTTACAGAGTATTAGAAAAAAAAAAAAAAACTATTAAGGAGAGAGAGGATAATAAAAGAACTATTAAAATATCATTCAAATTCAGTCATATTCGTCCTTAACTAAATATTACTTGACACTGCATAATTTCTGATATAATAATCTTGAAGCTTTTTTTTTTTTTACTAGTTTTCTTACAAACTGAATATAGTAAAAACCACAAAAAAAATGTAATGACAATATGTCATCTAAAATATTTAAACAAAATATCTTCATTAATGTTGTGTGTGTGTATATATATATATATATATATATATAAAATAGTCCTGTAGAATCTAACTGGAAATATGCCAAATCTAGAAAAATTAGAC
Organism: Acanthosepion esculentum; assembly: GCA_964036315.1. Lineage (NCBI taxonomy): Eukaryota > Metazoa > Mollusca > Cephalopoda > Sepiida > Sepiidae > Acanthosepion > Acanthosepion esculentum. The sequence goes on along the minus strand of OZ038519.1, from coordinate 37,124,424 downwards.
ATTTATATTCAGTATCTGTCAGCTTTTAAATGGTGTATATTTTCAATTTCTCTTGGGCAATAAAGTTTCACACAAAATATAAAATGTTATTTTTACAAGAGTAAAATTTTTTAATATCCTGTCATGTCATATTGGCATCTATAAGACAGATGATATTAAAATTTTATTGGCATATTTTTGTATTTTAGAGGGAAATATTTAACCAGAAAAGAATCCTCGTAAAAACATTTTGTGTTTTATAACTGTTTTACTCAAAAGGTAAATATTTACAACAGGCGCCATTAAAGTCCATAAAATTCTGAAAATAAAAATCTCATTTTCTTTAAGATTTTTCCAATGTAATTAAAAATTCTACAGGATTAAAATGATATGAGGTGAAGATTGAAAATTGTTGAAGTGATATTTGTCAGAAATTACTCAGATCCTGCCTATTAGAAGCTTATTCTTTATTTCCAGTTTGTTGCTTAATTAATGGACATAGCATGTTTAAAAAGAAAACATTGTGATAAACTAATTTCATTATTATTTAATTTTATTTTTTTTTTAAGTAGGGAAAAATTGATTTTTAGATCTGTTATAAAAAAATTAACAGTAATAATAACAAAAAGGGAGATAACTAAAATATCAAACCCAGTTATGTCCCTTTTCTTAACCACCACCTCAGCTTTATGGTGGAAGTGCAACTGTATCGACCTTTTCGTCATATTGTGGAGGTGACGGTGGTGACTGTTGATAAATGTGGGCATAATATGAACTGTCAGTCTGTGTTGCTACTTCCTGGGAGATCAGCTTAATATTAGGGGTTGGGTTCAGCACATATTGTTCAGGTGTTGCTTTCTTTTCTCGATAGAATAACGGTAAGATGCTCATGAGAATGTAAAAGACACCACTGACAGTCAGCATTATTCCTGCAAGAGAAAACGCAATTATTAGTTTTAAGCATGCTGACAAAAATGACAAAGTTCAATCCCTAGCCCGGGCAGTGAGTACTTGAACTCACTGGAAACAAGGCAAGCAATAACTGAGTATTACTTAAAATAAGAACTAGATAAGATCTCTCTAGAAACGGGTAGTGGAACAAGAACCCCCCCCCCCTAGATTAAATAAATGCGATCAATATAGTCATTATGAAGGTTTGGTTTATCAATTTTTATTGCTGGGAATATTATTTTTTTTTTCAAAAATGTATTGCTGGTATTAAAACCAATTTTTATACTTTTATAATGTTTTGATCCCCTTTAGTGGGGGGCAACTATTTGCCCATAGATGAGACCTTGATAGGGTCTACAACTCCGGCTCGAGGGTGGACCTGGGAATACCCGCAATTTAGAGGTGGTTTCATGCTCCTCAAAACCTGATCAAAGGCCTTGCTGTCGAATGTAGTTGATCATCTTGCCCAGGACACTGTAATTTATCGTCCTACTAAGGATGGCCTTATGAAGGTTGGTGGGCACAACAGCCAAAGCATTTTGATAATAACAACAAAAATGAGGACAATAGTCTGAATGTAAACAGTATAAATAATTAAGAGTATAAGTGAGACATTACAAATTTTAAGGACAAAAATTTCTGTAATGATCAATTATATTTGGTCTAATATCCTTAAAGTCTTATAGCATTGAAACACTCATTCTTGTATTATCACTGAAGTTAAGCAACATCAAGCCTGGTCAGTAACTAGATGGGTGACCACTTGACAATACCAGATGCTGTAAGCTTGGATATGCAAGGTGGTGTAATGAATAATTGCTCAGAATTATTCATCTGAGAGCAGTTTCAATTCCAGTTTGCTTCAATATATTCACTTACATATAAGTACCTTTGGGAAAGGCATGATTTCACCTCTTCTCCTGCCACCTATTGGTTAATTAGTAAGACTTATCACTAAACCATTATTATTATTACCAAAAAAAAAAAAAAAAAAAAAAAACATTTCATACAAAATATTTATATTTTGGCATTAAATAACCCATACAGGTTAATATGCTGTTAAACTAAACATTCAAGATGTGGGTGATCCTGACTCTCCACAACATCCTTTCAAGTTCTTAGTAATGTTTGTCTTTTTGCCATCCCTTCCACTCTGTTTTGTCATCTATTCACACAAGCTTGTCAGGTAGATGGCCTGTTTCTTACTCTCCCAACTTCAACATGTCCTATGAGTATGAAATTCTCCAATCCACCATTACATGCTCTGTTCATCGTATTCTCAGCATCCTTCTGTAGAACCACATTTCTGTTTGTTTGTTTGGGGTTTTATGGCATATCAACCACTATGGGTTATTTAATGCCAGATCCAGTATTTACTAGATATATCAAAAATGTATCCCTGGCAACATCATTGTTTAAAAAAAAAAAATGTGTCCCTGGCAACATCATTGTTTCCCATCACATTTTAGGGGTAAGGTGTTAGTATATTTAGTGTAGGGTTTGGGAGGGAAAGTTAATTGTAAGTTGTTGTTTTGGGATGGGTTAGATGTGATGGGGCATGACATGACCAGCTGATTGATTGGATCGACGGCCTTTTGGTTGGACATAGTTTATTGTCGTACCCAGGGCGCTCTCATTTCTGTTGCCTCTTCAAGAACAAATTTTTTTTATTTGTAGGTTAGAAGTTTGCTTTTATTCCTGAAAGATCGATGTGATAAACAGTTCAAATGCTTTGATTATTTTATTGCATATGAAAAGCTCAAAATGCTTAAATAATTGATAATCAGTGGGAGAGATATCAAGTGAATATGGAGGACGAGGCAAAATTTCCTAATTCTGGCTATGTAGCTTTTGGGCAGCTGTGTGTTGTGCAGCAAAATTGGGCCATCCCTCATGCACTCAATTTCTACACAATACAAGGTGGCTGTTATTGTTTTCCCATGAGGCATTAATGAATAACTTCTCTGAAAGACCACCATACAGAAACCACTAACTTTTTGTGGTACTGTTTTGGTGATTCACTTTCATCTAACCACTGGCCTGCACTCTTACTGTTGCCAAAGAGCATCCATTTCTCGTCACCTGTAATGATTCAATGTAAAAATGGTTCTTTTTTCCCCAGTTTGTACTCATACAGTAAGATTACTCAAAATTGTTTCATTGCAATCATTTTCATTGGGCTTATCAGTAATATATTGAATGGTTTGTTTTGTTTTACAGCATATTAACCTCAATGGGTTACTTAATACTGAAAAATTTTTTTTATTGCTGGTAATATTTTGTTTTGTCAAAAATCTATTTCTGGTAATATTTTTTCCTTCAAAAATTTATTCAAAGTATTTCTGGTATTAAAACTTATTTTTACACTTTCATAGTGTTTTTACCCCAGTTTCGGGGTTAACTATTTGCCCATAGCTGGGACCCTAACAGGTGCTACCACCCTGGGTCAAAGTGGACCTGGGAACACCAGCAAGTAAGAGGTGGTTCCATGCTCCTCAAAACATCCTGATTAGAGGCCTTCCTGTTGGATGTAGTTTATCGTCATACCCAGGACACTCAAGCTTAAAGCACATGTTATTCCCAGGCAGTCACCCATTTTGGTACAGATCAATCTCAATGTTACTTAACTTTGGTGATCAGACAATAACTGGTGTATCAACATGATTGTACACTTGATAAACATTGATATTTTGCTATTCAATGTACTGCAACAAATTTAGTTCCCTAAAAAAAAAAAAAAAAAAAAAAATTGATCTGGACAAATTTTTTACCATTTATCCTTATCAGCTTGTTCAAAGTGGAGAAGGGAAAATAAAACCCATAAACTTAACTTAAAAAGTAATTTTCTTTTAAGTACTCACCTACAATAATACTTTGAATGTAATTTCGCTCAATCCAAAATGTTGGAATAGCCAATACAATATATAAAACACCTTTTCTCCAATTAGAAACCATCATGAAATATTTCCAACATTTGCAATAACAGCAACCAGTTTCTCTGGAGAGAGGAAAAAAAAAAAAAAAAGATAATTAAACAATTAAATTACTATAACTCACATAAAGCATTCCATATTTAAAAAAAAAAAAGAAAAAATACCTATATAAAAAGAAAGTTTCAATCAAAAATTTAAAAAACAAATGTTTGTAACTGCAAAAAATTTTTTTAAAAAAATAATTGAGATCACCCCAAGCAAGGCAGAAAGACGAGGGGTTAGTAGGTGTAGAATTAGAAAACAGAAACATTATTAAGGAGCAAGAACAATAGAATAGTAATCAGGAAGACCATAGATAAAGATTGACATTGTATTTAAATTTTTGAAGATCAAAGTTGGCTGAAAAGCATAGAGCGGGAAGAGTGTTCCACAAGCGAGAAGTGTGAGAAAAGAAACTGTTAGTATAGAACTTAGTTACATTTAGCCATTTCAGTTGTAAATTGATGAGACCTTGATGCCAGTCTGGTACTGCACTTAAATAAGTCTAGGTAACATAGCGAAGAGCTCATCCAAAGAGTTGCCATTGAAGTATTTATAGAAAAGGCAAAGGGAGGCAACTTTACGATGGTGGGAAAGTGACTGAAGCAGAGACACCAGATCAGGACCAATGATATTGCTGATTATTCTTTGGATTTTATCAAGAATCTTTCAATATATAGCAGGAATGCCAGACCATATGTGGCAGCAATCTTCTAAGTATTTAATACCAGTTACCTTGGTATTTTTGTCAACCTTTAAAACGTGGAATGTATTTCTGTTGCACTCTGTATATTGCTATTGATGATATCATTTAGCTAAAGTTCTTTGGCAGACAAGTGGGGTAATTCCACAAAGGACACATGAACAAATGTAAGCATTCAGTTTTTATGAAGATATTGATTTACTTACCTAAAACAAGATAAGTTGTTTAGAACCCATAACAGTTCAAATATAGTCACAATGATAGATGTAACTCTGAAAAACAAATAAATCAAGTTAATAATTATCAGAAAGAAAAAAAAATGTTCATATAATTATAGATGGTGAGAAAATATCTATAAGGGAGATAACTCAATGGTAGACTGCTCAAAGATGTTAAGCAAGCTGGAATGTTTAAAAATCTCCATGAAAGAAATCTGTACAATAGGAAAAAAAATTTGTATCTGCTGTCATATTTTATTGTATGAGGGTAAACTAGCAATAAAAGAATTTTTTTATACTGATGTATAAAGAGCTACTCAAGGTAGAGTAGTTACTGTGTTGGATAAGCATAAGGAAAGGCAAGAAGTTAAATATCGTATGCAATAGATGCTCAGGGTGATAATCTTTCTTTAAATTTATGACTGACTAGGCAGAGATTTTTCCCGCATTAGGTTGCCATTTCTTTCTGCAGTAGTCTGGTTACCAACCAAGGCTATAGGATCCAGTCTGCCCTGCTATTCGACCCATAGTTGGGATGAAAAAGAGATGAATCTATATCTTTCCCAAATGTATTTGTGCATAAGTGAATGTAAAGAACCTGACTGGAACTCGAACTGCTCTCCAATTTCTCATTCTGAGATAATCCATCCTTTCTTCGGACAACATAGTGGAAATAGAATTTTGTTATTTTAAACTTGACCAATAAAATTACATAATTTAAATAGCCACAATGCTATAAAATTACTTGCATAGATCAATTGTGACATGAATACTTACAATAAATACCAAGTGATGACATGTTTTGTGTAGTTTGGCTTTTGAATAGTGAAAATTGTCAAGGCCCAAAGAACTGAAAAGAAATAAAAAAAAAAAAACAAATTTAAACAACAGAATTACAAACACCTGACAAAAATCAAATGTTCATAAGATAACAAGGTTCACAAAGCACTGCCCGGGGCTCCCAATCAGGGTGTTCAGGCATAGTACACACCAGGCTCGTACTTAAATTGCTCATTCATTTTTTAATATTATGTCACTATCATGTATTACTATCTCCCATTTCCTCTAGATTTTCTTTAGTCACTGTTGGTAAGGTGTGTGATTATCCCACTTTGCCCGGGTACAATTTTACATTCTCTCTCTCTATCGCACACATTATATATATATATATATATATATATATATATATAGTGTAACCCGGATATAAGAGAGTTGTCGGGACCGGAGAAGAAGTCTCTTCTATCCAGGTTTGGTCTATTTTGTTTAGGTAAGTATGGCTCTAATTTGGGACCAGAGAAAATCTCTCTTATATTCGGGTTAAACTGTATACATATATCTAAAGAATTAATGGATAATATTTTTAATCTGATTTTTTTTTTTTTTTTAGTGGATACTTTTATTTGAGTAAACACTCCATTTATTTTAAACAGTATTTATTCTGTCTCCAGGCCTGTATACTTGAGAAAAAAATTAATAAAGAAAATGTGTAAGGGAGGACAAAGGTTCAAATCTTGCTGGAGGCCACATTTTCTTTATTAAGTCTTCTTGAGTATACAGGCTAGTAGATGAAATAAATACTTTTTAATAAATAAACTGGGCATCAACTCAAATATGGGCATCCACTAAAAGTAACATTTGAAGTAATACAAATTATATACAAGAAGTGTGGACACTGATGTTAACACCGAGTGGCGACAGTCTGTTTCACACCATTCTTATTTACACAAGCTCTGTCCTGGATATTGAGAACTTTCACCCTATAAATATAGCATACCATAAAATTACATTATCGTTACAGATATCTTCAAAGATGCAATAAAAAATGAGCATACATGATGAAAAAATGCCCCAAACTGATGTTCATTAAATAAAGACACAAAACAAATTTGCCTTTGGTTTTGATTTTTACCATCATTGAATATGCCTCCATTTTTTATTTCTAACTGCAGAATACAATAACATGAGGTTTGATAAAAAAAAAACCAACAAAAAACTATAACACATCAATTTGGCATTTAATCTCTCTTGAAGTAGTTCCCTTTTGAAGCCACTTTATCCATTTCAACAAATATATAGTACAGGTAATAATCCACTGGTATATAATCCAAATAGATACTAATAATATAAAATATTAAAACAGATCCACAAAAAGAGCTCAATGTATTTATTATAACAGAGCAAATAATTAATAAACAATCGATGAAATCCAAAATCACCTTATACAGGGAATAACCTATTTTGGCAGATGACAACATCAGTCGTCTGTCTCCTCATGAACCCTGGCGTGAAAAGAGTTTGTGTCAGAAATAGAAATTTAACTGTGAAAGCTAAAATATAGTACAGGTAATAAATCTGTTTGTATATTATCTGAGAGGATCCTAATATTAAAACTGATCCACAAAAAGAGCTCAGTGTATTTATTATAACAGAGCATATAAATTACAAAATAGAGAAATCCAAAATTACCTCATGAAAATAGCTATTTCATCTAGCGTTATGCTAGTATTTTTCAACTAAAATGGTGTGCAGATACAAGTTAGAAACTTAAAAATTGAATACTTAAAAAGAGAAAAAAGATGCAGTTGTTGACAATAAGATATTGAGTTAATCAAACAAAATCTGTATAATGGTAAGGGGGAAATGAATATTGTCTGGCTTGAATAGAAAGAGTTAACACAAACCTGACCCAGATTTTAATTCCACCATCCCAAGTTAGGGTTATGAAAAAAAATGAAGTGAAATCAAATTATATAAAATTTAAATAAAAAAATACAATAAATTATTAGTTATAAAAAAAAAAAAAAAAAGAGATTTTTTTTCCTTTAAATATATATAAATAAAATCTAATATTATTACTATTGGAGAATGTAAGTCAAATGATGGGATTATGGATCCAGATTACATCCACAGTGTTCAGGATACTATTACTGAGCCTCACCAACCTGGAGAAATTCTGAACAAGCCAAGAATCCAGAGGCAATCAGAGAGCTACTTGGTTGAATCTTGATCAGGAACTCTCATTAATACTTACTAATCATCTAAAGGGCCACATTAGCAAGCAGATCAGATCTTTCTGCAGATTTATGCACAAGGTTTGTCTTGAGTAGTTTGGTGTGGAAACTGCAAGAGGGGATACTAAATAGAAGCCGTCAAATAGAAGACAGATTCAGAAGGGTAAACTAAGAGCAGAGAGCTATGAAACACCGACTTAAAGAAGCTCCAATTCATCAGAGAGCAGGGCTTAAGGACCTGCTTAATGATATTAAGTGATAGTGATATGTAAAAAAAAAAAATCAAAGGACTATCATAGTCTGTCTATATTTCTGAGATGAAGTATTATGTACAGTATTTACATTAGTCGGACTATTGTCCTCATCTTTGTCGCAACGTTTCGGCCGTTGTATGCTCCGGCCTTCTTCAGGTGGTTGGAACTTTCAGAGGGAAAATTAGCAGGAGATAACTGATAACTGACATCCATCAAACATGGCACGTGGAACTAGAACAGTCTACCCCAGTGATCGAAATAAAGGGTTCAGTTCGAAATTCCAACCACCTGAAGAAGGCCGGAGCGTACAACGGCCGAAATGTTGTGACAAATATGGCAACAAAGATGAGGACAATAGTCCGACTAATGTAAATACTGTCAAAGGACTATGTTAAGAAATTTCAAGGACTGAAACTGGTCCACACACAAAATGAATGGTCATCAATTTCAAATTGTGAAGTATAATGGTTTTAATCAATCGAACTACAAATAGAAATTTTCAAAAAAGATCTCTACACATTTTAGCTACCCCTACTACTCATGACTTTTGTTACACATGGCACAGAACACAATGAGGATTTTTCCAGGATAATGTTAAATTTCAAGAACTGGAACTAGAGTGCACATGCACACAAAGTGAATGGTCATCAATTTCAAAAACACAAACTTTGTGATTAATCTTTTAATAGTTTGACAGATGAGATGTTCAAAGAAAAGCTACAGTTGGTTCCAATAATTCATGTCACATGGATCAGTTGAAAGCAGTGAAGAAATCCAAGTGTTGAAAGCTAAAACCTAACTGAAAGCAGACCTGGTTATGTTACACATTTTGTGTAGCATTATACAGTTCGGAGTTCTACTACACTTGAAAATTATGAATTACACACTTTAATTCTTACTGCTACACATTTCGGCTATCTAGACTACTCATGGTTTGTGAATGTCACAAAAATTCTTGGCTGCTGCACACTTCTTGTAAAGTATGATGGTTTTTATCAGAACTACAAATAGAAATTTTCACAAAAACACTACTAAATATTATGCCGACCATTAATGCAAAAAAAAAAAAAATTTTTTTTAGTACTAATTTCAAATGTGCTAGAAAGAATAAAAACAAATTTAATAAATAATCAAAAAATACTTTGGTCTTTCCTTTTAATAATAAACATTTTGACAATAAAACCATTTTATTAAGTTTGGGGCCTTTTTTCATCATGCTATGCTGTTTCTTCAGCAAAAATGTGGAAGTACCCAAGTTAGGTATCTCCAATAATTCACTGCAAAAACAGCATAGCATGATGAAAAAAAGGCTCCAAACTTAAAAAGAAGTTTTATCTTTAAAATACTTATGTTATTATTAAGAGCAAAGACCAAAATATTTTTTGATTATTTTATTAAATTTTTTATCCTTTCTAGCACATTTGAAATTTTGGTTAAAAATGATTTTTTTTTGTTTTTACCTCTATGTAATATTTACCATGAGTTTTTAGTGCATTATTTTTCAGGTGAAAAACAGTGATCTGGAAATTCTTAAAAAAAATTTAAAAAAAACAAAAAAAAAAATCAAATAATTGTTGGAGTTTAATGAAACTTTCAGAACTTATTCACAAATGAATGAAATTATTTTAGATGTTTTTTTAAAGAAAGTAATGGTAAAAATATTTTATTTTTTTAATTTTTTTACATCTGTTACACCCCCCCCTTAATTTTATGAAAACTTGACAAATTCGATGACATGCCTTTTAGTGATTATATTAGTCAAAAGCAGGAGACTTTCAAAATTATAAATTATTGATTTTTTGTAAAATCGAAATACACAGATACCCAAAATTCAGCTGTGAATTGTAAAGTACAAAACCCAATAAAACTATGACATTATTTAATTAGAAAAGCTTTTACTGGCTTTTATGAATAATATATGTTAAGGACAATATTGTTTGAAGCCAAAATATTTTTCCAATGAAAAATGAATTTTTACAAGATTTGTTTTCTTTTTTTTTTTTTTTATTAAAAGTGATAATGTGTTAAAAATTTTAAAATTAAATTTCAATCTGTGATTTTAGGGATTGCTGTTATTAAGTAGATCTATCTTTACAGATCATAAATTTTTAAAGCTTATTACAATCTGTGATACACAGGTATTTTTAAAATATTTTTTGAGTATGCAAAAAAGTTTTCAAAATTTTTTTTTTTTCAAATATATGATGTTTCAGACATAAATGTTATTAAGAGTTGTTTCCCCTGACAGCAAGAACCTGCCCGCCAGAAAATTTTTTTGCTTTCATTCTGGTGAACACATGTTAACTTCTTTGACTATCATTGTCGCATTTTCAAAGTTTTTAATTTTCTTTCTTACATCCTTTTTCACTAAATATTTTAATTTCAGTTTTTAAATGTAATTAATTTGTTTTTTTAGTGAGAAACATACTGCAATTATTAATTATTTTCTTTTTTGATTCGATTTTAGGAACAGAAACAATGCAGGCTTTGGCAATTATCTTTGATAAAAAAATTACAATAGAAAAGAAAAAAATCAATAAAATACTAGTCTTTTGAAAGTATTTAATTTTTAAAAATTACTGTATGTATAAATAAGCTGGTTCACTTAAAATTCGATAATAATGTCACTTCTGTCCTTCAGTGTGATAAGTCCCCCTCACTCATGTAAGCTGTCAATACATTGACGTAAATGTCAATTCCCACCAAAACAAGTCACCACAGTTAGGCAGGCTTCTCTTATTTTTAACTAAATTTTTTCTGATAAAAGATTAAGTAATTTTTATTTCCAATTACATTAAGTAAAACTTTAAATTTTCTAATTTTTTTCAAATAACTTTTGAAAAAGATATTGATTTTTTACAAAATTTTAACAGAATTTAACTTTTATTTACAAATTTCTAAAAAAAAAAACAAAAAAAAACATATCAACTTTTGGTAATTTTACTGACTCAAAAAAAATCAGATTTTTAACTAAAATTTTGGATGTTTTAGGAAGGATTTAAAAAACGAAAAAAAATGAAAAACAACACACAAAACATAAAACAAAAAACAATCAAAAAATACTTTGGTCTTTCCTCTTCATAATAGCATAAACATTTAGACAATAAAAAATTGTTTTCATCAAGTTTGAGGCCTGTTTTCATCAGGGGTATGCTTATTTTAGCAAATTAGTGGAGAAACTTAATTTTATTCCTCCCACTTTCTCATGACCGAACTGATTGTAGAGGAGACATGAGCGACAATGCAGCCAACTGCCGCTAACCGCATCTGATTTCTGCCTCCTGAAACAGCATCAAAGTGTCCATCATCCTGGTCCATTCTTTGATGTTGAACATCCAGCTTTTGGGCTGCCTCCCGCTACATCTATCCGCTTCCAAGGTACCGTGAAGGACCGTATTGGGTAAGATATTGTGACATATGACATGTCCAAGTTACAACAGCTTCTTGCTCTATACTGTTGCCAAGAGAGGGTCCAGGGGGCCTGCCAGTTGTGTTACTTGGCCATGAGATCCTGAAAAAGTGTCGGAAGCTTTCACATCCATAGAGCAATATGGACAACACCAGGGACTTGTAGAGCTTCATCTTGGTTGGAAAGCTGGCGTTTTACTATTTCCAATGTTGCCATAGCCAGTCTGGTCTTGATCATCCCTCTTTGATGAGGGTAGCACCGAGGTATTTAAAACCCATCCACTTCTTCCAGTTGTTCTTAGAGATCTGGGTCTTGATGTTGGTTGTGCTGTTGACCAGGACTTTACTCTTCTCAGTGCTCACTTTCATTCAATACGCTCCTGTTGTGTCTGTCAATCTGTTGGTGAGACCCTGCAATTCGGAGTTGCTGCCACTCAACAAGTCAATGTCATCAATGAAGCATAAGTTATTAATGGTTCTCCCTCCCTATGGATATATTGGATTGAAAATCTTGAAGGCTTTCTTGCATGATGTTCTCAAGAAAGACATTGAACAATATTGGGGAAAGCAAACAGCCCTGACAGATGCCAAATGTAATCATGAAATAGTCGTCCACCTGTCTGTTGAGGAGGACTGCACTCCTGGAGGTCTTATACAATGCCTCGATGGTTTGGATGAGGTCATCCTCTATGCTGAAATTCCTCAGGACCTGCCATAGACTGTTATGCCACACTAGCAAAGGCCTTCTGAAATCTATAAAGTTATGTAACAGATCCTTCTGATATTGCAGATGTTTCTCCATCAGAATGTGGCAATTGAAGATCTGCTCCACGGTGCATCTGCCTGAACTAAATCCAACTTGTTCTTCTGCTAGATATGCTTTAGCCTCATTCTTGACTGTTTAAAATGACTCATAGCATGATTTTACTGGTGTGGCTAATGGTCCTGTAGTTCTGGTGGAAGTTTCCTTTTTTGGGTATGGAGATGATGAGTGGTTGAGTCCATTCTATGAGCCACTGTTTCGTCTTCCAGATTTTCTGGCAGATTGATGTTTTTACAGTGACCAATTAATTCCTTCCATGCTTAAACAGTTCCACTAGAATATTGTCTGCTCTTGGTAACTTCCCTGTTGGTAAACTGCATATGGGTTCTTCCACGTCTTTCCTCAACAACAGGAAGTGGTGAAGGTGTCCTCTTTAATGTTGAGTCCCCATCAATCAAACTGATGTTGGACTGTATGGGATGGTTGTATAGGTCCTGACAATATTATTTCGTTCATAACTGCGGGGTTTTTGGTTAGAAGTTCACCTGAGCTTTCCTTGATGACTGTGGATCTGCTCCGCCATGACTTCCTTATCTTTTTCAATGTATCACATGCTTGTCTGGTCTTTCCTTTTTTCATTCCTTTCTTGATGTTTCCACACTGCTGGCTGATCCAACATTCCTTGGCTACCCTCATCTGCTTGCATAGTTTATTACTGTAAAATAATTTATTTTCCTTTCAACTACAAATTCAGTGAGTGTGAATTAATTTATGTTTGAGAGATGTCGACTTGTCTCTGATGCCTTTTATCTTTGCTTTTCCTCTTTTCTTCTTCAGTAGAAGACAAGACTTGATATTCTTTCTCCCTTCGTTTCTCGTCACGTAGACAAGAAAATACAGAAGTAACTATGAAGCCACAAACTCATTCTAATCAAGGAAATAAACTACCGTTCGCAATAATTGCCAAATATTACTAACAATTAATAAAAAAAAAAACATTTTTCTTAAAGGACAATTTTATCTTGTAAAAAAGCCAAATTTCTGGGATTTCGCATTTTGACTTTCATGAATTGAGAAAAAGGATGCGTGAGCAGTCCAATTTGGAAAATTCCAGGACTTTTTAAGCCTTGGAAAAAGGTCTTGTAATTTTCCAGGACCCGTATAGTGAAATTGTATGACAAAACAGAAAATACTTACTTGTGATATGTTTCGACCTTCAGGACGAAATGTGTCACAAGTAAAAGTTTTCCACTTTGTCATACTCAATACTGTTCTTGAAGTTTATATATATATATATAACATAAATCATTCATACGAATAACAAATAATGAAGCTAATTATGGCAAGAATCACTCCTGCTAACAACATTTAATAATAAAATATAATCAACATCATATCCGTTACTGAATGGTACGATCCTTGTTTATAAATTCTGGTGTTGAGTGGTCTTTAAAAGGCTGAAACACTAATATTCCATGATTATAATTTATTACATTGGAATCATAATCATGATCCAATTCATCAGACCTGAATTTGTAGGTCTGTTCCTTTTTTAACTAAACAAAGAAATTCTTGTTGTAGCTGGTATTAGGGAATTGGATTTGTCTGGTTGGTAACCCTAAAATCGATGTTTCATAATGTAAAAATGACATTTGAGGGTTAAAACTTAAACAGAAAATTAAAACATGGCAAATTCAAATTTGGCATCAGGAGAGCATGAACCCTGGACCAGAAATTGGAAAAAGGAAATGAGAAGTTATGTTGATAGCTGATAAAATAAGATTAATGTATTTTCAAATGCAGATATCAGTGCAAAATGCCTTTTCGGTCAGAACAAGATTGGTGTGCCGATAGAACTCACTTATGTGTTTTATGAACTCCACCTGGGTGGTCAGTGTTTGTTTGAAAAGGGTTAGTACAAGGTTTGAAAATTGGTAAGGGTGAAATTAATTTGAAGCTAGGGAATAGAGAGAAACCAGATATCACTTTTTTGCAACAGTTATCTGCAATTTTTACAACTATCATCGTTTTGGATTTCTAACCGGGGGAGGTGGATATTTCACCAGTGGGAGGGTCAGCTAGTTAACTTACAGAAATATGGAGATAATGAAATGTGAACTGTGAGCATACTAGATTGTCATTTTCTGGAGCCTGGCTAGGTAGAATGAAGTCATTAATCATTGTTATCAGGGAAAGCACGGTAGAGTAATAGATTGTGGTTTGGATTGAGGAATCAGAGAGCTGAGTTCAAATTTCATTTCAGTTCATTATATTCATTTATGCGCTAATACCCTTGGGAAAGGTATGAATCCAACTCTTCTCCCCTCCAGCCTATGGGTAAATAGTAGGGCAGACTAGACTAGCTCTATTGTCTTGGGTGGTAACCAGTCTAGGAAAAGGAAAAATTTGAATTCAAAGCTGTAGGTAGCCCTGGTGAAGCACATACTATACAGCTAAGGAAAGGATTGTTTGCATTGACTCGATCAATCTATGATTAACTCCATCAAGAATGTATTTTGCCGAACACAGTGAATACCGAGAAAACACTCAAGCATCGTTTCATAAAAGTTAAATTCTGTAGACTTATTAATCTTTCTCTTTATATCAAATCAATATATATTATCCTATCTTTCTCTTTATATCAAATCCTGTTCAGTTTACAGAACGCATTTGGTTTGTTTATCAAAGAAGTTTTATCCCCTACAAGCTGACTACCAACAATTCAACTATAGCCAGCAACCAAAAGTGAATGGTTACCATGCTCTGCAGAAGATCAATTTCATTGATTTTTGACAGGAACGACAACAATTTGTGTTCAACTACTGACGATTTCCATCAAACAGACAGGTGGAACAGGGAGAGGCCTAAGCTCTGTTCAAGTACGGCCAAGAAATGACAAGATTTGGTTTCAGCTATTGACGATCACCATCAAACAGACAGGTGGAACAGAGAAAAACTTAAACACTGGTCAAGTGAAGTCAGACAAAGAAATCTACTGGTCTTGTTGTAGTTGGCAAATACTGGCAAATTACCTGATCCACCTGGTTATATCTGATATAACAAGCCAACCAGTTGTAATTGAGTGCCGTGACAAGGTGACCACACCTTGAGACCAACCTGTTTTAGTTGTAGCATTAATGTCCACTTCTGTTTTTTCCAAATTCCATTTTTCCTCATGAAATCTATCATCTATACATACACAAAAAAAAAAAAAAAAAAAAATGTAGTAAGCTTTTCTATTTATGATTAGTAAACAGTTTTGACTTAATAACAAGATAACTTAAGTACTACAAATTAATACAGAATTTTAAAAGATTAAATTATTCTAATTAAAAGATTAAATTATTCTAATTAAAATCCCTCTTTTATATAAGTTTCATTGAAGACATGTATCATTTTTTTCAGATCAAAAATTGTATATATAAAAAATATAAAAAGCTAAAAAATGACTTTTCTACATTTAGTGTACCATGTCAAAGGTCAACAAAAATTTGTTGAACATCAATGTTGTTGCATATTTTCAATTTATGCAAACTTAACATTAATTCATGATACTTTTCTGAAATAATTATTTTCATTATGTCACTTTTTTTATATAAAAATCTATTTGTTGTATAATAAAAAATGTAAGCAAAACCAAAAATAAGGTTATTTTAAACCGAATTAGTCAACATTTGACCATAAATAACAAATTCTGTTGGTTTTATGACCATAGTTCTTATGTGAATATTAATCAGCATTAAAAGATTTTTCTAAAGATATACAACTTGACCATTTTGGGAAATATGTAAATGTTAGCATATAGTGATAAATACCAATATCCACCATTTTGAATTTGGCCCAACTCGGTAAAACCCTTGTAGGCCAGGCCGCAGTCAAAAGTTCAAAATTTGATGTCCATATCTTGTCAAAATTTATCAGATAAAAAAAATTAAAGATACATTTTTTAAGAAATTAAGGGTCAAGTTATTTTATTTGACATCTAAACAAAAACAAAAAAAATTAAAATAAATAAATAGATCACTTTTTTAGATACATCCAAGTACTTTAAAAATGGCATATAATTTAGCTTTGTAGGTGAAAAAAAAACAACAAAAAAAAAAAACAACCGAGATTGGCATTTAAGCTTTGTGACTATTTTCAAAAATTCACCTTTTTGTGAAAGGGTCATATCTCCTGAACCCTTTGAACTGAAGATGTAAAATAGGCACCATTTAATTTGTATCATGAAGCTCTATAAGTGTACCAAATTTGAAAAAGAACTAAGTCAGTCATGGTCAGACCCTTGATTTGATATGGAATACTCTAGAAGATTAATCATAGTGCCTTGTCATTTGTCTTTAATGAAACTTTTATAAAAGCTGAATTGCTGCCTAAACACATACACATATATATATATATATATATATATATATATATATATATATATATATATATTATACACACACATCTTTATGAAATTTACATGACCTGCTGTCGATGTATGTAAACTTTTTCAAGATATTATGCAATGTCAGTACCTAGCATTTGTTATAAACATACTAGCCCCTAGTACTATTTCTAAACTGGCATAAACGTACAGTAACATACAATATGTTTAGTGATGTATTTTTATTATATTTTGTGCTGGTGGGGAGAGGCATTTACCTTAGTCTGTACTGCATAAGTATAAGACTGAAGCCAAAATGGTAGTACCCATGAGAAATTGATGTCAAGCATCTTTATGGTCATTTTGTTTTCAGTAAATGACAATTTCCTATTTTCGCCAAAATGGGCCAACACCTCGAGGCAATAATGCAGAAGTGAAAGCATTAAAGTTGTTGATGAGATAAGAGTTATTTTTCCACATTAGAGCAACAGATCCAGGATTACAAAAAAAGAAATCAAATAGTGACCCACTTGAACAGCTGCTGACAAGATTATTAACATAAACTCGTAATTGTAGCTGTAACAAAGCAGGAAAAAGCAAAACAAAAAAAACAAAAAACTTCTAGATCTGTTAGGATAAGAATCAACAGATGTCAAAAGAATTTCATCTTTTATTTGATTAAAACAGATGAGTACTTTTTTATCAGTTGCTCTGCAAAACAGAAAACATTTAAGTGTAAAATGTTGATAAACGTTGATATTAGCAATTTTAACAAAGTATGTGTGATTGATTGATTTGTTTTTTTACAGCTTATCAACCTTTTGCCAGTTATTTAAAGCCAGAAAATATTTTTAAATTATAATAATTTTTGGCAGATAATAATTTACTGATAGAAAATCCTATTAATTAAACCCTACCTGAACAGGTAGAAGAGGTGGATTCCTATCTTTTCCAAGGGTATTTGGGAATATAATGAACATGGTTAGAATTGAAACTCAGCCCTCATTTTCAATTCAGAGCCATTATCCATTAGACCCGGGGTCAGCAACCTTTTGCTATGTGCCGACTTAGGGTTTTAAAATTATACAGTGTGCTAACAGCATGCATATTTTTTATAGAAGTCAAGGTCAATATTTATATTTTATACAGTAATATATAGTATATATAATTTAATATCATTATGAAATGGACAAAATCCGACAATTATTCCAATATATTTTATTGTTATACGTTATTTATATATACACAAATATTTAAGTAAATGCTCTGTTTATAATAAAGAGTATTAACAACATTTACCAGCCTGAATGTCCGAGAAATTTTCATAGAAAATGTGAGTCCTCCGACAGGAATTGAGCACGGAACCGTCATACAGCCTGACATGCTATACCAATTTAGCTACAGAGGAGTGTCTTGGTTAGCAAGAGAAAAAAACAAAACAAAGAAAAAGCAGTAAAATTGACCTTGCTAATAAAGACACTCCTCTGTAGCTAAATTGGTAGAGCACGTCAGGCTATATGACGGTTCCGTGTAGGATACAGGTTTAATTCCTGTTGGAGAACACATTTTCTATAAAAATTACTTGTATATTCAGGCCAGTAAATGTTGTTAATTCTGTTTATTATAAACAGAGCATTTACTTAAATATTTGTATCTATAAAAATAACATAAACAGAAAATGTCTTAAAATACTTTAGCATACATTAAAATTGAAACAGCTAAATATCTTCTTTGCATTTTAGTAGTTAGTGGCTTGGACATAGTGATGTCATTTGTGGCTGCGTGCCATTGGAAATTGCTTGGAGTGCCACACATGCCGTAGGTTGCCGACCCCTGCGTTAGACCACTTTCACATCCAAGCTTACAGTATGTTATTCCCAAGTGGTCATCTATTTAGGTAATGACAAGGCTTGATTGATGTTGTTTAACTTTTGTGATCATACAAGAACCAGTGTTTCAACATGATATGGCCATAAGCCCCAAATATGGGTGGTGTAACATATCACTGTAGATAGTAGAACCAGTGAGCAGAGTTCAAATTCTAAGCTAGTCTGTTGCCTCTAATTCTGCCTGAATGCTCTTGGAAGATGCATGAATCTGTCTTTCATTCTCCTGGACTGTGTTAAATAGTAAAGTAGAATGGGATTGTGGACTCGTCCACAATAGCCAGTTTACAGGAAGAGTGCATTTCCACTAGGAAATGCACTCTTCCTGTTACGATTTTACCAACATCATGTACAGAAAATAATCAACAGGCATTCATTGGTTAATCACCTTCAATCTAGCTCACTGACTGGTCAGTTCCCACCAATCAGATCACTCCCACGCGCAAGATCAATTTAGGCGCCAACTCAATCTGGAGCCAGTCACGTGAGACAACATTCTATAAAACCAAACACGAGTGATTCTCGCTCTCTTTCGCTGCGTTCTTCTTCGTCACTTGTACATTTCAACACGCCGCCAGAATGTGACGCTTAAAGAACCCCTGTCTCGATTGATCCAGTCAGACGTTTAAAGAACTGTGCAAAATTCATGCAAGTATTATCTCTGAACTCTATCTAACTTGTTCAATACACAATTACGAACATACTTCTAAACTATATTTTAATAATCAACTTATTCAATATATGCATAGGTACAAATATTACCTAGTCTAAGAGACGTAACTCCGTCTAACTTTTCAGTTCAAATCACATGCATGTACATTCAATACTTAATAAATTCAATTGTTATGTTTTCAACTCTATGTTCTGTTTTTTATTTTACCATTGCTATTTCACGTCAAATATAATTTGCATTGTTACCACCACATTGGATAGCGACCTCCAGCATAATCCTTTCCACACCTCTCCTAGACAAAATAAAATAATTGTGGCGAACAACCCTTCACACACCCAACAAATATGGCTACTCTATCGTACTCAGGGCCCGTTCCCCTACAAATTTGATGACCTGGACGTTTGTAACGATGCTAACCGCTACAAATTTGATTACCCTGTCGTTTCATGGAAGGTTTCGCTACAGGCTCTCTAGTCTTGGATAGTAACCAGTCTAAGAGAAGGAAAACTGAATTTTAAGCCATGGAGAAGATAACAGGAAAGCACTCTACTATATATTTTCTTGATAAATTTTCTTTTTTCTGTTTTTTTGTTTTTTTTAAATCAATTCACCCCAAGCAAGGCAATAATACCATTAAGATGCAAAGGACTACTGAGAGTGAAAGAGAATAAATAAAAGACTTTAGAAGGAACTGGAAACCCAATCCTAAACAGGAAACAAGGGCTAAAACTCCTGTTCAAAAGACCAGTGAGGTGTGTGAACTGGATGATAAGCAAACCTATCTCCTCCTCTAGCAGATATTGGGAAAAAAAAAAAAAAAAAAAAAGCCATGGATAGTCATGTTACTTATGGCCTGAAGGGACATGGCATATAGAGAAAAGAAAGCAAGAAGAGAAAAGAAAGCAAGAAGAGAGAAGATAGAAAGAGAAGGGAGAAGATAGAAAGAGAAGGGAGAAAGAGAAGATAGAAAGAGAAGGGAGAAAGAGAAGATAGAAAGAGAAGGGAGAAAGAGAAGATAGAAAGAGAAGGGAGAAAGAGAAGATAGAAAGAGAAGGGAGAAAGAGAAGATAGAAAGAGAAGGGAGAAAGAGAAGATAGAAAGAGAAGGGAGAAAGAGAAGATAGAAAGAGAAGGGAGAAAGAGAAGATAGAAAGAGAAGGGAGAAAGAGAAGATAGAAAGAGAAGGGAGAAAGAGAAGATAGAAAGAGAAGGGAGAAAGAGAAGATAGAAAGAGAAGGGAGAAAGAGAAGATAGAAAGAGAAGGGAGAAAGAGAAGATAGAAAGAGAAGGGAGAAAGAGAAGATAGAAAGAGAAGGGAGAAAGAGAAGATAGAAAGAGAAGGGAGAAAGAGAAGATAGAAAGAGAAGGGAGAAAGAGAAGATAGAAAGAGAAGGGAGAAAGAGAAGATAGAAAGAGAAGGGAGAAAGAGAAGATAGAAAGAGAAGGGAGAAAGAGAAGATAGAAAGAGAAGATAGAAAGAGAAGGGAGAAAGAGAAGATAGAAAGAGAAGATAGAAAGAGAAGATAGAAAGAGAAGATAGAAAGAGAAGGGAGAAAGAGAAGATAGAAAGAGAAGGGAGAAAGAGAAGATAGAAAGAGAAGGGAGAAAGAGAAGATAGAAAGAGAAGGGAGAAAGAGAAGATAGAAAGAGAAGGGAGAAAGAGAAGATAGAAAGAGAAGGGAGAAAGAGAAGATAGAAAGAGAAGGGAGAAAGAGAAGATAGAAAGAGAAGATAGAAAGAGAAGATAGAAAGAGAAGATAGAAAGAGAAGGGAGAAAGAGAAGATAGAAAGAGAAGGGAGAAAGAGAAGATAGAAAGAGAAGGGAGAAAGAGAAGATAGAAAGAGAAGGGAGAAAGAGAAGATAGAAAGAGAAGGGAGAAAGAGAAGATAGAAAGAGAAGGGAGAAAGAGAAGATAGAAAGAGAAGGGAGAAAGAGAAGATAGAAAGAGAAGGGAGAAAGAGAAGATAGAAAGAGAAGGGAGAAAGAGAAGATAGAAAGAGAAGGGAGAAAGAGAAGATAGAAAGAGAAGGGAGAAAGAGAAGATAGAAAGAGAAGGGAGAAAGAGAAGATAGAAAGAGAAGGGAGAAAGAGAAGATAGAAAGAGAAGGGAGAAAGAGAAGATAGAAAGAGAAGGGAGAAAGAGAAGATAGAAAGAGAAGGGAGAAAGAGAAGATAGAAAGAGAAGGGAGAAAGAGAAGATAGAAAGAGAAGGGAGAAAGAGAAG
Source organism: Acanthosepion esculentum (assembly GCA_964036315.1). Lineage (NCBI taxonomy): Eukaryota > Metazoa > Mollusca > Cephalopoda > Sepiida > Sepiidae > Acanthosepion > Acanthosepion esculentum. The sequence continues at coordinate 37,103,013 of OZ038519.1, read as the reverse complement.
ATAGAAAGAGAAGATAGAAAGAGAAGGGAGAAAGAGAAGATAGAAAGAGAAGATAGAAAGAGAAGGGAGAAAGAGAAGATAGAAAGAGAAGGGAGAAAGAGAAGATAGAAAGAGAAGGGAGAAAGAGAAGATAGAAAGAGAAGGGAGAAAGAGAAGATAGAAAGAGAAGGGAGAAAGAGAAGATAGAAAGAGAAGGGAGAAAGAGAAGATAGAAAGAGAAGGGAGAAAGAGAAGATAGAAAGAGAAGGGAGAAAGAGAAGATAGAAAGAGAAGATAGAAAGAGAAGATAGAAAGAGAAGATAGAAAGAGAAGGGAGAAAGAGAAGATAGAAAGAGAAGGGAGAAAGAGAAGATAGAAAGAGAAGGGAGAAAGAGAAGATAGAAAGAGAAGGGAGAAAGAGAAGATAGAAAGAGAAGGGAGAAAGAGAAGATAGAAAGAGAAGGGAGAAAGAGAAGATAGAAAGAGAAGGGAGAAAGAGAAGATAGAAAGAGAAGGGAGAAAGAGAAGATAGAAAGAGAAGGGAGAAAGAGAAGATAGAAAGAGAAGGGAGAAAGAGAAGATAGAAAGAGAAGGGAGAAAGAGAAGATAGAAAGAGAAGATAGAAAGAGAAGATAGAAAGAGAAGATAGAAAGAGAAGGGAGAAAGAGAAGATAGAAAGAGAAGATAGAAAGAGAAGGGAGAAAGAGAAGATAGAAAGAGAAGGGAGAAAGAGAAGGGAGAAAGAGAAGATAGAAAGAGAAGATAGAAAGAGAAGGGAGAAAGAGAAGATAGAAAGAGAAGGGAGAAAGAGAAGATAGAAAGAGAAGGGAGAAAGAGAAGGGAACACTTCAACTAATAACAAATAGAAAACTGCTAAGAGCCACCAGTAATCCTTTTTTCTGATTTCAACTCTATATTGATCAAATTTGTTAGATTGCTTTTGTGTTCAAAGCTCCTAAAAGTTGGCGGTCTGGAAGTTTTTCTTACTGGATTATTCTGAGAATTTACATTACGTTGGGTTCCCTTGATAGCTTTAATGTATTGATTATTGTCCTCATCTTTGTTGTTGTTATCACAACATTTCTGGCCATTGTGCCGCTGACCATAATCAGGTGCCGAGGAAACTTAGAACTGAACCCTTTATTTAATTTACTAGGATAGCTTGTTCTTATTCTGCTGACAATGTCTAGGGATATAATTCTAATTCTTATTTAGTACTGCTTGGTTCAAGTACACACTGGCTGACCCATGGATTGAACTCACAATTATTATGTCACCAAATTCATGAAACAATAGTTTAATATACTAGGCTATTGTCCTGGGACTATTCTGAGTGACATAGAAATTGTAAGTTTAATCTCTGGTTTCTGTTTCCATGCTAGAATAGAATTTGCACTCAGTATCACACCAGACCATCAAGGGAACCATGTGCAGGTATGATTTTCAAGTTATTGAATGCAGAAGAATATGGCCTCAAAGATGCACCAAGTTTTGCAAGTGGGAAAACAAGTTGCATTACAGGCTTAAAATGGCAGAGACCTAAAACGACTAAAATGGCCGAGATCTAAAACGGCGGATACCTAAAACAGTGGAGACCTAAAACAACTTAAAAGAGGAGATAGTCTATCAGATATCACAGATGAGAATGTAAGGTCCGTGTCTTAGAAGAGCAGCAACAAGGCTGCACATGTTGATGAGAATTGATGACAGTCTGAAATTGAATAAAACAATGTTAAATAATGAAAAATTCAAGTCTAACAATCTCTTGGTCTCCACATCGATTTAATTAGATATTGATCTATTTTCATCCTACTATTATTTGTCTCCCTGTTCTTTGTTTCAGATGTTTTAAAGACAAAGCTGTGTTATCGGAGGGTATGGTTTACCATATATACTCACAGATAGGTCGTACTTTCTTTTTTTTTTTTTTTTTTTTAAAACCAAAATTTCACAAAATATTAAGGGTGACTTATCCACTTGTCATCAAACAACACTACCTTGTCATCAGGATTTCTGAGAAATCAGAAATGATACCCATAAAACTAAAAGCTGTAGGTGTTCTCCTTTTGGAAACAATTTATCTATCATATATACTGACCCACTGCTTTAAACTTACTTCATGCTGCTAGATTCACATATCCATAACAATAGATAAATAAAATTATAATATTCATTGATCCATCAGTCACCGATCAGTCGAGACTGATATAGAAACCCTGAATATGCACACATAAGTTAAGGAACCTTGTGTAGATGTTTATTGACAAAGAAAAAATAGTCCCATGATTCATTCTGCAAAATATATTTTGTCAAAAATACGTTGGAAAATATGACTTAAAGAAATGAAATATATTCTTTATAAAATAATTTTCTTTAATGGTTGTTTCATATAACATTAAAAGGTGTTCTTAAGTGTTATTTACAACTAACAAAGTGCATGAAAAACTATTTTTTGCATTGCGCAGTGATATAGTTGGTAGCCAAATTTATAGTTTATAATTTTTGTTGCAAACCCTAATTATGAGTAAAAGAAAGATTTATGAAGCAGGTTTTAAATTAAAAGTACTAAATTATGCAGAAAAACATGGAAATCGATCTGCAAAAGTGTCTTTATAATTGTAAGTTTTGATTTGAAATAAAGGTAGATATCTGAGTGATAATTCTTATGTTTAAAAGGGCTGTCTAACTCCCTAGATGACAGTGCAACCTATCTGCGAGTCAACAGCAAATCATCAATTATTAATCCATAAAGTATTGGGGTGGGGTGGGGGGCAAATCTCTTTACTATTCTCGGGTATCTACAATATTTCTCTATTTTTTTATACTCTCCAGAACAAGAATAACAAAAAAAAATTTTTTTTAATTTTCTAAGTTTTTTTAAGGGAGTTCAGTTTGCTATGTAAATTACTTCTCCTACAGAAGTAAAAAAAACAAAACAACAAAAAAAAAACAAATGAATGAAAGGGTAATAATAATTATTATTATTACTACTACTATTATTATTCAGACAGGAATAATTTTTTGCACTATTTTGCATTGCATAGAAATATAGTTGGTAGCCAAATTTATAGTTTATAATTTTTGTTGCAAACCCTAATGAGTAAAAGAGTTATGAAATAAAGGTAGAAATAAAAAGGTAGATATCTAATAATTCTTATGTTTAAAAAGGGCTGGGCAACTCTCCAGATAGTGCAACCTATCTGCAAGTCAACAGTAAATCATCAATTATTAAGCCATAAAGTAGGGGTGCGACTTATCCAGTGGGGCAACCTATCCATGAGTATATATGGTACATAGTTAAACTCTTCCTTTAGATGCATAGGAGCTCCAATCTTTTCTTTTAGTAGTTCAGGCCTTTATAGCTAGAATTTGCCATATTATATCCATGAAGTTGAAACATCTACCTTTCCTCTGTCTTTCATTTCTAAAGAAGAAGTTCCACTCAGACTGTGTGCTCCCCACCCAAGTATTCTCTCTGTGAAATTACTCCCACATGGATGTTTCCTTGAAAAACACATTAACCACTTCAAGTCAAAAGTTAATTGCTATCTATTCTCATTAACCTACCTCTTAAAAACCTCATTCATTAAATGTCAACCAGGAGTGGCTCTTGAGCCCTATATTGGGTGAACTTATTAAAAAAAAAAAAAATTCTGAGGGTCAGAGTTTATCTTTGTATTTTGCCTTCAACATTGAGCAATCCCTTTATTTGAACTTCCAGATCAAAGGCCCATTTCTTTCTCAAGGTCATCATTTCTATTAGCAACAAAGTTTTAGAGAAAATGGAAGCAAAAAGGATACTTATATGTAGCATCAGAAAGAGGGAGTTGAAATTTCTAGGGCACATACTGAGGAAAGAGGGCTTAGAAAATCTGACACTCACAGGGCATATTGAAGGCAAGAGCGTCAAAGAAACAGCTTGTATAAATAGCTGGCAGAACAGGGTTTAGGAGAGATGGCAAAAAGACTATTTGCTAAAAGTTACAAAGGACAGGAAATTGTGGAGAGCCATGATCACCAACGTCCTGAAGGGACAGAGCACACAGAAGAGAAGACTCACTGTACATCTAAAAAAAAAAACATTATGTAATTAAATTGTATTTATAAAATATACAATATGTTGCTTGGCTAACCAACAAGAGAAGGGTGGAGCTGGGATGGTAAAAGGAAAAGGGTCCCCCACCCAGTAATTGATATCACCTTGCCTCCAGCATAGACAAACACAAATTGAAATGTAGAAAAAACAGTCAAGCAATTTACAAATTCAACTTAAAAAAGATTGACTACATCTACTCCACGTTATACCAAAGAGAAATAAGCTAAAAGTAAAAAATTAATGACAATGATTCATCTAAGAAATTCACACCACTTAAGACGACTACTACTAATCATAAAAAAGTAAAATTAATTTTTTTTTCAACCTTTTGTAGGTTATTTAAAGCCAGAAAATATTTTTTGATTACAAGAATCTTTTGGAGATAATAATTTACTGCTAGAAGTTTTACAAATTAACCCATATCTGGATTCATATCTATCTTTCCCATGCAAATATAATGAACCCAACCGGAATTGGAACTTGGCTCTCCAATTTACAGTTCCAAGCTGTTATCCATTACATTACCCATGCATCCAAGTTTACAGAACATATTCCCAAGCAGTCACCCATCAAGGTACTGACCAGGCAAGGCATTTCTTAACATTGGTGATTGTTTGAGAACTGATGTTTCAATGTGATATGGCCATAAGCCGTAACCTTTAACACACTACATTATTCACTACTTTCCTTTTCACTGCCTTGTTTTTTAAGGCTACTTAATTTCAGTCATAGTTATTTTCTATTGCCATAGCAGGATATGACAACACAACTTCAAAAAAGAAAAATGCTATCATTCATTCATCTGAGCCACTTGTAGTAATAAGATAAAATTTTTGCTTTGCAAACAAAATCACCTCCAGTAGGTTTTAGGTTAAAGAAGCAAGAGAAATAAGATGAAATAAATAGGACTCGAAAATTAATAACAATGTTTCATCTAACAAATTCACACAACTCTGCGACTACTACTACTAGGTGTAAAGAAGCAAGAGAAATAGAATAAAAGATTAGTCAAAAATTAATAATAATGAAAATGCTTCACCTAAGAAAATCACAACTTAATTTTACTACTAGGTGTAAAGAAGCAAGAGAAATAAGATGAAAATAGAGTCAAAAATTAATAATAGCAATGCTTCATCTAAGAAATTCACATACTACTAGGTATAAAGTAGCAAGAGAAATAAGAAAGAATGAAACAGTCAGGTCAGTTATGTGCCATACATGATACACACTTAGGCTATCATGTATCTTTTGATACATCACTGACAAGACAAATTTTTTCCCTGCAAAGGATGCCATTTCTTTCTGTGGTAAACCAGTTGCCATCCAAGGCTATGGATTTGGGTCTATCCTGCTAGTTAACCATAGCTGGGGGGAGAAAAAGAGGATTCATACTTTTCCCAAAAGTATTTGTGAATGTAATGGATTCGACTGGAATTTGAACTTGGTTCTCAGATTCCTCAATCTGAGCTGCTATCCATTATTTCACCGTGCCTCCTCAATAAAACATTGCTTCATCTAAAAAAAAAAAGTAAAATAAAAAAATATCTACAGTGAATACTAATCATTGTAACATTGCCTAGTAACAGTTTATTTCAAATTGTTACAGCTGAAAGAAAGAATTCAATTTGAATTGAATTCTTTCTACAGAGAACTCCTACACCCTTGTAGATTGTTTGTTCTGCCTTGGGCGTTTGCCCCCAATAAATATATCATCTTCCGTTAAAGGTGAAGCCATAATTAAACAAATATCTGAAATATTTATTGGCATTTCAAAACCATCAAAAGAAACCATTATAAAAAGAGAATACATTACCAATTAGGGTAATGGCTCCCCATACTCTGAAGGCAGAGTTGATGTAACAAAAGTGTTTCTTGGAGAGTTTTCTCTGAGTTGGTTGTTCCTCTGTAGCCATCTTTGATTAGAAGTTGAAATGACGATTCTCCAATCAAAATCCAGATGATTGTATTTGATTTAAGAAAAAGAAACTGTCAATTAGGGTTGATGTCCACTCCAAGGAGTTTCACTCAAATTTCTTCTTTTCATTCTGTGGAAGAAAGAAAAAAATATTTAAATAATAAAATTTAATTTTCCCTTTTTGTTTAGATATTAGAAAAAAAAATGTTTAAAAAAAGTGAATGGGATTTTACAATCTAACAAGCTATTTATACAGGGTACAATGGGTAAATTGTCGCCATTTTAGATTTTTAATTTTGTCCATGTGCATAGTTTGTTTTTGATTTTGTCAACTGCACAGCATAGTAGGGTCAGTTGGGACTCGTCTGTGAGAAAAAGAGCACCATGACAGAAATTTGCCAGAAATTTGGCAACAGCCTGCTGTACTGCTTGGCATTGCACTGGAAGCACCAATACAATCATTTTAGACTGTTTGGGTGTCAATCTTATGACAGTGCAGATGATTCAGAAAGAGATGAGTCTAATGGTGATTACAAAGGTATGGTAGCTTGGGAAACTCACTCTGATTGTTCTGTCTCAAATTTGTTAATGAGAGCCTCAGACTCAACATGGAGGCCTACATCAAGTGCCTTGAGGAGGTAGTGCTGCCCTGGGTCAAGAGGGTGGCTGCTGGAAGAGCCTGTGTCTGGCAACTGGTCTCTACACTGTGCCACACAAGCAGAAGAACCCCATCATGGCTGTCAGCCAATTTCTGCAACCACATCACCCCTTACATCTGGACACCTAAACCCCCAGACTGCAACCCCTTGATTATTGTGCATGGGGCACAGTTGAGCGAGAGACCAACAAAACTCCTTGTAACATCAAAGATGAACTGAAGGCAAGAATTATGGCAGCATTCACCAACTTAAACAAAGAGACTGTCCAGAACAGTTGCAGGAGATTCTAAAGTTGTCTGGAGGCTGTGATTGGTAAATATACCTGTTAAAATGAGATGTCAGTGTTATTTTCATTTTTGTGTAATTTAGATGATAATTTATCCTCTTCATTGATTACATGTTCAGTCCATGGTATTCTCACAGTTTCCTATAGAATTAAATCTCTGTTGCCACATTTCTTCTCTTCATCTGTGAGGAAGCGATTCAATATCTATTACCATATAGAAGGATTGATATTATGTAGCAGTTCAGCATTCTTTTTTTGTTTCTCATTAAATTTTCCTGTTTCTTAATACTTTTAGTTTTTGGAAGTCATCTTTTGCTATTTCAATTCACTTTCAGATTTCAATGCCACATACCAAATATATTCCTTTGAAATTTTTTTTTTAATCATTTTACTGTAAGCAAGGTGATAATGTCACTAAGACAAGAGGCTACTGGAAGTGAAAGAGAAGGAAAAAACTTTAGAATGAATCCAAAACCAAATCCGAGTTTCAGAGTTTAGGCAGAGACATTAGGAATATAGACTGGGGAGGAGTGTGAATCTCTCTCTACTCCTGTTCAAAAGGACTGGGGAGGAGTGTGAATCTCTCTCTACTCCTGTTCAAAAGGACCGGGGAGGAGTGTGAATCTCTCTCTACTCCTGTTCAAAAGGACCGGGGAGGAGTGTGAATCTCTCTCTACTCCTATTGAAGAAAAATAAAGAATAAATAGTAAATAAAATTTCAGAGTTTACCTGGGGATATTGGAAATATAGAGAAGTAGAATTTAGAAGTAACCAGAAACCCAAAACAAGGCATCAACCTCTACTCCAGTTGAAAAGGACCAGGAGAGAATATTATTTTTACTATAGAATTGTATTACATATCATTATTATTATTATATATGAAAATCTTTACATAGAGGTTGGATTTATTGAACAAGTATGTCAAAACTTTCATTCTCTTTAAAGTTTGTTTATATATAAAATGATATAGAAGATTGTGAAAGATATGTAAGTGAAAGGCATATAAGTAAACTAGCTTAAAATTTAAGCTAGCTCATGTGAATGGCTCTTGATTGGGCCTTCAATAGTTCAGGAATTTGAGTCCCTACGTATTCTCAGCATTGGAAGCTCTCCTTGCTGCCATTTGATCTGAGTTTTCATTTGCACCAGACTCTTTTCCTCGCTGCAGCCTTGGCTCTTTTGTTTGCAATCTAGTCCTCTGTTTGCAGAGATTTCTTTTTGCGAGACATAATGCTGATATATGCTATAAACTACAGAAGAACGCAAAATTGATTGCTGTATTTAAGAATTGCATTAATGTTTAAGTTTACCTTTTAAGAGTTCAACAATAATTCTTCTACCACCACTTACAGACAATTTGATTTTCGTACAAACAATTATTTTTATTTCATGGATGACTTTTGCTGGATTTCCCATTTAATTTCAGTTATTCCCAAATTTATTTCCAAGTTATAAAAATTGTTATTGTACAAAAAAAATTGCAAAAAATCATGTTAAAAATTGCTACAAAATTAATAATGGATTTCATCAAGGCCAGTTGCAGAGTTTTTACTTTTGTTTATGGAGTCTTTTAGTTCTGTCATAGTAAAGAGAATATTGTATTCTTTATTGTTTGAAGTTTTTCTTGTTCCATAATGTTTTTATATTCTTGAAATTTGGGAATGTAATGATTTACAGAGGAATTTCTTTGAAATTCTGTTGCTATTACGTAAGCTATTTCTTTTTTTCCAATGCATTTGTCTCCATTTGTTTTGATTAAATGGACTCTTGCAGTTTGTGACGTTTTTCCATTAATTTTACTTATTATTTCCCATGTTTTATTTTATTGGGGTTTTGTTGTTTAATTTGAAGATGTAGTTTTTCCAAGTTTCTCTTTTGGATTTTTTTATTATATAGCAAGTTTTTGCTTGTGCTTACTTGTAGTTTTTGTAAGTTGATTGTGGTTGGGCCGTGTAGGAATATCTTTAGCATTTTTTCCTGGTTTTAACTGCTTCCCTGCATTCTGCTGTGAACCAAGGTTTTGATTTGTTATGCAGTTTAAAGGAAGCTTTCGGTATTGTTTGTCTTGCTATTTGTGTTAGTATGTTTGTAAAAGAGACTATTGGTTCTGGTTCATTGAGAATTTCCAAGTTGATTTGGGATGAGCAGAGTTCATTGAATTTTAGCCAGTTAGCTTTGTGTAGTTGTCATTTTGGATTCCTTTCTTCTGGCATAGGTTTGCTTATATTTAGGAAAATAGGGAAATGGTCACTACCACATTGGTCATCATGAACTTTCCATAGAAACTCCATAAAAATTGATGGGGGGCATATGCTTAGGTCAATGGCTGATGTCGATCTGGTACCTGGGTGTAAATATGTATGCATTTGGTTATTAAGGATACATAAATCAGATGATTCTAGTAGAGAGACTATAATTTTACCAGATTGATTTGTGGCCCCTACAGCTCCATATTTTGCTGTGTGCATTAAAATCTCCCATTAGTAGAAATGGGGTGGGGAGTTGTCTAATTAGATTTTCTATTTCAGTCTTATTCAGTGTTTTGGAGGAATATAAACTGAACATATTGTTCAATGAATTCAAACTTTTACTGTCATGGTCTGTAGATTTATATTTAATTTTAGTTTTTCATGGGGTATCGATTTTTTAACCAATATTAAAGTACCCCTACTTGGCCTCTTCTCTATTGTTGATACATTAATTTTGTGGTAAGTTTCATATCCTTTAAAGGAGATGTTATCAGTTTCTTTAAGAAAGATCTCCTGTAAGCAAACTAAGTTTAGATTGTAATCTGTAAGGAGTTGTTTGATTTCCTCATAGCTGTTAAAGCTCTACCATTCCATTGTATTATGCTTGTATTCTGTTTGTCCATTTGAGTGCTAATTATTTTTATTTTACAGGGTGGATCTTAAGGATAACTATGTTTTTGGTTATCAATTTCCATATATTCCATACTTTCTGTACTGTTTGCTTTCCTTGTTTGTGATCTTGTTCTTCGTCAAGTATTTGTATGTTCTTGATCATTTAGGTTCTTTTCGTTTTGGTTTTTTCCTGATCATCTTCATGTGGGTTGTTGCCCTGTTTATTTGCTTTGAATTCTGTTTCTTCTGCTTTTTGGAGTTCAATTTTGTTTATTATGGAGGTTTGATTGATTTTAGTTATGTCAGTTTTCTGTTTGTGTAATTTTCCATTTGAAACATTTTGAGCGTTTTGTAGTTCACAAGTCATTGTTAGTGAATTTTGTGTTGGATTCACATTGCATGTGGTTGGTTTTGGTTCAACTGTAGGGTCTGATGCTGAGTTTTCCTTGGAGGGTTTTTTAAATTTTTTCTTTTGGCTTCTTTCCAGTTGACTAAAGGTTGCTATGATTTGTTTTCATTTTGACTATTGAATACGGTTTCGAGACAAATTAAGAGAGATTTTACATCATCTAGTAGTGTCTTCAAGTCATTGATCCAGATTAGTGATTCAATTAAGGGATTCGGTTTGTTTTTTTGATGATTCTTTGGGCGACATTGGCATTAGTATTATTTTTAGTGCAGGTCATCACCTTTTTCCAAGCTTCTGGAAAGGGGATGTTTTTTTTAGTATTTAATTTTATTTATTTCTTTTTCACGTTTAAAAATGCTGCAGTTCTTTGAGTAGGCATGATGATTTTCAGAGCAATTCGAGCACCTGGTTTCATCTAGACAGTCCTCCTCTATATGGTTTGGGTTCCTTGTACAGCATTTTCCACATATTAGTTTTTTCCTGCAATTATTCTTATGGTGTTCAAATTTCTGGCACCTGAAACATTGGAAGGGGTTTGGAATATATTGTTCAACGTTTACTTCATATCCAATCTTTATGGTTTCTGATATTTGGGGAGTATTGAATGTTACGATGGAGATAGTTGTATTTATTATTTCCCCATTTTTCTTAATCCTTCTAGCATTGGTGAAGCCTTCGTTTTTTTTTTTAACTCTGATTTTATTTCCACTATGATGCACATGGAGAGTTCACTATTTCGTATTGTATGTCTTTCCATTAATTTTCGATCGGGGAGTTGTCCAATTAGGCTTTCTATTTCAATCTTATTTTGAGAAATTTAATGTTTCACGGGGGTAAGTTTTGATATTAATATCTTGGAATTTTTTTAATCATAATAAAGTGCTCGCATATGTTTTTCTTATCAATCACAGCAATGTTCCATCTCGGAGTTTTTTTGATATTTTTTCAGCGTGATATTTTTAGAGAGGACTTTTTGTATCAGGAATGGTGACATTCCAGTTAATGGTTCATTATAGTTGCCTCCAGGACAATGAATTGTGTGAAGTTATATTCAGTCAGAGTCTGAATCCGAAATCACATGGAATCTCTTGGATGATTTTTTTTTAATTTAGTCATGGATAGTTTTAAGATTGATTCATCATCTATACTCCCGACCCACCTTGGAGTCTGATACTGGGATCATGGTAAGGGGAAAACCCATTTGCCTTGCCATGATGGGGGCTACATAAATAGTATACTCATTTTGGAAGGGGTTCTCAAGCACCTGTGTTCCATTTTTCTAATAGCCAAGTATTATGGATTGTTTAGGATTCTGCAGCAATATCAATTCCTTATCTTCCAAATTGATTAACCCTCAGCCGCCGCTTTCCATCATAGATCTTGAGGTGAGTATTAGTGATAGTGGGGGAGGGTTGGGGAGAGTGTGAGCTGTTAGTTATAGATTTGGTGTGGATTATATATGATGGAGCTTGGAATAATCAACCGATTGATTGGATCGGGCCACTCCAACCACCCGTCTAGTCCAAGTAAGGGCCAAAGTGGAGGGTTGCAACTAATGGCCTTTTAGTTACATAGTCATCAGCTGCTCAGCTACCAGGAGTCTGTCCTCAGACATCACAGGTCACCACCCACAGCAAACAGGTAGCCTCTTTGAGGGACTTAACCCCTGCAGAGGTGCAGTCAGCATATTTTACAGACCAACCAACAGGGCGACATAATTTTAGGTTTGTGGGTCTGGATACGGCCCGGAATGCTTTTAATTGGCTCACGGAGCTCGTCTGATTTCAAAAAGATATGATATATTGGGCTATGGCCTCTAGGAGTAAAGTTCTTAAAAAGTGTGACACACTGACATTTGCATTTATTTATATAGAAGTCAAAATTTGCCATTATCAATAAACTAGTTGATTATGCAACCTATGACCTAACAGGAGTTATTAAATTTTAGTATACAAATTTATATATATTTTTACAAAATAAAATTACTAAAGAAGTTCTGATGAGACCCACAACAGTGCTGAATGCCTAACAGCAGAGCTTGAATATCATACAAAAAATAATTGTTAAGCCATGGTCAGGCATGTGTGATGATACAATTCTGCATGTCACTGCACAAGCTGTGATGACATCCAAGGTTGGCTGTATGCGAATACACCAGCTTGTCTTGATTGATCAGGAAGTAGCAAAAAAAAAAAAGAAAAAGAAAGATTTCTCACTTAATTGGCAATGTCTTCCACCTGCTACAAGAAAGCAAACTTCTGACTTTTCACTAAGTTCTGGCTATTATGGAAAACAGACCCCTATACACTCACTGTGTTTCATTATATGGATACTGGCTGGGAGACCCATCACCCCTTTCTATCCACTCATGCTCCATCAACCATTTATTGTTACGAGGGAGCATTTCTATAAAAAGTGTTATTTAAAGTAATTAAAATAGTTTAAATGTATAATAGGCCACTCTAGATTGTCCCAGTAATAAAATCCAAAAAGTTTTAATTCACTAAATATAGCTTCGATCAGTAAATAGCTTTTGGAACATTCTAGAAAAATCGAGAACGCTTTAGAAGATCCCAGAAAATTCTACCTAGTTGTTTCGGTCCCCTATAAATAGGTTTTTCAAAGGCACCCAGACAGTTTGTAAGTTGCTGTCGCCAAGCTAACTCCGGTAGATTCACGGATTCAAAGTCCAACCGTAAGAATCCTTCTACATTTTCTCCAGCCACGGAATGTCTGCATGAAACCCTCCTGGGACCAGTGATAAATAGATATTTTGAACTTTTCATTGACCAAAGAATGTTATTTTATTATTGTCTTTGAATTCTTGTAAAAATATAGTGGTCTGTTAAAAACTTAGCGGTTGTCCATTCCAAAAAGGTAACTACCTTCCTTCTTCCTCGTGAACTCCTTACCTGACCCCGTATTTGACCTTCTCGGTTCCTGCCTTAGGCAAAAGATAGTAGTTTCCTAAAATCCATTATGTTAGCTTTTGTATGTTTGTTAACTGTTAATTTTTATGTTGTTAATGTAAATAAATTGTCTCATTACCAATAATCACATTTCAAGTTTTTATATTTTTTTGTTACCACCACGTGTGCGAAACATATTGTCTATCTTATCGCACGTGAGCGTAACAAATTGGGGGCTCGTCTAACGCGATAGAATTGTTGACAAAAGTATAAAATAGCTTAACTCGTTAACAATAAAATAAATTTAAAAAAAATTGAATTAAAAGATAGCATTCATTAAGTTATTTTCAAAATAAAATAAGAGAAGTAACATGCCTTTTTCAGTGGAAATTTTTTTAAGTTTAGCCGATCTGGGCGAAGTATTTACAAATTTACGAAAATCGGAATTAGTACAAATTGCTGAATATTTCGGTTTAAATACAAATCTAACCATGAAAAAAGCGGAAATAAAAAATATTGTAGCTACAGAATTAATTGAAAAAGAGTTTTTAGACTCGGGTAATATTGTTAGAGACGACCAAAGTAGTCTACATCTCAAATTAGAAATGAAAAAATTGGAGCTAGAAAAAGAAAGAATAGAACTAGAAAAAGAAAAAATAGAGTTAGAAAAATTAAAAATACGAGAAAATCGGAATCAGAATTCTGATAATTTTTCCTTAAAGACGTTTGATATAGGTAGATATATAAAACTAGTGCCTACATTTTTCGAAAAAACAGTGGAAAAGTATTTTAATTTTCCTCATTTTGAAAAAATTGCTGTGAATTTAGGATGGCCTTATGAGATCTGGGCAACACTTTTTTTACACACGGTTTTGGTCGGCAGAGCTGCCGATATTTACTCGGCACTCAGTATTGAAGATGCCTCAGATTATGAAAAAATAAAAAATGCGATACTAAACGCATATGAATTAGTACCGGAGGCATATAGGCAGAAATTCAGAAAATATAAGAAATTCGAACGGCAGACTTATGTCGAGTTCGCTAGGGAAAAAGAGGACCTTTTTGATAGATGGGTTAGGGCGAAGAAAATAGATGACTATAAAAAATTAAGACAGCTTATTCTTATTGAAGAATTTAAGCAATGTGTTCCAAACGAGACTCGAATGTATCTCGAGGATAAAAATATAAACACTATTAACGAAGCCGCAGTAATGGCTGATACGCATAGGCTAACGCATAGGAGTTTTGAAAAAATTAATATAGCCGAAAACCAGTCAGGTTTTACACAACAAAATTTGTCTGAATCCCACCCTAATGTATATCATAGAAAATATACACAAAAGAAAATAAGAGATACACAAAAGAGTTTTGTCCCAACGGAATCGAAAATCTTCTGTGCATACTGCAAGAAGGATAACCATATCATATCCGACTGCAGAATCTTAAAAAGAAAACGAGAAGAAAATAACTCTTTTCAACCTCATGCTTTTACTCAGCAAATTAAAAATGATTCCTCTCCTCAGCTTTTCTCAAAAGTAGGTGATGACGAAAACACCGAAAACGCCTGTATAAAAAATTATAGACCCTTTTTATCCCAAGGCTTCGTTTACAGCAGCAACCCCGATGAAGCTAAGCCTGTCAAAATCTTGCGAGACACCGGGGCGTCTCAAACCTTACTGTTAGAAAGGGCACTTAAATTATCGGAATCGACCTTCACCGGCGATTTTGTTTTGTTACAAGGCGTGGAGTTAGGAGTAATTAAGGTCCCCCTTCACAAAATTTATATAAAATCAGAATTGGTGAATGGTCCTGTCATAGTCGGTGTACGACCAACCCTACCAGTTAAAGGTGTCTCCTTTACTGTTAGGCAACGATTTAGCAGGTGACAGGGTAATAGCAGAACCAATTGTCTGCGATAAGATAGAAAAAAGTAAAGAATCGTTGGTTGAAGAAGACAGAGACTTATACCCTGATTGTGCGATTACTAGGGCGAGAGCCAAGAAACAAATTTCAGAAAATGATGACTTAGCAACAGATGGTCTGTTACAATTAAATAAAACATTTATATCACATAATAATAATCCTCCTCAGAAGGAAAATAATACAAGAAAAATAAAAGACGATCTAAATCGAAATCAACTTGTTAGTGAACAAGAGAAAGATCCGGAACTTTGCCTTTTAAAAAATAAAGTACTTCCCTTAGAAGAAGCAAGAAAAGTTAGAGAATGCTTTTATATGAGAGATGGCATTCTAATGAGAAAATGGCGCCCAGTGGATGCCAGTCTAAATGAGGAGTGGAAGATTATAAATCAAATAGTGGTCCCTAAAGTTTACAGACAAGAACTACTATACATAGCTCATGATACTCCCATGTCAGGACATTTAGGAATAAATAAAACCTATGAAAAAATATTAAATTATTTCTACTGGCCGAAACTTAAACAGGATGTTGTCAATTTCTGTAACTCCTGTCACATATGTCAGATGGTCAGAAAACCTAATCAAAAGATTCCGTCCGCCCCTCTAAAACCTATTCCAGCTTTTGAAGAACCTTTCAGTAGAGTACTAGTAGACTGTGTCGGTCCTCTTCCAAGAACAAAAGCAGGAAATCAATACTTGCTCACGATTATGTGTACATCTACTCACTTTCCAGAAGCTATCGCTCTTAGAAATATTAAGGCTAAAACTATTGTTAAGGCACTTACTAGATTTTTCTGTCTGGTTGGTATTCCCTCAGCTGTTCAATCAGACCAAGGCTGAAACTTTATGTCTAGACTGTTCCAGCAGGTGATGCATGAGTTGGGTATTGAACAGTACAAGTCCAGTTCCTATCATCCAGAGTCACAGGGAGCACTTGAACGTTTCCATCAAACTTTGAAATCCATGATCAGTAAATATTGTTATCAATATCAGAAGGATTGGGATGAAGGTGTTCATTTTGTTTTGTTTGCTGCTAGGGAAGCTGTTCAGGACTCTAGGGTTTAGTCCTTTTGAACTTGTTTTTGGACATACTGTTAGGGGTCCTTTAAAACTTTTAAAAGAAAAATGGTTGACTGAAAGAAATGAGATGCATCTTTTGGACTATGTATCCAATTTTAAAGAGAGATTATACAATGCTTTCAGAGTAGCACAAAATAATTTAAAGAACTCCCAAGTTAGAATGAAGACTAGATATGATAAACATAGTAAAAATCGTAATTTTGAAAGTGGGGACAAAGTTTTAATATTTTTACCAATTCCTAATCATCCCCTACAAGCAAGATATTTTGGTCCTTATGAAATAGAAAAGAAAATTAATGACTTAAATTATATCATCCGCACCCCAGATCGAAGAAAAAAGAAAAGAATTTGCCACATTAATATGTTAAAAAGTTATATTGACAGAAATAATCTTGGTAATATTAAGCCAATCTCAACCTTAACAAACATTAATATTACAAATCAATCTGAAAATGATATAGACAAAGAGGAAGATGTAGTTTTTAGGGAGAAGGACATGGGTCAAGATAGCCATTTAAAAAACTCGGAAATCCTTTCTAATTTAAATGTAAAATTTGAACATTTATCAAATGAAAAAAGACAAGAAATTCATGATTTGGTCAGTGATTTCAAAAATCTTTTTCCTGATGTTCCTGAAAAAACGACAGTTGCTGTACACGATGTTTTAGTTGGAGAGGAAAAACCCATCAAACAACATTTTTACCGGGTAAATCCAATCAAGCTGCAGCAGTTGAGAGCAGAAGTGAAATATATGCTGGATAATGACATCATCGAACCAAGCCAAAGTCAGTGGAGTTCTCCTTGTATTCTGGTACCAAAACCGGATGGTACTTACAGATTCGTGACCGACTTCCGGAAAGTAAATGCAGTAACTAAAAGTGATTCTTTTCCAATTCCTAGAATTGATGACTGCATCGACAATCTTGGAAAGGCAAAATATGTCAGTAAATTTGATCTGATGAAAGGTTACTGGCAAGTACCCTTAACTGACAATGCCAAAGAAATTTCAGCCTTTGTGACTCCGGATGGTTTATACCAATATAAAGTTATGGTGTTCGGGATGAAAAATGCACCGGCAACCTTTCAAAGGATGATGCATTCCCTTCTGCATAATATTCAGGGATGTGAAGTCTATATAGATGATGTAATTGTTTACAGCATGACCTGGGATGAACATTTACACATCATCAGAAAATTTTTTCAGAAGCTTGAAGAAGCAAACCTATGTGTGAACCTAAGCAAGAGTGAATTCTGTTGTGCAAAAGTAAACTATTTAGGTCACACTGTTGGACAAGGACAGGTTAAGCCTATCACAGCAAAAGTGGATGCCATCTTGAAGTACCCGATTCCAACAAATAAAAAACAATTAATGAGATTTCTCGGTATGGCAGGATTCTACCGAAAATTTTGTAAAAATTTCTCATCTATAGCAAGTCCTCTCACCGACCTCCTGAAGAAGAACGTAAAATACAAATGGAGTGAAGCCTGTGATGGGGGCTTTCAACAAAATCAAGTCAACCCTCATTGGTGGCCCGGCTCTTGCAACTCCTGTTTTTTCAAAACAGTTCAAACTGCAAATTGATGCCAGTGATGTCGGAATGGGTGGTGTTTTAATTCAAGAAGACGATGAAGGTATTGATAGAGCCATTGGATATTTTTCAAAAAAGTTAAACACCTGCCACAACAGTGCTGAATGCCTAACAGCAGAGCTTGAATATCATACAAAAAATAATTGTTAAGCCATGGTCAGGCATGTGTGATGATACAATTCTGCATGTCACTGCACAAGCTGTGATGACATCCAAGGTTGGCTGTATGCGAATACACCAGCTTGTCTTGATTGATCAGGAAGTAGCAAAAAAAAAAAAAAAAAAAAAAAAAGAAAAGAAAGAAAGATTTCTCACTTAATTGGCAATGTCTTCCACCTGCTACAAGAAAGCAAACTTCTGACTTTTCACTAAGTTCTGGCTATTATGGAAAACAGACCCCTATACACTCACTGTGTTTCATTATATGGATACTGGCTGGGAGACCCATCACCCCTTTCTATCCACTCATGCTCCATCAACCATTTATTGTTACGAGGGAGCATTTCTATAAAAAGTGTTATTTAAAGTAATTAAAATAGTTTAAATGTATAATAGGCCACTCTAGATTGTCCCAGTAATAAAATCCAAAAAGTTTTAATTCACTAAATAGCTTCGATCAGTAAATAGCTTTTGGAACATTCTAGAAAAATCGAGAACGCTTTAGAAGGTCCCAGAAAATTCTACCTAGTTGTTTCGGTCCCCTATAAATAGGTTTTTCAAAGGCACCCAGACAGTTTGTAAGTTGCTGTCGCCAAGCTAACTCCGGTAGATTCACGGATTCAAAGTCCAACCGTAAGAATCCTTCTACATTTTCTCCAGCCACGGAATGTCTGCATGAAACCCTCCTGGGACCAGTGATAAATAGATATTTTGAACTTTTCATTGACCAAAGAATGTTATTTTATTATTGTCTTTGAATTCTTGTAAAAATATAGTGGTCTGTTAAAAACTTAGCGGTTGTCCATTCCAAAAAGGTAACTACCTTCCTTCTTCCTCGTGAACTCCTTACCTGACCCCGTATTTGACCTTCTCGGTTCCTGCCTTAGGCAAAAGATAGTAGTTTCCTAAAATCCATTATGTTAGCTTTTGTATGTTTGTTAACTG
The DNA here is from genome assembly GCA_964036315.1 of Acanthosepion esculentum. NCBI lineage: Eukaryota > Metazoa > Mollusca > Cephalopoda > Sepiida > Sepiidae > Acanthosepion > Acanthosepion esculentum. The sequence continues at coordinate 37,084,206 of OZ038519.1, read as the reverse complement.
TTAATTTTTATGTTGTTAATGTAAATAAATTGTCTCATTACCAATAATCACATTTCAAGTTTTTATATTTTTTTGTTACCACCACGTGTGCGAAACATATTGTCTATCTTATCGCACGTGAGCGTAACAATATATATATATATGTATACACACACACATACACACACAGGTAAGATGAGTACAGAGTACAATTCCAATATTTGTATATTTAATTTAAAAGCCTTATAACTTTTTTTGAAAACTGGAAAGACAACTGCAATTGTGTAGCAATTTTTACATGTTTTAATATCCTAAAAATATATATATATATATATATATATATATATATATATAAATAATGGAAGAGTGTTTAAATATCTAAGAGAGATCACGTGGACATAGAAATCAACACTCTATAGAGGCTGTCAGTGTTATGCCTTAAGAGGAACTTGTGTCTTGGTATATCTTATATTGCTATATATTGAAACTGCTCTGTACACCATATTAATGGCACTGGCACCCTCCTAACGGTGAGAGTTGGCTTGCAAATGAGTTGTGCATATATATAAGAAATATATATAATATCTTACATTAATTGCACAACTAATTTCATGCTGAGCTTCGGCATGAAACCGAGTTGTGCAATTAATGCAAGATATGTGTGTGTGTGTGTAAATATTCATGGAGACCTACCGGACACTATTCGGAATATACTTGTCGACAACACTAATATAATAGCATCATCCACTTGCAAAGAAAGGCTAAAAATAATGGAAGCCTTACTTATAAAAATAAACAAACCAACACTTAATAATATTAACTTTGAACATGGACATAATATCTTGACCGTGTTTTGAAACAAAAAAATGAATCACTTTATAAAACATACACATAACAAACTATTTCTAATTCTAACAGTTGAAATATAATCCTTGAAAATGGCTAAATGTATAGCTGAAAGCGCTCGGATAAAAAGAACATTCGGACAATTTTTATATAATTTATCCTCTGAAAAGAAAAACTTTATTAGATCGCACGAGAAATTATATAAAAAACTAAATAAAAGCACCTTGTCAGTCGTTTTTAATGAAATGTGCTTGAAAGAAGGATTGCTGCCTAAATACACAAATATATATATATATATATATATATATATATATATATATATATATATATATAGATATATTAAATAGCTCTGTTAACATTGAGCCAGGTTTTTTCTTACACTATAGAGTATTTATATGTACACGGTCGTTTTCTTGTGTAGCTAGCTATATTTACCCATTTGGTTATAAATCTAATTATTTTAGCTGTGGGGTACACCCAACATAATTAACATGCCTAAAGATTAGACATAATGAAATTGTCCTGAATGACAATTTCACTAATTATCTTTAAACATGAGAAACACTAACTTTGATGGAAGTTAAATAGGCAGCTATTGCAATTAAGAACTGTATTTACAATAATCTTTCTTGTCCGACTTAGACACTTATTAATTGAAGGATTTTTTTTTTATTTTTTATGGCTCATCAACCTTTTGCAGGTTATTTGAAACCAGAAAATATTTCTAGATTGTAAGGAATTCTTTTTTGATATAACAATGATTTACTGATGCAAGTCCTACTAATTAATCCATATCTGGGGGGAAGAAGAGGTGGATTCATACATTTCCCAAGCGTATTTGTTTGTTTGTTTGGAGTTTTATGGCATATCAACCACTATGGGTTATTTAATGCCAGATCCAGTATTTATTAGATATATCAAAAACGTATAGTTGGCAACATCATTGTTTCAAAAAAGTATCCCTGGCAACATCATCGTTTCAAAAACGTATAGCTGGCAACATCATCGTTTCAAAAAAGTATCCCTGGCAACATCATCGTTTCAAAAACGTATAGTTGGCAACATCATTGTTTCAAAAAAGTATCCCTGGCAACATCATCGTTTCAAAAACGTATAGTTGGCAACATCATTGTTTCAAAAAAGTATCCCTGGCAACATCATCGTTTCAAAAACGTATAGCTGGCAACATCATTGTTTCAAAAAAGTATCCCTGGCAACATCATTGTTTCAAAAACGTATAGCTGGCAACATCATTGTTTCCCATCACATTTTAGGGGTAAGGTGTTAGTATATTTAGTGTAGGGTTTGGGAGGGAAAGTTAATTGTAAGTTGTAGTTGTTTTGGGATGGGTTCGATGTGATGGGGCATGACATGACCAGCCGATTGATCGGATCGACGGCCTTTTGGTTGGACGTAGTTTATCGCCATACCCAGAACGCGGATGTAGTTTATCGCCATACCCAGAACGTCCAAGTGTATTTGTGTGTAAGAGAAATATGACAAACACAATTGGAACTCAGCTCTCCAAATTCCAATTCTCAGACATCCATTATACTACCTTGTATACCAAAGCAGTCACTTGTCTAGGTACTAACCAGTCCTGACATTGCTGAACTTTGGAAATCATACGGGAAGCAGTGTTTCAACAAACACACTTATACATAAAGATAGAGTAGTTATTCAAAAATACGCTTTTAAGTAGGCACCCGAGGGGGTCGTCAGTGATGTTTTGACTTGGTTCATCAGGGAGTTTTGGGTCTTTCAACATCATACTCCCCATCACCAAATCGACCCAATCAGGGGAGATCTAACCCTGATTCCCTCTCACTTCTAAAACGCTAACAGCTACTCTGGCCTTTTTAAAGAATTCTACGAAGAAAGACCACGTATTCCGCACATCCGATTGGCTGTTTGTACAACCAATCAGCTGGCTTTTTTTAAATTTTTTTTATTGAATATAAAACATCTTTATTTTCAAGACAGTTTTATGATGGGTCCAATGAAAATTGAAGTATCAATAAGATGATTACCAACAGTAGCTGCATTAAGCACTGAGTGGTAATGTGCATTTCTCATTTGGAATCCATATTGTTATTGTAAATAATACATTTGAATGAATGAATGAATAAATGAATGCATGCATGTGGTGGACTTCTCCATTGTATTTGTCATATGAGGGTCAAGCAACTCAGTTCCTAGGAACCGAAAGCCCGACACCAGCACATGATTTGATTATAGTGGTGAAGGCTTTGTTCAGAACCATCCACACTTTTTGAAGAGTGGAACACAAAGACCTGGCGGACTACACACCACAAGGTCCTCAAACAACCCTCCACAGGTTTTGAATTCAGTCATCCTTCTCCTAGACCAATTGCCATCCAAGGCTATAGAACCCAGTCTGTCCTGCTATTTACCCATAGCTGGAGGGAGAAAAAGAGGATTAATACCTTTCCCAAGGGTATTGGCACGTAAGTTGATGTAATGGATTTGAGTGGAATTTGAACTCAGCTCTCCGATTTCTCATTCGGAGCTGCTATCCACAGTGCCTCCCATATATATATATATATATATATATATATATATATATATATATATATATGAAGAAATATAGTCTTAAAGTGTGCTATATTTATGGGATAAAGTGCTCAATATCAGAGATAGAGCGTGTGTAAATATAAAAGTGGACATGGAAGTCAGCACTTAGAGGCGACAGTCTGTTTCATGCTAGTGCAATCGTGAAACAGACTGTCGCCTCTAAGTGCTGACTTCCATGTCCACTTTTATATTTACACACAACATGCATGCATACATGCATACATACACACACAGGCAGGCAATAAAGTCACTATGCAATAATTTATAATAAAAAAGCAAAGCACTGAAGCATGTGGCTTGCGGTTCAAACAGTATCAGTAATTAATTTAGTATTGTTCACCTTAGCTTTTTATTGTTATTAACCAGACCCATTTAAATAAATTTCTGGACAGTTGATTAGTTACTTTGTCTTAATTGTTATTGTAAGTAACTGTATAGTGACTTTATTGCCACCCTGTGTGTGTGTACGTTTATAAAGTGATATAACAGAAGTTATTAAATTTTACTAGAGAAATTTTTATATATATTTTTACAAAATAAAATTACAACTAACAGAAGTACGATGATGATACCCAGAACAGTGCTGCTAATGCCTAATAACAGAACTTGAATATTATAAAAAATAAAAAAAAATTGCCTTGAGCCAATGGTCAGTCATGATTACAGTTTTAGGCTGACCATTGCCGTAACACCATTTTTTTGGGTGATGTAACATAATGCTCTTTTAGATGTCTGCTAGCAAATATTAAAATGTTCTAAAACATAAAAAATAATAACAATGCAAATTGTTCAAAGAGCTCTTGAAAATACATTTCAATTGAGCACTGTTGAGTGATAAGCTAATTCTATAAACAACAGCCACCTGCACTAATGCAAAGCTCTTCAGTAAAATGAAGAGAGCACTTTGGTTGATTGGCATTTGTTTACATTTGTAAAAACAATACGCTAGATTTAGTTGTGTAACTCTACCGAGTGAAGATAGCTCTGGCTGACACCAAATTAGTTGAGTTTCAATCCTGGCTTGAGGCATTCGGAAGTCTACTCACACTGAGGAGCTGTGATACAGCTAAACAGTACTGTCTGTGAATGACATTTTATTTATATATATATATATATATATATATATATATATATATATATATATATATATATTTGTAATAAATATGAATGTCAGTGTGTCACACTTCTTCAACTTTACTCCTAGAGGCAGTAGCCTAAAATATACCATTTTGGAATCAAGTTGACACCAGCACATGATTTGATTATAGTGGTGAAGGCTTTGTTCAGAACCATCCACACAAATCAAGTTGACTATGAACAAATTAAAAACATTCTGGGCTGGGCTGGATCCAGACCTGCAATCCTGAAGTTTTGGATTCAAGTTTTTTAGAACTTGAAAATAAATTTGGGAATAATCAAAATCATTTGCAAAATCCAGGGAAAGTCACCCATTAAATAAAATTAATTGTTTGTATGGAAAGTAGGGACCTACGTATATGAAATTGTCTTTAAATTAAGTGGCGGCAGAAGAATTATTGCTGAATTTTAAAAAGGTAAGCTTAAATATTAATGCAATACTTAAATGCAGAAATCAATTTTGAGTTCTTCTGTAGTTTATTATTGCCAATCACATCTACTCGTCCTTACCTACAGTGATGAAGGACCAATCAAGTGCCCTCCACAGGGGCTAACTTAAATGCCACCCTATCAGGCAACTTTTAAGCAATATATATATATATATATATATATATATATATCATGGACTCTCCTATTGTTGATCAATGCAGGTTGTTGACCTGTGCCTATTGGGATTCTTTTACGACATATGAGAGTCAGGCAACTCAATTCCTAGGAACCAACAGCCAGACAACCTGCACATATGATTTGATTATAGTGGTGAAGGTTTTGTGCAGAAACAACCACACTTCTTGAAGAGCCAAATACAGAGACCTGGTGCACCATGTGCTACAAGGTCCCCAAACGACCCTCCGTAGGTTTTGAATTCAGTTGTCCTTCTCGCAGACCAGTTGCCATCTAAGGCTATAAAACCCAGTCTGTCTTGCTATTTACCCATAGCTGGGGGGAGAAGAATTCATACCTTTCTCACAGGTATTAGCACATAAGTGAATGTAATGGATTCAACTGGAATTCAAATTCGGCTCTCCGATTCCTCAATCGAAGCCACTATCCATTACTCCGCCATGCCTATATATATATATATATATATATATATATATATATATATATATATATATATATATATATATATATATATATTACAAAATGCATCACATGATAGTTTTTGTTTTTCCTCAATTTCTCATTAATTTTCTTTACATTCCCCCCCCCATATATAAAAAAATTTACACATCATTTTCTACCGTGTAATGTATGTATGTATATTTGTTGTAAGGACTAGATTTTCATTTTTTTAATCTATTCACTCCAAGCAAGGTGATAATTCCACTAAGACGCAAAGGGCTACTGGAACTGAAAAAGAAAAACACTTTAGAAGGAACTGGAAACAATAATAGTACAAATTTCAGAGTTTAGGAGGAAATGTTAGAAGCCTAGAGCTGAAGTAGAATTTAGAAGGGACCAGAATACAGCAAAGTATTTTACTTATTGAAAATATTATATTTAGTCTATTAGCTTGAAATTAAAGCTAAAATAAAAGCTTTATGAAAGGTTTTTCTTTTTTAAAAATTATTTTAAACCTCAGGTATCACGTTTCTGTGGAGGTACCTATTTTTTTTTTTATGTACCCCATCGTACATGTGGAAATAGTACAAATCCCAATCCTTACTATCATATCTTGCACCCCCACCCTGAAGATAATTTTGAATTCTCAAATGTGGAAAAGATAATGAGAAATCATTCCACTGTATTTCCCAAGAAGTCATGGCAATTCACAGATGATAAATTAATTGAGTGACTTGTTTTCTACAGCTTAAACCCTTGCAGGTTATTTAAAGCCAGAAAGTATCTTTAGTAGAATTTTTTTCTTTGAGATTATAATGGTTTAGTGATACACTAAATCAATTAATCCATAGCTGGGGGTGGGAAGAAGAAGCAGATTTATATCTTTCCCCAAAAGTATTTGTGCGGAAGTGAATATAACGAACTCAACAGGAATTGGAACTTGGCTCTCCAATAAACAATTACAAGCCATTATCCATTACACCACCCACACATCCAAGCTTACAGCACATCTACATACTGACCAAGCTTGATGTTCCTTAACTTTGGTGATTGTACAGGAGCCAAGGTTTCAACATGTGGCCATAAGCCACAGATGATAGAGAAGTCTTGTCACTGGCATGCCATGAACGATGAAACTTGATTGCTAATGAACTATTACCTAAAATGAAGCTATCTGAAATAACTAAGTGAGAGTTTAGTCTAACACAGGTGCATGCTCAATCAGAGGATTATATTTACTATACCGTTATAGTTTTCTATATGGGCTCATTTATCACCACCTCAGTTTTTATCTTTGATATGATCAACAAAATAAATATATTTAGCAGCCTCCAGATTCCTTTTCTTTTTAGTTGCAAGAGAAAACAATGTGCTTTAGACAAAGTGCAGGTATTTTGGGATGTGAGACTGAAAACCAAAAGCTTTCAACTGAAGGTCTTGAGATTCAGTTACAGTTTGTGACTAAGAATATACACTTGTGAGCCACACCTAAGCTAGTGTTATATTAAGTTTATAGTGGTAGAAACAAAAAATGACAGAAGTTTAAGAAATAAATAATTGTATTAACAAAAATGCAACGAATGGTGAAGTGGTGTGAAAGTTGTTTGTTGAAAGAAAGAGATAAGTAAAGCCGTCCGCAGTGGCTTACAGTAGTAGGAGGGTGAGTCGTTGACTTACTGCAGTGACGGGCTTTAGAGAATTGTCCTTGGAGATGGGAGGCCAAATGTCTTTGGGTGTGGAGAAGGTGTCCTGACGTACATGTGAACCCTGGCTGTTGTGCTGACCGACTGCTGAAGATGTCTCTTTGATGAGCTTTCAAGTCCTTTTGTAGACTCAGATCGGCTCCAATTCTTATTCTGTTTCTTTAGGCAGGAGTGGGTGCTATTGGGTAAAAAATTGTATGGGGGGGGGATGCAAGAAAAACGGAAAGTGTGTGTGGAGCCGATGAGTGTTTGATGGAATTTTTAGTTTCAGAGCATTCGCATCCGGCCAGTGGTGGAAATTTGTGTAACATGAATCAGAAGAAGATCTGGTTTAGGAAGATTATAACACTAGCAAATACAATAATGTATAAGATTAATTAGGTATAACAATGGATATGTAGCCTATGTAGTCCTTTGTATTGTTATCACCATGATTGGGGTAAATTAATTAAAAAAAAAAGAAAATATCATGGTGCAAAACCTTCTGAAACTTAGCAGCTCAAGCCAAATTAAAAAAAAATGTGAACGATAGATAAACTGTAGATCAATTCTCAGAAGGTTTTGTTTTAAAAAGATTCACTCACTATGGCAGTTTGACCATTTGGATCTTCAGGCTAGTTTGGTTTGGTTTGTTTTACAGCACATAATCCTCAATGGGTCATTTAAATGCTGACAAGTTTTTTTTTTCCTGGTAATATTTTTGTTTTATCAAAAATCTATTTCTGTTAATATTTTTTCCCTCAAAAACGTATTGCTGGTAATATTATTTTTTCAAAAACATATTGCTGGTAAGTTTTTTTTCTTCAAAAATTTATTTCTGGTAATAATTTTTTTTACAAAGTATTTCTGGTATTAAAACCTATTTTTACACTTTTATAATGCTTTTTACCTCAGTTTCAGGCTAACTATTTGCCTATAGCTGGGACCCTAACAAGTGCTACCACCCAAGGTCAGGGTGGACCTGGGAACACCAGCAATTAAGAGGTGGTTCCACGCTCCTCAAAGCCTCCTGATAAGAATCCTTGCTGTTGGACGTAGTTTATCGTCATACCCAGGACGAAGGCTGGTTTGGTTATAATAACCAAATAAAAATGAATAAAGTACTAGACAAATATAATAATTCATGAAAATAATTTCTTTCTTGCCTTATCAAAATATTAACTCACCAGTTGAAATTTTGATGAGAAAGTTGCTAACAATAGTCTTACCCACATGGAAACAAGATCTTTGGGTGAATCTGTTTTCATTTCTTAAAACCAGATATCTTGTGTTTCTTTGCTATTTGTTATCGTTTATAACCAGGAGTGGCCAAATTTGCTTAATGTAAGAGCCAGATATGATAGAGTTCAGGTGTTTGAGAGCCACAAGACATGAAATTGGGATTTAAATTCTGAAATATTTTTACTAACCATGAACATTAAGCTTATGTTTTAATCCAATGGGGTCTCAATTCAGACCCAGTAAATAATTATAAAGCTTGAATCTTTTCTTATTTACCCAGATGAAGAAAAAAAAAAAAAAAAAAGGAGCTCAGCTAACATATTTCCATGAGCCACATATTAAAGGTCAAAGAGATGCAGGTAGCTTTTGCAAGCCACAATTTGGCCACCCCTGGTTTATACCATCTAGAGATAGAGATATAGATAAAGAGAGATATAGAGATATAGATAAAGAGAGATATAGAGATATAGATAAAGAGAGATATAGAGATATAGATAAAGAGAGATATAGAGATATAGATAAAGAGAGATATAGAGATATAGATAAAGAGAGATATAGAGATATAGATAAAGAGAGATATAGAGAGATAGATAAAGAGAGATAGAGATAGATATATAGAGAGATAGATATATAGAGAGATAGATATATAGAGAGATAGATATATAGAGAGATAGATATATAGAGAGATAGATATATAGAGAGATAGATATATAGAGAGATAGATATATAGAGAGATAGATATATAGAGAGATAGATATATAGAGAGATAGATATATAGAGAGATAGATATATAGAGAGATAGATATATAGAGAGATAGATATATAGAGAGATAGATATATAGAGAGATAGATATATAGAGAGATAGATATATAGAGAGATAGATATATAGAGAGATAGATATATAGAGAGATAGATATATAGAGAGATAGATATATAGAGAGATAGATATATAGAGAGATAGATATATAGAGAGATAGATATATAGAGAGATAGATATATAGAGAGATAGATATATAGAGAGATAGATATATAGAGAGATAGATATATAGAGAGATAGATATATAGAGAGATAGATATATAGAGAGATAGATATATAGATAGATATATAGAGAGAGAGATATATAGAGAGAGAGATATATAGAGAGAGAGATATATAGAGAGAGAGATATATAGAGAGAGAGATATATAGAGAGAGAGATATATAGAGAGAGAGATATATAGAGAGAGAGAGATATATAGAGAGAGATATATAGAGAGAGAGAGATATATAGAGAGAGAGATATATAGAGAGAGATAGAGATATATATAGAGAGAGAGATATATATAGAGAGATAGAGATATATATAGAGAGAGAGAGAGATATATATATAGAGAGAGATATATATATATAGAGAGAGAGATATAGAGAGAGATATATATAGAGAGAGAGAGAGAAAGTTGACATTTCAGTTCGCCAACCACACCTTCCTCTGGAATTGGACTGCACAATTTCACAAAATAAATATCAGGATATATATTAGCAGTGCCCATGAATATTTCACGGTTTCCAGTTTCCTTAAAACTTCCTTATTGCTTACATGTTCAGTCCTTAGCATCCTTCTGTACAACCACTTTTCTATGGCCTCAAATTTCTTCTTTATCTGTGAGGAGATTGTCCAACATTCTTTGCCATATACGACAGATATTTCATAATAGTTCAGTAACATATTTATTCCATAGAATTCTCAGTATGCTTCTGTAGAACCACTCTTTTGTGGCCTCAAGTTTCTTCTTCATCTGTGAGGAGATTGTCCAACATTCTCTGCCATATATATATATATAGACTGATGGTGCATATTATAAACAAGAATGAAACATTAAATTTTCTTGCCATGTGTGTCACCATATTCAGAACATTATGACCAACGTTATATCTATAGCTCAAACTAATGTAACAGTGTAAATGTAATGTAAAAAAAAAGTTTAAAATCATTAACTGTTTGTAGCCTAGAATGGGTTACTGAATGAGGAATAACCAAAACAGAGGATGGAAATGAAATGGTAATTTTTATAAACATCAACAAAATACAATACTCGCCAGTGGCATGAAGAAGGTAAACCCCTGCTAGTGGTGGACTACTTCGTTGTCATCCATCCGTCTCGAGAGACGATGGAGTAGCACGAGCACTGCGAGCCTGGGTGGGATATATGGAGAACTAGGGCTACACAGACGTCTAGTTTCCCCTCTTGGCCTTGCTAGCAGAGTCCAAAGGAGAGTATAAACCAATACAGTTTGGTACCAACGCTGCTGCAGGAGTTGCCGGAAGGTAGCACAAAGTGCCGTGCATCCGCCTTCGGGGCTTCACTCTGGGTTTGAATTCAGAGTTGTCCTTCTCCTAGACCTGTGTATGACCTCACCCCAAATATAAAGTGGCCAAATAGCTGAACTTGACCATATGTAGGAGCAGTAAAGTGACCATATTTGTAAATGCAGCGATATGGTTAAAAACTGAAGATTAGTACAGAAAGAATTTAGACTAGACAAATGATCCTACCTAATAATGAAATTAAATATAACCAGAAGAATTCTTGATAGGTTTTATCTGAAACCTAATATAATGAACCTTGCTTGTGGTTTCAAACAGTTGTTAGCTTTTTCTTTTTTTGCTTTTTTTTTTTTTTTTTTAAATTGGTATCACCCCATGCAGACACAAGGGGGTCACAAGGTGTGGAAGAATTAGGAACAGAAACATTGACAATGAGCAGAAAGAGGAAAGAGTAATTAGGAGGACAGTAGATAGTGATTGATATTGCATTTAAATTTTTGCAGATTAAAGTTGGCTGTAAAGCATGAAGCTGGAAGGGATTTCCACAAGCGAGAAGTGTGAGAAAAGAAACTATTAGCATAGATCTTAGGGTGACATCTAGCCAGCTCAACTGTAAATTGATGAGATCTTGACACCAGTTTAGTATTGCACTTAAATTCAAAGAGTCAAGGTACCATAATGAAGCGCTCATCCAAACAATTACCATGAGAGTGTTTATAGAAAAGACAGAGAGGCAACCTTATGGTGGTAGGAAAGTAATTAAAGCTGAGCCAACAGATCAGGACCAAAAATATTGCTGATTCTTCTTTGGGTTTTATCAAGGAGCTCAAGGTAAATAGCTGGGACATTGGATCATATAAACTGCATACAAAAGGGCCCTCATCATCGGGTTTTGTCATTTTCAACGTCATCTTGGGTATTGGTATGTAACAACCATTCCATTTATCATCTTGACTAAGTAAACCAACAGAAAGAAAAAGTACATAGGTTTTGTCCAACGCAAAATAAAGGCCAGAAAACCTCATATTGTTGCTCTGCCAGACTCTTTCACTAACCCTTGGGGGTCAAGAAGGGATTGAACAGACAGAGTCTAATGAACAGATTGTATTCAACATATTTGAACCCGACTACTAAAATCCACCGAAAGAATGCAACTGGACTACTTCACAACTAGAGAAGGGTATCAGTCCGTGTAACCCGAACATGATTAAACAAATCCAGTGTAAGACATGATTGATGACTTGGTGAGGGTGAATCATTCACGGTAGGTAAATGTTAAAGAAGTTCACCTGTTTATTATCAACTGTCTTAAGATTTGGAGGAAGAAGGTAAAAAAAAAAAAAAAAAAAAAAAAAGAGTGTGTGTAGAACTGTAACCGCTTTATTTTTTAATAAGAAATGAGAAAAAATAGAAAAAAAGGACAATAAGAAAAAAATATATATATAAAAAGGCCCAAAGAAATAAAAAGGTTTAGGATAAATAACAAAAAGAGAAAATTTATTAAGAGCTATGAAAGACAAGAAATCGCGAAGAGCCATGATCGCCTATGTCCTGAAGGAACACAACATAAAGAAGAATAAAGTTAGCAGATATAGACTTTGAGAGGTTCCAACAAGGTGTACATTGCTTAAACAGGTAATTGAATCTTGATGACTTCCCATAGCCTAATTGGTAAGGCACACTTGACTTGAAAGTAGTTTCTGTGATAGGAAAAAGATATAGATTCAAATTCTTTACAGGAGACATCTTTTTCTTTAGGACTTCTCAGTCTTTCAGAAGGCTGACATTAATTTCACGGTTTAAAATAACATGCAAATTTTTACTACGTTACTTAAAAATCGAAAACGGAAAAAAATAAATAAATAAACAAAATGACAATAAAATAAGCAAAATAAATTAATCCAAACAAATTACCAAATCACACCTGTTAGAATAGACGAAATAGAATAAAAAAATAAGAAACAAAATCAATAAATAAAGTAGATAATAAACAAATCAGCAAATTATTATGACCAAAATATTAGTTAGACTATAAAAATCAAACTAAAAATCGGACGAAAAAAATAACTATAACTGTTATATAACGATAAAAAAAAAATGAATAAAAAAAAATAATATACTACGTTACTTATAAATCAAAAACCAAAAAGAGAAAATATACATTGTAACAAATAAATAACAAGTAAAATAAATTTATCTAAATACATCCAAATATATAAATAAACTAACAAACGATACCGATAAACTAGCCGTTAGAAAAAATAAAGATAATCAATCCAAATAAATACATGAAGTAATAAAATTAAAAACTGTTCCTGCCAAATAGTTAGAAAAAACTACAACAATCAACCCCAAAATTGAACAAATAGCTTTAATTATCTTCCCAAACAAAACTATTAAATAAGCTATATAAACAAATTTTTGCTACATTAATAAAAACACCGATCAAAATAGAAATAAAAAAATAAATATATAAGATAAGAAATAAAAATAAAAACAAGCAAAATAATTTAACCCAAATAAATAAATAAATGACTTCCGGTAAAATAACCGCCAAAATAGACTACCCACGATGCACCACTGACCCGTATATATAAATAGCCGAGAAAAATAATGGCACTTGTGGCCTGACGATTGTATCTAGCATGAAACAGACTGTCACCTCCAAGTGTTGACTTCTACATTCACGTGTGTGTGTGTGTGTGTGTGTGTGTGTGTGTGTGTGTGTGTGTGTGTGTGTGTGTGTGTGTGTGGCCTAAATATACAAACATACATGTTGGCATATGTTTATGATGTAAATGTATTTGAATAGCTACACAAACAAGGTGAGATTTTGTTGGTCACCATAGCAATTGTTGAGAGTTGTAAACAGACATTACTATGCTGATTTCCCTGGGAGTCAAGTTTCACATTCCTCGACAATCTCATCTACCTACCAAAGTGATCTTATACATCACTTACACCTACGTTTGTTCTAACCACCATTGTTCCCCAACCTGAGTGAAAAAATATCTGCAACTGTCTTGACTCTGGTAATTTTTCTGCCTTTCAACTCTACAAAAAAGTATATGCCAATATATAATGATGTCAGAGTATTAGAGTCCTAGACGGACACACAACACTAATGATAGAGATTATTATTAATATATATATATATATATATATATATATATATATATATATATATATATATATATATTAGTGGTAACTAATGAAGGGAGGAACAAACAATTACAATAGGATTGTATTTTAATAAAACAAAAGTTGAAACAGTCACAAAAGAATTACCATAATTCAAAATGTATAATACACATTTTTTTCCAAAAATAATAAGCGAAATCAGGGGGGGTGCGTATTATGCACAGCTACAAAAAATCTTTAAAAAAATTGGCATTAAATAAAATAAGAATTATCATAGAATAAATATTATTCTAATTTAGTTTTATATTTAAATCCATTTTTTTAAAATAAGAGTAGGAAATGCTTGTCGTAATGAAACTGGAAAGGTACAATTTATAGGTTTTGATTACCAAACAAGGGGTGCGTATTATGCATAAAGCATTTTCCCCACACTTTCAGCACAATTTTAAGTGTGCATATTATGGATGAAAGTGTATTATACATGGGGAATTATGGTAAAAAGCAATTCTAATATTGTCATTAATAAAAGCTGATGTATGTAATTTTGGATTATTCTTAAAAAAAAAAATAAAATTAAAATAAAAAATAAAAATAAATAAAATTAAAATAAAAAATAAAAATAAATAAAATTAAAAAAAATAAAAATAAATAAAATTAAAATAAAAAATAAAAATAAATAAAAAAAATAAAAAATAAAAATAAATAAAAAAAAAAAAAAATAAAAATAAATAAAAAAAATAAAAAATAAAAATAAATAAAAAAAATAAAAAAAATAAAAAATAAAAATAAATAAAAAAAATTGCATACACACCCTCAGAAAGGGGTGCTGTAAAATTTTCAGTCCAACTAAATTTAAAAAAAAAAAAATTGTCAGCATCCCTTGTACACACAAGCAAGTGTACATGGGAAGATAGGCTTACCTCTCTGTAAAAGGCAATAGATATATTTAGCTTAAGCCTGGCACAAGTCAGAATTAAGAGGAAATAAGATTAAGAAGATTATGTTGCACCAAGCAAACACACTTAGTCTGCATGCATTGAATACCAGCTTTCAAAATTTTTTTACTACCAGTGTAATGTAGAGATAGTCATTAAGGGGAGGATTAATAGTAAATCATCCCAACCCTATAAAAAAAAACAAAAAACAAACTAATATACAAAACTTTTTGCATGTGAAAGTGCACCTGATCATATCTCTCTTATTTAACCTTTTTACCCATAAATTCACATTGAAATATCTGCCCCCCCCTTCTTTGAAGAAAAAATAAATTTAGAAAAAGCTGGGAGAAAGTGGCAGGCCAAACAAAAAAAGAAAAAAAAAAAAAAAAAATGCAGGGAGAAAGCAGAGGGCAGAAAGAGAAAAAAAAAAAAAAAATTAATAAAAATAAGAACAAAAGAAAAAGAAAAAATTATTTCAGTTTTAGCCTTTGCTTCAGTGTGAGAAAAAAAAAAAAGAATCACCTCGAGCATTTAGTCATGTGTAAAATGTAAAAAGTACAGATTTTAAAATAAATAAAAATACATACATTTTGAAAAGACGAGAGAGAACAGTGTCATTATGGTTAGTAGAGCAAAAAGCAGAAATGGGAGATTGCATTCCAATCATACTTTTGCTCCATCCTAGCTTGAGATGCCTAGGAAAAGTGTCATCACTGGCATGTCATTTGGGCAAAGAGAAGATACTATGTACCACTATCTTATTATTCTCTACCCAGGTAGTGCTAGTAGTAGCAAAAAAATTCATTCATTCAAAGGGTCAATAAAGTTAATCTAAATAGGTTTATCTCCTCCCCAGTTTTTAAACAGGAGTAGATGTTTATCCCTTGTGTCCTGTTTAGGATTTGGTTTCTGGTTCCTTTTGAAGTCTACTTTTACATCTCCAACTTAACTCTGAAATGTTATTCACTAATTAATTCTGAAACACTTCAAGTCTAGAGTCAGCTGTTATCCATCCTGTATAGCTCCAAGAACTTCACTTCTTGCCCCTTTCTTGCATTAATACAACTCCACACAGTAATCATCTACTTTGAGTGGGTCTCGAGCATTGTACCAGATGAACATTAGCAAA
This sequence comes from Acanthosepion esculentum, assembly GCA_964036315.1. NCBI lineage: Eukaryota > Metazoa > Mollusca > Cephalopoda > Sepiida > Sepiidae > Acanthosepion > Acanthosepion esculentum. The sequence goes on along the minus strand of OZ038519.1, from coordinate 37,068,145 downwards.
TAAAAAAGTAAAAGAAGGACCATGAAAGCAAAGAAAGAGAAATGACAGCAAGGAAGTAAGGGAAGAAAAGCAGCAGTGAATACAATCAAGTGTGTTAGCAGCAGGCAGGAAAGAAGAAGATTAAGCAGAAGACTCCAAGTTCAGGATTGTCCAATGAACAACAGCCGAATTCATTGGTTCATGAATTATTTTGGAGGTTACTTAAAGCTGAAAGAGATTTTTGGATTGTAATAAATTTATTTTATTTATTTTTTTTTTTATGAATGAATATTGTATTAATTATTTGGAGATAATAATTTCCAGGTACAAGTCCTACTATATAATCCATATATGGGGAAGAAGTTGTGGATTCATATCTTTCCCCAAAGGTATTTGTTCATAAGTGAATTTAACTGGACTTAAAACTCGGCTCTGATTTCTCATTTTGCAAACACAAAAAGCACATCCAAGTTTATAGCATCTGGTTACTGTTCCCAAATGGCTATAGTTCTTGGTAGTGACCAGACTCTATACTGCTCATCATTTTCAAAAAGTTAATATCCCTCCCCCACAAAAAAACTATTAAACTCAAAAGGCCAATCATCACCTTCCTGCCTTAACCCTAGAACACAAACCATGGGTATATAGTACCCAGCACAAATTTTCATATTTTTAATTACAATTTTCAGTACCTAATTTTCTTACCTAAATATGTTTTTCAGTTCCTATTAATGTTAACTCAAAGTACAAAGTTTGAAGTGCCTGTATGTGAAATATTTCAAATAAAGATTTATATTTAATATTTTTTTTGATATTTTCAAAATCGGGTATGATATACCCATGGTTAGCAGTGGGGTAACTTTAATTGATGGTTAGTGTTCTAGCGTTAATAGAGTTCAATGCAATGTGAGACCAATTTGTTGAGACACGATTTTTGAAAAATGTTGAAATTGCTTTCTGATTGTCTTATATAATTATATTTTCTGTGCTTTTATTCAATTACCATAAACAAATAGGCTCATTATTTCTGCAATATCACCTGATTTGTGAAGGAATCGAATGATTTTAATGCATTTACTTATTAAAAGAGGTCAGTACATTCTTTTGTACATTTGTATTTATAAAAATAAATCAATTGCTAAGAGTTGTAATGATGAAGAAGAATAAGAAGAATAAGAATATGAAGAAGAATAAGAATAAGAATAATAAGAACAAGAAGAAGAATAATAAGAACAAGAAGAAGAATAATAAGAATAAGAATAAGAATGAGAATGAGAATGAGAATAAGAATGAGAATAAGAATAAGAATGAGAATAAGAATAAGAATGAGAATAAGAATAAGAATGAGAATAAGAATAAGAATAAGAATGAGAATAAGAATGAGAATAAGAATAAGAATGAGAATAAGAATAAGAATGAGAATAAGAATGAGAATAAGAATAAGAATGAGAATAAGAATAAGAATGAGAATAAGAATAAGAATGAGAATGAGAATGAGAATGAGAATGAGAATGAGAATGAGAATGAGAATGAGAAGAAGAATGAGGAGAAGAAGAATGAGGAGAAGAAGAATAAGGAGAAGAAGAATAAGGAGAAGAAGAATAAGGAGAAGAAGAATAGGGAGAAGAAGAATAAGGAGAAGAAGAATAGGGAGAAGAAGAATAAGGAGAAGAAGAATAAGGAGAAGAAGAATAAGGAGAAGAAGAATAAGGAGAAGAAGAATAAGGAGAAGAAGAATAAGGAGAAGAAGAATAAGGAGAAGAATTGCAATACAAGTAATTATTGGATATTACTAACAAACTCCTTACTAAAAATGCTCTCAGTAACTTTTATTTAGTAGTAATTTAGATCTACCGCCAAATCATTATGACCGATTGATTTGTCTGTTTAACAGAATATCAACTCCTTATGGGTCATTTAATTGTAACTATAAAAAAAATTAGTAAAATGTAACAGCATTTAGTCAACAAGAATCAACAAGCCAGGTAAGTACATTACTCCTTCCCTTGCCTGAACTGTCAATTTCTTCACACTTGGAAGTAACTGAATACATGGTAGAAAAACTGTTAGCATAGAACTTATGGTTACATCTAGCCAACTCAACTGTAAATTGGTGAGACCTCATCAACAGTCTAGTACTGCACTTAAATTCAAAATGTCTATGTACCATGGTGAAGAGCAGTTGCCATGAAAGTATTTCTAGAAAAGGCATAGGGAGGCAACTTTATGGTGGTGGGAAAGTGACTGAAGCTGAGATGCCAGATCAAGATAAATAATATTGCTGATTACTGGATTTTATCAATGTATATATATATATATTTTTTTTTTTAACTAGGTGGTGGGAGTTGAAGTTGAGGTATTGTCCAGTGAATGTTAGCTTGCCGCATAAAGATATCTTAAACCCATGTTCTGTTCAAGAGAATTGTAAGTTTTTTTTGTTTCTTGTTTCCATTGTGAACTGTATCAGTGATCTCATGGAGTTCACATGGTCCAGCAGTAGCTGGACCTCTTCCTGGTGTGGCCACAGTATGAAGGTGTCATCTACATAACTCAGCCATAGGCTTTAGTGATGTGGATTCTAATGCCATTTCTTTGAAATATTCCATGTATATGTTTGCTACTGCTGGTGATAATGGTGAGCCTATTGCTAAGCACTCATCCTGTTGATTGATATATGACTAATCCTATTCCAAAGTGTATTGTTTGTGTACAGAAAGCCAGCATCTCCATCAGGTTAGCTGTTGGTATACTGGTTCATTCTGCTATATAGGAGTCCGAGGCCAGTCTGTCCCTGACTGCCAATAGTGTCTCCTCCATGGGCACCTTGGTGAACAAACTCACCATGTCCAGGTTCACCATCTGGTTGGATTGAATCGGAGCATCTTTGATTATTTCCACAAAGTTTCCGATGGGTCAATTATATCAACAAGGAAACAACTCAGAGGGTGGCATACAGAGCCTTGGCAGCTAACAATTGGCCTGAGTGGAATACCATCTTTGTGAATCTTGGGGAGACCATATATGTGATGTAGCTTGGTGTAATGCTGCAACAACAGCCTGTATGTCTTAGGTGGGAAGTGGTCCTTGTTTGACAGTTTTCATTGTTAGTTCTTTACTGGAGCTACCATTTCTAATGGAGGTAGCCAGTTTTTCTGCATATTCCAATTTGTCCATCACTACAGTCACATTGCCTTTGTCAGCTGGTAGTATGATGATGCTTTCATTATTCTGTAGGGTTCTAATTGCCAGCCTCTCCAGTTTCAGGCTTTTGGTTTTTAATTATTTTGAATAAGGTGAATTGTAAAGAAATTTATTTTTTAATAAAATAAATCGAAATTCTAAAATATGACATTGAATGTTGTGAATTATTGAAATTATTTGGCTGAAAACTATTTTATAATTTAGATCTACTTGAAAGAGAGAGAGAAAAAAGAGGGAGAGAGAGAGAGAGAGAAAAAAGAGGGAGAGAGAGAGAGAGAGAAAAAAGAGGGAGAGAGAGAGAGAGAGAAAAAAGAGGGAGAGAGAGAGAGAGAGAAAAAAGAGGGAGAGAGAGAGAGAGAGAAAAAAGAGGGAGAGAGAGAGAGAGAGAAAAAAGAGGGAGAGAGAGAGAGAGAGAAAAAAGAGGGAGAGAGAGAGAGAGAGAAAAAAGAGGGAGAGAGAGAGAGAGAGAAAAAAGAGGGAGAGAGAGAGAGAGAAAAAAGAGGGAGAGAGAGAGAGAGAGAAAAAAGAGGGAGAGAGAGAGAGAGAGAAAAAAGAGGGAGAGAGAGAGAGAGAGAAAAAAGAGGGAGAGAGAGAGAGAGAGAAAAAAGAGGGAGAGAGAGAGAGAGAGAAAAAAGAGGGAGAGAGAGAGAGAGAGAAAAAAGAGGGAGAGAGAGAGAGAGAAAAAAGAGGGAGAGAGAGAGAGAAAAAAAAGAGGGAGAGAGAGAGAGAGAAAAAAGAGAGAGAGAGAGAAAAAAGAGGGAGAGAGAGAGAGATAGAGAAAAAAGAGAGAGAGAGAGAGAAAAAAGAGGGAGAGAGAGAGAAAAAAGAGGGAGAGAGAGAGAAAAAAGAGGGAGAGAGAGAGAAAAAAGAGGGAGAGAGAGAGAAAAAAGAGGGAGAGAGAGAGAAAAAAGAGGGAGAGAGAGAGAAAAAAGAGGGAGAGAGAGAGAAAAAAGAGGGAGAGAGAGAGAGAGAGAGAAAAAAGAGGGAGAGAGAGAGAGAGAGAGAAAAAAGAGGGAGAGAGAGAGAGAGAGAGAAAAAAGAGGGAGAGAGAGAGAGAGAGAAAAAAGAGGGAGAGAGAGAGAGAGAGAGAGAAAAAAGAGGGAGAGAGAGAGAGAGAGAGAGAAAAAAGAGGGAGAGAGAGAGAGAGAGAGAGAGAAAAAAGAGGGAGAGAGAGAGAGAGAGAGAGAGAAAAAAGAGGGAGAGAGAGAGAGAGAGAGAGAGAAAAAAGAGGGAGAGAGAGAGAGAGAGAGAGAAAAAAGAGGGAGAGAGAGAGAGAGAGAGAGAAAAAAGAGGGAGAGAGAGAGAGAGAGAAAAAAGAGGGAGAGAGAGAGAGAGAGAAAAAAGAGGGAGAGAGAGAGAGAGAGAAAAAAGAGGGAGAGAGAGAGAGAAAAAAGAGGGAGAGAGAGAGAGAGAAAAAAGAGAGAGAGAGAGAGAGAAAAAAGAGGGAGAGAGAGAGAGAGAAAAAAGAGGGAGAGAGAGAGAGAGAAAAAAGAGGGAGAGAGAGAGAGAAAAAAGAGGGAGAGAGAGAAAAAAGAGGGAGAGAGAGAGAGAAAAAGAGGGAGAGAGAGAGAGAGAAAAAGAGGGAGAGAGAGAGAGAGAAAAAAAGAGGGAGAGAGAGAGAGAGAGAAAAAGAGGGAGAGAGAGAGAGAGAAAAAGAGGGAGAGAGAGAGAGAAAAAGAGGGAGAGAGAGAGAGAAAAAGAGGGAGAGAGAGAGAGAAAAAGAGGGAGAGAGAGAAAGAGGGAGAGAGAGAGAGAGAGAAAGAGGGGGAGAGAGAGAGAGGGGGAGAGAGAGAGAGGGGGAGAGAGAGAGAGAGAGAAAGAGGGGGGAGAGAGAGAAAAATGGCCTCTTCAATTTCGTCAAGAAAACAGAATGAACTCCCCATGAGTTGAAATGATTCTCACCATGTTTGAGCTATGGTTATTTTGATTTGATTTTTGAAGAGAAAAAAAAAAAGGTGTATACTTTCAAGTTCCCACTAACTTCCGTCCCTATCCAAAAGCCATTCCCTCTAAATTATACCATGCACAATGTACAAAAAGGATGTGGAACATTGTATAGTCTTAATTTTATTTATATGAACTGCAACACAAATTTGAAATTTTGGAAGATTCAAATTATCTTGGTTTCTTGCTTAAAAAAAACAACAAAAAAAAAACAAACACACCTTTCGAAAATCAAAGGCTTAGATAAATAAAGAAAAAAAAGAAAAAATTGCAATTGTGATGAAATGATTAATTGAAAGGGGGGGTTACATTATGCATTTCTCCTTTAGCTCAAAATGCACAGGTCAAGTAAATAAGACATGGTATTCTATTGAGCCAGGAGTTCAAATTTGATATTCTTAATCTGCAGTGGGTATTAATGGGTCATAGATAGAAACCTATAATTAATACCAGATTTTGTTTTACAAACACATATTACTGAACTTTTATTTTAATATTTATAATACAATAGTGCTTGTTCTTCTCCTTGTTAGTTCAAACAACCATTACACCCTGCCAAAACCTCATAAATAATGGACTATTCCATTTTGATTGCATGGAAAGAGGGGGAACGAGCCATTCCCACAAACTGGTTTCAGTGAGAAAATGTTAGAAAGGGAAGATAGAAATGTTTAAATGTCTCCTGCCAATACCTCATAAATAATGGACTATTTTGTTTTGATCTCATGGAAAGAGGGGAAAAGAAGACTTGTTTTCAGTGAGAAAATGAAAGAAAGAAAGAAAAAAGGAGATAAAAATACTTAATGGTTGTTTCAGTGTAAATAGAAAAAAAAATTGTCAATTTCAAATCTTTTCATTTGTATCCCCTTACTTCTTAAAATAACACCAACATTCATTTTTTATTGTTATTGCAATATTTTGTTAAAGTTGTTCAGCTCAAATAACGATGTGATAGGGGAATTTTTACGGATATTTTATTGTCATAGAACTCGCTATGAGTTTACGCAATCATTAACTGAAGAATTAAGATTCATCAGAATAGGAAAATGGTGAAATTTTCACGGGTTAAAACTAGTTTATAATTAATACCAGATTGTACATTGGGTGTTAATGGATTCAAATAAATAAAACATGAACTGTAATTTTAATATTTCAAAAGTAAATTGTACAATGTTTAGGTTTCAAAGAATGCATGACAGCTCAGACTACAGCTGCCACTCTGTTAGGAAAAGCCAACTTCAGATAGTAAAAGAAACAATATGGTCTACAGTGTCCGACACTGAACTGTTATTATTTTATTAACCTGAACTTAGTATGCACATCATCGACAGAGTATGAGACTCCAGAAGCAATTGAAGACAGTCAGAATGAACAATACCCAGAAGATCGTTGGGGGCCCCACCTGTTTGTACCCCACCATCTTTAACTGAAGCAGGAGAATATATTCCAATGTTGCAGTGAAGTTCTCTATATAGCGTGTCTCTTCATGATGTAGGCGATCATGGCCCTCCAGATCTACTGAGGTTTACCAGTTTTTCTGTATATTCTAATTTGTCCATCACTACAGTCACATTGCCTTTGTTCATCAGCTGGTAGTATGATGATGCTTTCATTCCTCTGTAGGGTTCTGATTGCCAGCATCTCCAGTTTTGTGATGTTTTTTGTTTTTAATTATTTTTAATAAAGTAAATCAGAAAGTTTATTTTTAAATTAAATAAATCAAAATTCTAAAATATTTTTAAAAAAAATTTTAAATGTCATGAATTATTGAAATTATTTGGTTGACAACTAATTTATAATTTTGATCTACTTTATTAAAAAATAAATTGCATTATGATTTACTTTATTAAAATAATTAAAAACAAAAAACTGCTTCATTTAGGATGTAGGCAACCATGGCTCTCCACATCTTCCAGCCACTTCTAGGCTCTTAATAAGTTGTCTTTGTTATTTCTCCCAAACCCTGTTCTACCATAGTTATTCAAGCCCATCAAGTATGCTATGCACCATTTTCCACTGTCCCTTAACCGGTCCTGTGAGTATCAGATTTTTCAAGCCCTCCTTCCTCATTATGTGCCCTAGAAATTTCAATTGCCACTTCCTGATGTTAATAAGTTTCTTTTTTGTTCCCATTTTCTTTAAAACCTTGTCTTTGCTCACATGTTTGATCCATGGTATCCTCAGCATCTTTCTGTAGTAACACATTTCTGTTGCTTCAAGTCTCTTCATCTTTGAGGAGATTGTCTTGTATTCATTGCCATATAGAAGGACTGATATCATGTAACAGTTCAGTACTCTTTTCTTTGTTTTTCTGTCTCTTAATACTCTTAGCTTTTGGATCTTGGGCCATCCAAATGTGTCTTCAGATCTCAGTGTTGCTCTTCCCGTCATTTGTAAGAACACTTCCCAGATATTTAAATTGCAGTGAAGTTACTATGAAAGAACAAGTAGGATAGAGAGAGAATTTGGAGTTTTTGGCCTCTGACCTTAAATATGGAACAAAAAGATTTGGGCTAAAATCTTAAACCAAATGCAAGCCGTGCTGGATCATCTAACAGACCCCAAACGGGGTTGCCCTATGAAAGGTAGGGCTATCCAAGATGACCTTTATTTATGGCTTTTGACAGGGTAGGCACCTCAATATGATGTAATGGTTAACAAGCTGGTCTCACTAGATCAATTATGACTGAATAGCGAGTTTGATCTTCATTAGGTGCCCCATACTTTCAGCCTTGTGCCACATCTAAACTATGCTTAGAAAATCATCAATTGGGCACATGGTAGTTGATACTCATCTTTTGTGCATATAAATGTTTGTGTGAACATAATTAATAGAGGCAGCAAATTGTGTTTTATATTGTAATTTTGTTGAAGTTATATTTTGGAATATAGTTCGATTTAAGGAATTGTAGGCTATTTTATGGATTAATGCCATGAAAGAGTTCTTCCATGTTGGTTGATATATTGTTGGTAATTTTACTATAAATTTTGTTGGTAATTATTTTTATATAAAAATTGATTGCTGGGATTTTAATACATTTATAGTGTTTGCTATTTTCCCACAACTGGGACCCTAACAAGTGTTACCACCCCGGATCAGGGTGGACCTGGGAACAACAGCAATTTAAAAAAAAAAAAAAAAAAAAAAAAAAAAAAAAATCATAACTTCCAATCTTCTGATCAAAGGTCTTCCTTCCAGATGTAGTTTCTCGTCATACCCAGGACTTACTCTATTTGTAACAGGTAGACAATTTGATGACGATGGAAGACTCTCCAAAGAATCCTTCTGGTCATGAGACAGTTTTCTGGCAAGCAGAGTAAAGGAAATGCTACAGCAGAGATACAAAAAATGCCTTGGCTTTCTTTAGAATAAACCACCACTAGGAGATAGCAAACTAACAACTTAGGTTCTAGATTTAACATTCTCTGCTGACATGAAGTGGAAAGACTATATTGAATCCATTGCTAGGTCAGCTGCTAAGAAAGTTAGTTAACCATACCATGCTAGACAATTTTTCTCTCCAGAATCTATCTTATATATCTATAAGTCTACCATTCATCCATGCTTAGAATATTGCTGAGAGCCTGATGTAATGTTTAGCAAGATTGTTCTCGCTAGATCAATTACAATTGAATAGCGAGTTTGATCATCACTGAGTGCCTCCATACTTTTGGCCTTGTGACACATCTATGTTACACTTAGAAAGACTACCATGGTTTTTGACAGGGTTGACTTTTTTTTTTTTTTTTTTTTGGAGACCGTTTTGTCCATGGCTAAATTGAAGCTGGACTTTTTCACCTAGTTATGTTTGTTGAATGCAACTCGAGTGCAAGAAACTAGCCAAGAAAAAAGAAAAAACAAGAAGAAAAAAAAGAAAAAAAGAAGGCCCTGTTTTTAACTCCTTAGCTGCATCACACTGTCACTTCCATTCTTTTCAGGGCAATCTTAAGACATCAAATATCAAGATCTGTCAGCATACCTTACAGCGACATTTCCAAGTGATAACAGTAAATTTTGGAAAATTACCAAAATGGTCTTTCCAGTTTTGAGAAGTATAAACACAGAAAATGGCAGCCTGCTGTTTGCCTCCAAACTACCATTATAGAAAGACATATACCTATGTTTCATGCATTATGCAAAAACATTTGATAAAATACAGCACAAAGTTCTATTTGAACTGCTAGGAAAACTCAATTTATTTGAGGAAGATATTGGAATAATTCAGAACATTTACTGGGAGAAAACCACTGGCATATGAACAGAAAATGAATTGGACCAATAAACAAAAATACAAGGGCATAAGACAAGGATGTGGCTTCTCCATGGATTTATTTAACCTGTACTGCAAGGCGATCCAAAAAGAACTAGAAGTCCTACCAGGAATTATTATTGGTGGTCAAAATCTTAATATAAGTTATAAAGATGACACTGTACTAATGGTAAATACAAAAAAAAACAACAAACAAACTGCAGGGACAAGAGAGAGAGAAAGAGAGCGAATCTACTGTAAAAACGACAATTTATGATTGTATCAAGAGGGACAACCCAATATGTGAGCCATGAAGTGGAGGATCAGAATCAAGCAAGTAAAGAAAAGTAATTATCTGGAAAGTGAAAGTGTTATGACAGATGACAGAAATTGTGACAGATATTTGAATACATATTGTGAAGGTTACCTTCCAAACGCTAAATAAACAAGGAACAAGAAAATTTAATCATAAACAAAGAAAAGAGGGCTCAACTGCTGTGTCATATCAAATGTCCTATATAGCAGTGAATTATCGACAATTACCTCACAGTTGAAAAGGAAACTTGAAACAAAAGATGTGGTTCTACAGAAGGATGCTGAGGATACCCTGAAACGTGAGCAATGAGAATGTTTTGAGGAAAATGGAAGCAAAAAGAGATACTTGAAATTTCTGGGGCACAATGAAGAAAGAGGGATTGAAGAACTTGACACACACAGGACATATTGAGGGGCGAAGGTAAATGGCAAGCAACCAGCCTAACGAACTTGTGTAAATGGATGGCAGAACAAAGATAGAAATGAGGGGGCAAATATCGTTTAGATAAGGATCAGGATTATTTACACTGTTCAGACTATTGTCCTCGTCTTTGTTGCCATTTTTCACGTTTCGACCGTTGTATGTTTTGACCTTCTTCAGGTGATTGGAATACAAAAATGAATCCTTTATTTCATCCACCGGGGTAGACTGTCCTAGTTCCACATGACATGCCTCTTCCAGATATCTCCGTTATCTCCCTTTAATCAAGGTTTCAGCTGTCATACACTCCGGCTTTCTTCAGATGATATTTTGAACCAAACCCTTTATTTCGTCCACTGGGGTAGATTGTTCTAGTTCTATGCGCCATGCCTCTTCCTGGTATCTCACTTAACTCCCTTTAATTCAACTCTCCAAATTTTTGTTCACCTCTGCAGTAGCCAGGTATTGAACTCACAACTCTTTGGGCCATGTGTTCTATAGTGCCACATTTCTGTTGTCTCAAGTCTCTTCATCTGTCCAGCATTAACTAACATGTATTGTAGATGGACTGACATAATAGTTCAGTATTTTTTTTTTTAAATTTCTTAATAAATAAATAAAAATAAACCTCCCCACGTTCTGTTAGACACCTAAGGTGTGTTTACATTTCAATCAAGGGGAAAAAATGTTTTAGAATTCTAGCATTCATTTTTTTTTTTATTCTTTTAGTTTTGTTTCATTTCATTTACCGGCCATTATGTCCAACTCAACACATGAAATCTGAAATTGTATGGTTTTTTTTTAAACTTTAGAAATCATTAGAAAATGTGACTTACTTGAACTGAGGAATTTTTAAAATAAATGCGATTTTATGGCGATAGTAACAATAAGGGTTGGGTCAGTAAAAAAAATGCGACTAACTTGATATGAGTGGAAAAACCAACACCTTTCCCTTGTCTTGCGCTTTTTAAGTAAATATTTCCGTTTTGGTATGCATGTGACTGTGAGTGTTTTTATGACATGTCACTAAAATCTCTACAAGTTTTACTTTTGCACAACTAACCATTTGTTTGGTAAATTTTGGTTTTATTTCCCGAGCGGTAAAAGTCCCTTAAATATTTTTAGCGCTCGGGAAATAAAACAAATTCTCGTTTTTTTAAACCATTTAATCAACCATTTTTTATTTTCGATGGAAACATTGGTAAGAAAGAATTATTATTTCAGGAAGGAGTAATAATAGTGCTGACAGAATTCAGTTTTGTTTGTTTTTTTTTCTTTCCCCACTGTTGATATGAAAGTACATGGTAGAATTTGGAGTGAATCGACATTTTCTTTTAGTCGATTCAAAAAAAAAAAAAAATCTGCACGAGTTTTTCAGTGTCATTTTTCACAAAGAATAACTTCTCTAAATTGTTTCCGGAATTCCTAGAAAAGTTTTTTTTTTTTTTTAAAATCACTTGAGAAATGTACTTTTTTGAAAACTATTTCTCTGGCTGTTTTAAATTAACATGTCTTTGAATAATGCCAATTGAGTTTGTTAAGTAATTCTTGTTTCTTCACTTTTTTTTTCTTTAGTAAGAACAAGAAAACAGTACCAACAGTTCGATCTAAGAAAACGTCAGTCTCATGAAAAATAAGAATACCCCCTAAGCAACATTTAAGTCCTTTTTTGGTTGTCATTAAAACTAAAAAATAACTGAATATTAAGATTAATAAACGATGGAAACGGCAGATAAAAAAATAAATTGATTGAATAAGAAAAAAAGATGTTCAGTTTCTTATCTTTACTTTGTTATACTCTGAAAATTTTCAAGAAAAAAGAAAGTTATTTTATCTGTAGACATCTCAACAAAATAGTCACGTAGTCAAACGCATCTTTAGTACAAGAAGAGTAAAACAAATTCTCCCTACTGAGAGGAATGACGCAACACTATCTTCCACCTCTAAGTCCCCTTTTTAGTCGTGACGTATTTTGTCAGTAAACTAAACAATATTTACTTACAAACTACAGCTTAAGACTATAAATGTCAAAAAAGATAATATGCGATCTTGAACATTAACAAGAATAAAAATCAATAACATTTTCAGTTCACTTACTTTCAAAACGTTTTAATGTTTTAAATTTTTGCACAAGCAAATGTCATAAAAGGCGATTAAAATGTCTTTTTGAACTGAAATCTTTTTTAAATGAGTTCAGAAAAAAGTTAGTGAATTCTGAATTTATTTCCCAGTCGCCACAGTTTTGGTTAGAAAAAGAAATTCTTGAATATAATCTCAAAGTTTAATTTTATTTTCTTACATGCACAAGGTGGCTAAGTTTATTTCATTTTTTATAAAATAAAATTAAAGACTAAAAAAGTAAAACTTTTAATAAAAAAAAAAATAAAATCTTTAATAATCCCAAACTTATTTTCAAAATATTTTAAAATTACGAACGGCTAAAAAAGCCATTGAATTTTTGTATTTTTTCTTTGAGTTTTAACGTTAAAGTTTAAGAGACGTTACTGAAAAAGTCAGATAATTAAAAATTCTTTAAAGTTAAAAAAAATTTTAATAAATAATTTTTTATTTTCACTTTTCCGTAACGTCTCTTAGCATAAACTTTTGTTAAAGTTTAAAAGTAAAAGTAAAAGATTTCACCTGAAATCATAAGAGATTGAGAGAGAAAAACTTAATTAAAATTTAATTATTAAATGACAAAGATTAATTTTTTTTTAAATAAATAAACTTCGTAATCTGGAGTGCTTAGAAAGAACTTTAGGTTAAAGATTTTTTTTATGAGCTCACGTTGTGTAGGGGATCAATTTCTAATCAATGGCAAACTGGACCCCCAAATTAACTTTTATAAAATTTGTCTTTTCTTTTTATATCCGTGATCTGAAGTGCGTAATATAGTAATTAATATTAATAATGAAAAGAAAAAACAAACTGTATTGTTTCTGGTCGCAGTGCCTTTATCGTACAACGCCACCAAATAAAAAAGAAACTCCAAACTTTTCCTTTGAAGTTTAAAAGTAAAAACATTAACTTACTTACTAAGTATTCACAAACAAACTTTTAAAAGAGAATAACTGAAATTTACATTTCTTTTTTACTTACCTAATTCCAGTTGAGTAATGCTTGTTGTTTTCAAATTAAAACTCCATTATTGTGGAACTAAAGAAAAACAGAAATAATTCCTTGTACAAATCCGAAAAAAGTCCAACGACAAATTTCTGCACTGAGTGAAGGAAAAACTAGTAATGAAAGTAGCAGTTGAGTAAAAGAATTTATTCACTCCTTACTTACTATCAGTGCGTCCAGAGCAATTGGTTTACTACACAATTGAAAGTAAAAGATATATAACTGAAATTGTGAAATAGCATTGACTGTTGTCTTTGTGGGTGTGCAAAGGCGACGTGTTTGGTGGGTGTGATGGTGTAGGCGTCGATATACTTACTTCAAGCTATGAAAGGTGGTTACGTTTGTCCCGAAGGCAAGTTATGTGAGGTGGTGGAGGGGCTCATCAGTTAGTAGAGACAAACCTCCCTCACTGTTTTCTTTTGTTTGTTAATGTTGTTACTAAATATAGTGATTATTACATCTGAATAGTTAAAAAAAAGTTTTGGAAATTCATGGAGGGTACAAAAAAAAACAAAAAAAACGTCACTGTGTGACAGAAATTGTTTCCCAAGATGTTACTCAAAAGGTCTAAAAATGAGAAGAAAAAAAATGAAAATAAGACATGGTAAGTTTTTTTAAGTTTGTAGCTGTACTGTCAAAACCCTCCAAATCAAACAGTGGTTCCTCCTGAAAATGGAGATGCAGGTTCAAATTATGCTGGAGGCCACATTTTCTTTATTAAATTTTCTCAAGTATGCAAGCCAGTAGACAAAATAAATGCTGTTTAAAATAAACCAGGTGTCTACTCAAATACAGGTATCCACTAAAAATAAGGTTTGTAGTAAGATAAATATATTTGGTTGAGCTGACTATGAAGGATTCTTGAAATTTTGCATGCAATAATTTTAACTCTTCTTATTAATAAGTAACCTTATTTATTTCCAGGTAAACTCACATCTGACTGTTCAAAGAAGATTGTTCATCTTGTTAGTCAAAAAAGTAATCAACAGCAGATATGACATCATCATCACTGCAATACTGGTTTCCAGCCAAGTGTATTTTCATGTTGGGGAACAGATGATAGTCAAATCAGGGGAATAGGGAAGGTGATCAACCAGTTCAAAACCACAGTCTAGCACAGCAGCCATTGAAACTGGGAACTTGTGTGCAGGAGCATTGTCTTGATGAAATAAAGCCAGTATGCTCAAACCCTCTGTTCCAATGACTTGTAATTTTGTGTTAGCAAAAGATTTGACAGCTTCCAAACTATTTTGTCTATCCAATTTCATTTACCAGCCTTGGGTCAACTGTGGTATTGTTTTCAGGCCCTTTCCAGTTATGACACATACTGGGATCATCTTCCCATTCCAATAATGTAAAGAGTCACCTCCCAAACAAATCAACCATGATGAGATTCATCAGTTTTCTTGGGTGTTCGGTCTTGATAACCTTTTGTAACAGCCTCAGCAAGTTGGCATGGTACTCTCCATTGATGGTGTGGCCCTTTTAAAGATAGTCTACACACAATGCCTTCTGCACAACAGACCAGACCAGACTGGTTCTTCCTAAAAAAAGTGGGTACCAGTCTGAATCCTGCTAGAGGCTTCATTTTCTTTAAGCTTTCTCTAGTATTCAGACCAGTAGATAAAATAAATACTGTTTAGAATAAATTGAACGTCTACTCAAATACGGGTATCCACTAAAAACAACGTTTGAAGTAATATAAATATACATAATATAATTTATATATTTCAGTGAGATAAATCACTAATATCTATGCATTTGATTTCACTTGAATGGTCAAATGGTGAGACTGTTAGCATTCCGGCCATGAAAACTATGTAGCAATATGAGTCAAGTGAGGTCTAAATTGAAAACAGTGGGACCTGTCACAAAAATGGATAGAGAACATTTATTTTTGACCAATGGTTATAAGTGAAGTCAACTTTAAAGTACAGAGCAAGAGGATCAGACAGAGGAAGTCATAGAAGGAAGATAAATTACTTTTTTAGATGAAGATGACAAGACAAAGAAAACTGTTATCTATAAAATTAACCATCCTGCAAAAAGGCACGCAGAAGAATGAAGTAAGCCTTGAAGAACGAACAGGAAAGACTGTCATAGAACTGTGCACCTCACCTACACCTCATCTCTACTTTGCTCATTTATAGAAGTAGATTACAGCCCAAGAATAAAATCTGGTTACTGCTAGAAATTTTGTTTTTCACTCATGGATAACGATCCAGATGAAGGGTAATTCTTAAGCCACAAATGTTTGACTGAAAGAAACTGCACCCTGTCAATGAACCTGGTGTATGACCTGAACTGCAGCACAACACCTGGATTTCAATTTCATCATGATTGATTTGTTTGGGAGGTGACTTCTTTACATTATTGGAATGGGAAGATGATCCCAGCATGTGGCATCACTGGAAAGGGCTTGAAAACAATACCATGGTTGACCCAAACTTGGTGAATAAAATTGGATAGACAAAACAGTTTGGAAGCTGTCAAATCTTTTGCTAACATAAAATTACAAGTCATCGTGACTGAGGGTCTGAGCATACTGGCTTTGTTCAAAATACTGATCATGCCAGATTATTTGTTCTCTCCCAGAAACTGTAACGTAGGTTCACTCAGCATAGTTGCAGTATAATTGACTGATAATTCGTGCACATGTGTGCATTTATGCCTCTAGCAATCATTTTAATTTCTGTTTGGTAAAAGTCCATGTTGTTATGGGAGATGTTTTATATGGAAATGAAAGAATTTAGGTTACACTGGTTGTGGTGTTAGGTAGATTAATCTTAGATTTTTAAGTATGGATTTTATAAAAGTTGGTGATATTAAACACTCCCAGAAATCACTACTATTCGACAATGAAGATGCATGGATAAAGAAAAAGGGACAATTGATACTACAATGGGAAGTTTTGATGGTGCAGATTCTGCAAATTCATTAGGTATATATTTACCACATGAACTAAGTAAAATAATCGATAGAAATGATACAGGACTCTACAGGGACAACGGCCTCATAATCTTAAGAAACTGTAACAAACGAAATACAGACAAAACTAGAAAAAACAATCATAAAGAGTTGCAAAAATATGGGATTCGACATAGACATAAAAACTAAACAAAGTAAATTTTCTAGATGTCACCTTCAACCTAAGAAAAGGTACATACAAACCATACAGAAAACCCAATGATAAACCACTGTCTATATACACACCTTCCAACCACCCACCATCTATAATCAAACAGGTGCCAAAATCAATTAACCACAGGCTTTCTGACAATTCTTCCAATGAAACCATATTCAACAAAGCTAAGAAAGACTATGAAACAGCCATAAAAGATAGTGGGTCTCAGCAGCATTCACATATATGCAATGTAATTGGTCCTGATCTGGCATCTCGTCTGCAGTCGCTCTCTCACACATATGTGCCGTCGCCTCCCTCTGTCTTTTTCACAAATACTTTCACAGTAACTTCTCCGGTGAGCTGTTTTTGCTGGTTCTCAGACTTCATGAATTTAAGCGTTCAACTATGCTGGCATCTAGCTCTCACCCTATCACTATCAAAACTGTTAAATGTAACCGTCTCTTCTACTCCAACAGCTTCATGTCACGCACTTCTCGCCTGTGGAACTCCCTCCCCTTTTCCTGCTTTCCTGATAGCTACAATCTCCAACTATTCAAATGTAATGTCAATCAACGTCTCCAGATGGCTTGATCTATCCCTTATCCTTCTCTTCATCCTTTCCTCTATCACTCCTCTTTGCTCTTGCTCAAACTCTCTGTAACCCCTTGTGTGCTAGTGGCTTCCAGCCTTGCTTGGGGTGAAACACTTAAAAAAAAAATACACATCACACAGTACAAAAAAAGTCAACAGGAAGAGAAACACAATATGGTTCAGCCCACCGTACAACAAAAACATAAAAACAAGTGTAGGAAAAATATTCTTCAAAGTCATACACAAACACTTCCCAGCATCAAGCACTCTCCACAAGATATTCAACAAAAACACAGTAAAAATCAGCTAAAGTTGCACTGAGAACATGATGCAAATAATAAAAAAGCACAAGAAAACAATCAAGAAATCACCTGAACAAATCAAATCCATGTGTAACTGCAGAATAAAAAATGAATGTCTCTTAAATGGCAATTGCTTACAAAACAAGCCACTGTAAAATCACCAGATAATTAAGTAAAAATATACATAGAATTAACTGAAGGACCCTGGAAAAAAAGAAACTATGCACAGAAAACATCTTTTACAAAACAAGTGAACAGCACAATGTTTTCTAAACATATCTGGAAGATTAAAAACAAATCACACCAAAAAATATCATGGAAAATAAGGAAAAGAACCTCAGCCTACATCACTCAATCCAAAAACTATAAATTCTGCCTGGAGTAAAAAATAGCCATAATTATCTTTTCAGACTGAAACAAACTACAAAATAAACAATTAGAACTCATCTCAAAATGCAGAAATGAAAACAAATTTTTACTATGCTACTTAAAAACTGAAAGCTCAAAATGGAAAGAATAAATGAAAATAAATAAACAAAAACAAGTAAAATAAATGAATCCAAACAAATAAATAAGTAAATAATAAACAAATTAACAAACCACAACCACCAAAATAACCATTAGAATAATCCAATGGACTACCCACAATACATCACTAAACTGTATATATAAAAAGTCAAGCAAAATAACACATGGCCAAATGATTGTGTTTAGCATGAAACAGAATGTCATTTCTGGATGTTGACTTCAATATCAACTTATACATGAATAAAGTATATTTAGGTAGCAAGTATTCATCCAAACAAATTTTATTAAAAAGAAACGACGGTCCATCTGTTTAATTTTTTATTGTATTTTTCCAATTTTCAGATAGGATATTGAATATTGTGCTTGAAGTTGTAGATAAACTGCCCAAAGTTCATATTGTGCTATTTTTGTTAAAGTATTTTGAACTTTCACAGTCATTATCAAGAACCATGTGGTGTCTGTGTGGTCGTTAGAATTCCTTTGTCTGCATCCTGGTATTCTTTGGGAAACTGGACATTTGAAATGATCTAATCAACATTTATCCACAACTTTGAGAGCACAATACTCAACACCTTATCCTGGAAATTGGAAAAATACAATAAAAATTAAACAGACAGACGTCTAGCCACACTGATGAGCTGTGATACAGTGAAACAGTCTGTCTGTGGATGACAATATATATGCTCCTGAAAAATTTATTTCAGTTGAGCTCTCTGGGGAGGATGTGTGAGTTTGTAAACAGTGACTATTACGGCTAATAATGTAAGACTCTTCGGTAAATCGAATCGAGTTCTCTCAGTCACTGGGTGTTTATCTAAAAATAAATTCATATATATATATATATATATATATATATATATATGTATATGTATATATTTTCATATATATATATATATATATATATATATTCATATATATATATATTCATTCATTTATATTCATTTAATATATATATATTCATTTAATATATATATATTCATATATTTAATATATATATATATATATATATATGAAAAATATGGAAAAGACAAAACAAAATCCGAATATGCAAGTTTACTGTTTTAATGTTGTTTTACTGTCAATGTCAGATGTTTCGGTCTAGTAGACCATCTTCAAGACATGGTTATTAGAAACATACATAACCCTGTCCTGAAGATGGTCTACTAGACCGAAAAGTCTGACGTCGACAGTAAAACCATATTAAAACAGTAAACTTGCATATTCGGATTTTGTTTTGTTTTTTCCATATTTTTCATCATACCGTCCGATCTACATCCACATATTTGCTTATATATATATATATATATATATATATATATATATATATATATTCATTTATTTAAAAAAATATTTTAAAAATTAAATGAACATAATTTGCCTCTTCTGTTTAACAAAGTTTCATGTGTCTATATATGTGGAGATACATATTATGCTTTATATATATAGGAGGGTGCTGCAAAGTTCTTGGCCCAAATAAAAAAAGGATTAAAAAAAGATATCTAAAAGTGGATCAAGCTGAGAAGTTTTCAGCACCACCTCCTCTATGTAAATAAATGTAATAAAAGTTTTGAGCATGAGAGTCTGCATCTTTTTTTTTCTCAAGAACCTGCTGATTGTTATAGATGGACTACATCAACAGCCAGCGGTATTACTAAATGAGCCACAGCCCAAACTCCAAGAGGCTGTTTCATTTTAAATATGATCCAAATGTTGGTCTTGAAAAGCAAAGGTCATGGCTTAATGCTAACAAAATGGGAACAAACCAGCTACAACTTTTCACTGCCTTTTCAAATTTTATTTTTAGGTTAGGCAAATCTGAGTTAAATATTACAGTTGAATTTAAAACTTTACAATGAGCAAATTTTGAAAGGAAATTCGCTCGCTTTGAACATGTAAATATTTGTTGGACTGTCTCAATTTTGAAACAGTATCAGATTCATGAAGCACCCATTGGCGAATAAAGCTGTGAAATTGCTATATTGTTTACAACAAGTTGCAGAAGAAAGAATGTGAATTTAGAGGCCATTTCTGTGGTTGTTATTCATGCTGACAACAATAGGAGAATGTAAAAATATCCCAAACAAGATGAAAGTGTGGGTATTTGTGTGAGAGTATTCTTGGTGCTGTTCAGAACTTCAGGAATAAAAAAACTAAATCACAACTTAACACTAGGTTCAAGGGGCTCATTAAGGGGACTTTGTCTGGAAGCCATCAACTGGAACTGTGGTGAAACAGGTCCCCTGAGCTTGAGGAAAAGGAAATATCAAATGGAACCAGTAGGGCGATGTTCATCAAGGGGACCATGATGATGTAGCTGTGAATAATCCCAGGAGAATCTTTCCAGGAGTGCATGGAGGTGTGGCAGAGAAGTATGGAAAAAAGTGTGTTAGACTTGAGGGGGCTAATTTCAAAGGGGAAAACTTGTAGTTTGGATTTGACATATTTTTGTGACTTCAGCCTGTTTCTTTTCTGACACACCTCAAAAGACTGAGGGCCACTCTTCTTCCAACCTCATGGACTGGTGTTATAGAATCACAAACAAGGAACTGTATGAAATAACAGAAACTATATCAGTGTTGACTTCCAAAACTGAAAATGGATAGGACATGTAAATCAAAGAGAAAATAATGTCATAATCAAGATGTTGACTTTCCACACAATTTCAAACAAAAGGTTAGGAAGGAAACCCCCACCAATTCTGGAAAGAGCAATAACAGTTACTGAACTTGAGAAATCTATTTTCCTTAAAAATTGTTTTAAGAGAATGCTTTTATAAATTTCAACCAAAAGTAGCATTGATTAATGAATGCCAAATATTTTCTTAAAATGGCTGTCCTGGGTCCTGATGATAAAGTTCATCTGGCAGCAAAGCCTCTGATCTGGAGGTTTTGAGGAACATGGAACCACCTCTTAATTGCTGTTGTTCTCCGGTTCACCCTGACCCGGGGTGGTAGCACTTGTTAGGGCCCCAGCTATAGGCAAATAGTTAATCCCCACACTGAGGTTGAAACACTATAAAGTATAAAAAATTTTATAGTAAAAATACCAGCAATATGTTTTCATAGTAAAGCAATTACACACATTTTTGTAACAAAAAAGAAAAATTACTAGCAATACATTTTTTGTAAAAGAAATTACTAATGCTCCCAAGAAAATTAAATTTTGGTATTAAATGACCCATAAGGATGTTGATATGCCGTAAAACAAACAAATAAGGAAATGGCTAATATTACCATTACCACTACTATATATAAAGTAGCAAGAGAAATAAAATGAAAGAATGAATAGAAAATTAATAATAATGACAATGTTTCATCTAAGAAATTCACACAACACTACTACTACTACTACTACTACTAGGTGTAAAGATGTAAGAGAAATAATAAGAAAAAAGACGAGCCAAAAATGAATAATAATGACAATGCTTCATCTAAAATATTCAGATAACTTAAGACTATTAGATCTACTACTACAAAGAGTAAACAACAAAAAAATAGTCAAATCTTAATACTAATGAAAATAATTTATGGTCAAGCAATTCAAACAATATGTTGAAATATTTAATCCAAGTAAATGAGCTCAGAAGCATACTTTTTTAATCATTTCATACTAAGCAAGACAATAAAGCCACTAAGCCACAAGAGGTTACTGAGTACAGTATTTACATTAGTCGGACTATTGTCCTCATCTTTGTCGCCATATTTGTCACAACGTTTCGGCCGTTGTACGCTCCGGCCTTCTTCAGGTGGTTGGAATTTCGAACTGAACCCTTTATTTCGATCACTGGGGTAGACTGTTCTAGTTCCACGAGCCATGTTTGATGGATGTCAGTTATCAGTTATCTCCTGCTAATTTACCCTCAAGGACACATGGCACAGTGGATAAAGGCGTTGGTTAGATCCAGTGACAGACCCAAAGAGTGTGAGTTCAATACCCGGTTAAGGCAGTGGAGAACTTTCAGAGGGAAATTTCGGTTCGAAATTCCAACCACCTGAAGAAGGCCGGAGCGTACAACGACCGAAACGTTGTGACAAATATGGCGACAAAGATGAGGACAATAGTTCGACTAATGTAAATACTGTACATAATACCTCATCTCAGAAATATAGACAGGTTACTGAGTGTAAAAGAATATGAGAAAACGAAAAACATTATTAAGGAGAGAGAAAAATAAGGAACAGGAATTAAAAAGACAGAGGATAATGATTGATATTGGATTAAAATTTTTGAAGATCAAAGTTGACTGGAAAGCAAGAAGCCAGAAGAGATTTTCACAAACGTGTGAGAGAAGAAACTCTTAGCATAGAACTTACGGTTGCGTCTAGTCATTTCAACTGTAAAATGATAAAATCTTGCCACCAATCTAGTACTCGGCTTAAATTCATGTCTTTGATCTTCAAAATTTGAAATTCGTAAAGTCTTTGATCTTCAAAAGTTTAAATTCATAAAGTCTTTGATTATCAAAAGTTTAAATTCATATAGTCACTGATCTTCAAAAATTTAAATGCAATTAAGGAAACAACAATTATAATATGGTACCCATTGTGGTTTGTTATTAACTCATTCTATCCCGAATTGAACGAATAAAGTGTAATGTAGCCAGTTTGTTTTTATTCATTTCACTCCAAGTAAGGCAATAGAGTCACTAAGATGTAAAGGGGGGGGGGGTACTGAGTGTAAAGCATATGAGAAAATGAAAAACATTATTAAGGGATGAGAAAAATAAAGTAACAGGAATTAAGACAATTGACATTGCATTTAAATTTTTGAAGATCAGACTGGAAAGCAAGAAGCCAGAAGGAAGTTCCACATGCAAGAAGTGTAAGAGAAGAAATCACATAACTATTCTATCAATTATTTTTTGGTTTCGCACTTAAACATGCAGAATAGCTTCTCTTACGTTATTACAAAATGCATAACACAGGAAAGAAAAGGAAATTAATATTATAGATTTAACATTAAGAAATCATCTTGAAAATAAAATTGGTAATTATAGAAACTTGCTTATCTTGAATTTTTTTTATTATTAGATGAAACCATGTCAATTCTTATTCATTTTTCACTGGTATTTCTTTCATCTTCATTTCAATTGCTTTATTTCCACTAGTAGTATTAGTAGTAATATTATCTTGAATTTTATTATTATTATTATTCGATGAAGCCTTGTCAATTCTTATTCATTTTTCACTAGTATTTCTTTCATCTTCAT
Organism: Acanthosepion esculentum; assembly: GCA_964036315.1. Taxonomy (NCBI): domain Eukaryota; kingdom Metazoa; phylum Mollusca; class Cephalopoda; order Sepiida; family Sepiidae; genus Acanthosepion; species Acanthosepion esculentum. The sequence continues at coordinate 37,045,158 of OZ038519.1, read as the reverse complement.
TTCAATTGCTTTATTTCCACTAGTAGTATTAGTAGTAATATTATCTGGAATTTTATTATTATTAGATGAAGCCTTGCCAATTCTTATTCATGAGATATATCTGTAAAAATTTCACAGATTTCTTATTTTAATTTTTTGATGAATCTTAATTCTTAGGTTAATGATTGAATAAGCTCATGGTAAGTTCTATGGCAATTAAATATCCATAGAAATTCCACTAATCCCATTGTTAAATATTTGAGCTTAACAACTTTAACAAAATATTGCAATAACAATCATATAAATATGGATGTTGGTCACTATTTTATGAAGTAAGTGGGTACAAATGAAAAAGGTTTGAAATTGACAACTTTTTCAATTTCACTTAAACAGATGTTAAACACTTCTTGTCTTCTTTCATTTTCCCCATTGAAACCAAGTAGTGTCTCTGATATGTCTTTTCCGTCTTTCCACACATTCACAATGGAATAGTTCATTATTTATGAGGTATTGGCAGATGTTAAACACTTCTTTCATTTTCTTTTGGAAATCAAGTAAGCTTCTCTGGTATGACTTTCAGTCTTTCCATGCTATCAAAACGGAATAGTCCATTATTTATGAGGTATTGGCAGGGCGTAATGGTCGTGCTAAGCAGAATTTTTCTTCTTTTATGTACTACAATAGAGGATCTGTAACAATCTGTTATCAGGAAGATCTTTTCTCTGGCTGGATATTTGGTTTAATCGAATTGTTCTTAACTAATCAGGTAATGAAGATCATATTGAACGGCCACGCTTCTGGATCTCATTAATGGGGGAGTTCACCAAGACTAACACCTAAAGAAGTCTTCTCTTGTGTCTTAGTGGCATTATTGCCTTGCTTGAGTTGATAAAAAAAAAGAAGAGAAATGGATAACTTATTGGGTACAGACAACAAATTAAATTAATTAATCAGTTAGAAATGCATGCAAAAATGCTCAAGAGAATTTTTTTTTTTCAGAGTTAGTAATGAAGATTGAACCAGAGACTTTGTTGTCACAGGTCTAATCCAAGTATTTAACCATTAAGCTATCACTCAACCTTGCTTTGTTTTAAAAATTAAATACATTCTTTTTGGCACATAAATAAACTGTCATATGATTTTTTTGTAATTGAACAAAAGGATTTGTGACTGTAGTTGTGTCATGAGACATTTAAATGTACATTTAGAAGCTGGGTATGAGAAATGTTGCAGTATGTTGTTATCAAAAAATAATTCCATGACAAATGAAGAAGACTTTTTGGTAAAAATGCCCAAACTGGAATCATCATAATATAATCAATGCATCAGCAAAATGACTTAAATCCACCAATCATTTTCTGATGGTATAAATCATTTTAGTTTTCTTTAGATTTAGTTTCTACTTTTAATAATTTAGAAAATAATACTTTCTTACATGCAACAATAGTTAAAAGTATTGATAAAACTCCCTGGTTCACAGTTTTTCTTCACTTCTGAAGAAGACTTCATCTTGCAATACATCAGTGGATCTGGAGGTGGCTGTGCAGTCTGAAGCAATGGGGACACTGGAAATCAGTGATTGTGGCCAATTCCAAAGATGCATGGTGGCAGTGTTCCCTTTGATGCAATGCAAATACACACAGTACAGTTCAAAAGTTTGAGGCCACCCCTGGTAATTTTTTAAATTGACTCCAAAGGCAGTTATTTTTACTTTAAATAAGAGAAAATTAATATATATGGTTTAAAAAAATGAGACATGATTTTTTTATTATAAAAAGAAAAAAAAAATTTACGATTAAATTTTGCACTTGTCAAAATATCCCTATTTTGCCTTGATGCCTGCAGCACAAATTTTTAGCATTTGTTGCAAAAGTTTCTCAAAGTATCAAAGTTTGATAATTGATTCCATTCTTTTTTTCAATGACTCAAAGAGCTTTTTTTCATTCTTGCGATGGAAACGTTTCACTCTTCTGTCATATTCATCCGATGCTAATTCTGGGGGAGGTTTCAAACTTTTGAAATATAGTATGTGTATATATATATATATATATATATATATATATATATACAAACACACACACACACATATATATATATGTGTGTGTGTGTGTATACACACATGTATTTACTTCCATATAGGAGATGAGATATTACACTCTTTTCTTTGATACAAAGTAATTTTTCCTTACTTAAATGAATTTTATGGTTGTCCTCCTTGTCTGAAGAAGACCGTCTTGCAATTCATTCAATTCATCAGAGTTGGCACCACAAACCAAGTCTGGACAAGCAATGTCTGGAGGATTGGGGGCAATCCTAGCTGGAAGAAAATTACACAAGCAAGAAGTACAAAAGAAAGATCTATTAGCATAGAAGTTTGTTACATCTAATCTTGCTTCCGGTCACTTGCTTTCCAGTTAAATTTGATCTTGAAAAATTTGAATGTAATCTCACTCATTATCTCAAGTCTTCATAATTCCTGTTCTTTTATTCTTCTCTCTCCTTAATGTTTTTCTTTTTTTCATTCTTTCATATTCAGTAACACTTTGTACTTTAGTGGCTTTATTGCCTTGCTTGCTTGTGAATTGCTATGCCTACTTGGGAAACATAGTCCTTGCTTGGGGTGAGTTGCCTAAAAAAACAAACAAAAAAAAAAGAGTGGTTTCACATTGTCTTCTCCATAATCTGGAATTCAGAATTATTGGGTGGAGGGTTGTAAAACATGACTGTAGGGATGAGGATTTATTCCATTGCTACAGTGATTCTCAACTGCTGTGCCAGACTAGTGTTCCACACAATTCTCTTAAGTGTGTCGTAAAATATTGTCATGGCATATACATATATGTGTGTGTGTGTGTGTGTGTGTGTGTGTGTGTGTGGAAGTAGGAGTAATGGTTGAGTGTTAGTATTTGAATAAATGAAGTGTTAATCTTTTTTTCAATTCTTTTCACTATTCTTCAATTATGTTATTTTAAATGCTTTATTTTAATATTCATTTTTTAAAAAGTATTTTTATTTTTTTAATTTAACTTTTTAAAATTTTCCTTTATTTGAATAAATGAATATTAACCTTTTTTCATATAATTGTATTCAACATTCTTTGTTTAATTCAAAATTTTTACAAAGTTATATTGGATATATTTAAATGTATATACCCTTTAAAAATTTTGCTAAGTGAGTCGTAATATTTTCATTTGCCCCGAGATGTGCTGTTGCTTAAAAAGGTTGAGAAACCCAGCATTGCTATATGTATGACAAGGTACATAAAAAAAATTATACTAATTATAACAAGAAGCCTACTTTCCTTAAAAAAAATGATGAGCGTGGTAGAAATCCTTATGGATATATTGCAATATAGGTTGGAAAGTAAAAAGAAGCCAAGGTTTAGCAGAAAAATAACACTTCAAGAGATATTTGCCTGGTAAATCATTGTGCTTACATCCCCAATCCAAAGTAATTGCAAATAGATAGGACAATATTCTGGACTATAGTGTTTCAGTTTATTATTTAATATGAATGCTAGATTGCCCAATATTAAGAGAGTATTCATTTTCAACTAAAGCTTACATAATAAATTCAACTTTAGAATTTAAATTGGTCTTAAAACAAAGAATTAGGGCATGATGAACCAAAGTCTTCATCAAATTCATTTTTAAAAAATATTTGGTTTGATCATAGTGAATCAAAAAATATATTTGATACTGAAACAGATATTCTTTAATGAAAAACAAAGTTTAGAATATAAATAATGAAAGTGAAAGTGAATAAAAAATATATTTATTGAGTTGATAATTGAATGTGACAAAATTGTCTAAGGGTTGTTTTACTGGTCATCCTCTTCGCCAACAAGTCCTCCAAATACTTCTGTTGGCACGCTCTGCTGCTGAAGATCCACTTCTGCAAAAGAAAAATGAAACAGTTTAGAGACATACAAGAGTCACTTAACTTGATCTTAGAATTCAATCATAATCCAATACTAGCTGAAGTACCCACTTAATCAGCATTGAAGTTAAAATTTAGATCACAGTTATAATGACAGAGTAATTTTTGTCAGAATTTTTAAGTTGCTCATTTTGTTTGTTCTATGCACAATGTTTTTAACATGTATTCTCCAACCTTCTTCAAAGGTCTCACAATTTTTCCATACATATTCAGGCCTTTTCCAGGTGTCTTCCTTTTCTCCACATATACTCCAACCATCTTCAGGTGTGTGTCTTTTTTTTCCATGTATACTCTGATCTTCTTCAGGTCCCTTTTTATTACCAAGAGGAACAGGGCATAGTAGGTTAAAACATACTTTGTTCTCTGGCAGTTGTAAGTTCAATCTCTGGGTCTAGTCGTGCTGAAATTTACATTTCTGATTCAGTAGAAAAAGTGGCCAAGTGATATAACCATGGATAAGAATGGTGGGTATTAACTGATATGAAATAACCCCCTAAACATGGAAAGCAGAATTAGAACAATTGTACTTGCGTACTGAATAAAGGGTTTGGTTCAAAATTCAAAGAACATTACCACATACAAAGATACCTCGGTGTTTGAACTAAACACTATTATGCTTTTCATGATTAGGAGATATTTTGTGGGTGGAATCGTTAATCTTAAACGGAATCTGGGTTTTTAATGTAATTTTCAATAACAAATAACAAATTATTTTACTTTTTTTCTTCTTCAGATTTTTGAAAATTTTTTTCTAAACTTAATAACTGTCTCTCCGATTTTGTTAAACATTTTAATAAATATAACAATAACATAACATAGTTATTTCTTTAAAATTTATTTTTACAAATATTTGTAATTATTTTCCTTATAAAACTTTGAAAAATAATTAAGAACAAAAATGTTTACATAAAAAAAAGAAAAGTGGGTTGTTGATTTTCTGGGAAAATGTTGGCTAGTCTCTTTTTAAATATTTTAAAACTTTTCTAACAAACTGTATGTAGCAAACGAGATGAAAGTCAGAAGGTCATGGCTTGGTTGTGGCCACCAAGATCCATTGCTAAAGTGGAAATGGAGAAGATAGACATTAGTTGATGTCAAAATTGGAGGGGGAGAGAGAGATGAAGACCAAACCAATAAGTTTAACAAATTCATTTCCTTTAAGGCCTCACACATTTTACAAGTAAAAGATTCTAAACAACTTGTAATCTTGTTTTATGAATTTGAAAGAAAAGTAAATGCTATCATGTGCCTACCATACAATTTAGAAATAAAGAAAAAAAATTCTCCAAAAACATCATTCTGCTTGTCTAAGCTTACCGTCACACAGCAATTCTCCTGGATTAATAATTGTATCATCTTCAGCACTTCACCATTGTAAACAAATTTAAATTGAACAAAAAAAAAAAATCCTTTAATGACATTAACTATCAATGATTATTTTTTCATATTTTATTTATATTTTGTAATCTAAACCAGTTGTATGAATAAGCAGCAAATTGCCAACATGACTGAATCAAGTCAATATAGTGTATCAACCTCAAAAGTTGGGCCTGCTCCTCTAAAAAAAAAAAAAAAAAAAATGACCCTAGTATCTAAAATTTTCTAATGACTGTTATGCAGAAGAAAATATGTTTATATATATATATATATATATATATATATATATATATATTATATATATATATTATGAAATGGACAACGTCCGACAATTATTTAAAAACATTATATAAAGACTATATAAAGAATGTTAAACATAAAAATGTCTTTATATATATATATATGATGAAAATGTGGAAAAGACAAAGCAAATATATATATATATATATATATATATATATATATATATATATATATATTTTTGAATTGGACAAAGTCTGACAATTTATTTAAAGACATTTATGATATGTTTAACAGAAAATTTCTTGGACATTCAGGCCGGTAAATGTTATTTAATACTGTTTATTATAAAACAGAGCATTTGCTTAAATACTTGTATCTATAAAAAGAATGTTAAACATATCATAAATGTCTTTATATATATATATATATATATATATATATATATATATATATATATATAAAATAATTTCATAATGAACTTATTTTCAAGTGTACACACAAGAACAGATTTAAAATTCCCGAAAAAACAATGACTTTGGAGTTTATATACTTGAAGTGTTGATTCTTTTTTATATGGGTTCTAACATGTGTATTCTTATCATTTTTATATATGGTTTTTATGTGATTGTCTTGCCGACATCATTTATAATTTTAAATTATTAATTAGTATTATTTTTATATTATTATTATTGATAGTATTACCGTTATTGTTTTTATCATTATCTTACTCTCTCTCTCTCTCTCTATATATATATATATATTTAAATTTGTCCTTTAAATCTGTTTTTTTATTTATCTCATGATTTTTTTAAATTATTTAATTTTTTATATTATTTAAATTTTTTATTTTTTTTATTCATTTTATTTTATTTAATTGATGTTAGATATTATTATTATTAATTTGAATTTGTGATGATGAGTTTTTGCTGTCTGAAATGACATGACTAATAGACATATTACTGTAACTCTTAATTTTGATCACCCCCTCCCCTACCAACCAAATTAACTTGTTCAGCCCTTTAAGGAAAAATTTGTTCCAAGGTCAACCTATTGGCTCATCCTTTATTTTCTTTCTCTCCCTCACTCTCTCCTCTCTCTTTTTTTTCTTTCTTCCCGAAATTAAAAAAAAAAAAAAATTATATTGAAATTTTTATCTTTCTTTCTTCCTTTTTTTCTTATAAAATTTTTTCCTTTTTCTTTTCTTTCCTTTTTCCTTGTCTGGACAAATTGACTTCATTTCTAAAAAACCTTTGGTCTGAAGAGATGAGTATTTAAATATATTCATGAAATAAATTATAACTGAGGTGGACTTTTAAGGATTTTCTTGACTTATTATTATTATATTGATCTGTTACTTACATTGAGCTCTCTTTGGATTAATGTCCTCCTTGAACATATCCCTACCAATTACCAATTGGTATTATATATATATATATATATATATATATCATTATAATATTTTTATTTAAAAAATATTTCACATCACTACATAAAAATTTCTATGTTTCGGAACTTAAATTGTTCCATCATTAGGCGATGTTAGGTAACTTATGATGAAAATGATTTACTTTTGAAGACAGAAAACAATACAGTAGCTTATTTAAGAGTTGAAAAAGAGGGGGGGAACACGGTTTCAAAATTTTATTGGTGTGCCTAAGTTAACCAATGTTGATTATTGATTATATGTCCGCTACTGGTATTTGGGTAAATTCCATGGTTGAGGCAAAAAATAATGTGTGTTGGGAAATTTGTACTTTGTGCTTATCAGTGTCTATTGGTTTAATTCTATTATAGATCTTTTTAATTTTATTGACTTTTGAGTGTATTAGGAATTGTTTGGTGTGTGTTGGAGTGAAAGACTTATCTGAGAATATATATTCTCAGCTAAATACATTTCTCGTAATATGGCTAAATGACAGAACAGATCTTTTGTCGGGGAGAGGGAAAGTCTACGTGTTTGAGCAAAGACCTTTTCAGCACTTCTCATGTGTACTTATTGCTCTCTTTCATATATATATATATATATATATATATATATATATATATATATACATACACACACGCATACCAGTAGAGGGAATAGACCCAGTTTTCAACAAAATTACATACCCACACATGTACCATATTAAAAGACACCCTAACTTTATTTTCTGTTCAATAAAAAGCAATATTAAAAACATGCCTAAATGATTCCACAATACAACACACACTGTTTCAATCAAAGTGTCCATTGGTTAGAAATTAACATCACTGTGTAAAATATTTGACCAATCAGAGAAAACTAAAAACCTATTTTTCTCAAGCCGTCTTCTGGGAAAGATTTATCATAAAAAGCCACAGATTTTTACTTTCAAAGAGAGAAATGTAGCTGTCTCCAAGCTGAAGAGAAGATGTGACTATATACCCCACCAACCTCCTGAAAGAAACCAAATCGTTAACAACAACAGCAGCATGACTAGCTAGTTGGTAACCTCAAATGAATCCTCTCCAACAACAAAAACAGTCAGTGGACCAACGATTTAAAAGACTTTTCTAAACTATATATTTTTCTGTGTACCAACTACCAAAGACTAACTCAACTAAAGACTATTCTTAATCATTTTTAACTCTTTTGAATTCATGTACATATGTTTGTAAATACAAATGGTTATTTAACAGGCATGAAACCATGTTTTCTTTAGTTTTATTTTATTACTGTTTGGAATTTGGACGTTTGAATTTTTAAAACCTGGATGACAGAATTTCCTACACAAGCATGTAAAGATATCTGTGTACACTGGCATCTATGCACACATTTGAAGATATAAACAAAGTACACACAATATATATCCATGCATAAGTTTCAATCTATGTTCTTACCTGGCTTCTCTACACCTTTCAAACCCCACAAATAATAATTCTGACTTTGTTATAGGAATCAAGCTTTCAGCATTGATATTTTTAGGTCATTGCATTATACATGAGAGAAATGAAAGCATGTGGAGATTCAATGAAAATGAATTTTCGTTCAATATTTAATTTCCCAGCACCTGCCACTAGAATTTATCACTTTATTCAATTCGAAGAAGGAAAAAACACTTGAGATTTATGCACAGACGTACAAAGAAAATTTCAATAAATATTGAATTACAATTCATCCTGTTCTATTATTATTATTATTATTATTATTATGATATTGAAACCATACAGGTGATAGCATTTATAAGACCAGCTAGAAATATTAAGGAGAGGTTGATGGTAGTGAAGAGATATGCTGTCACTTGAGTTCTAATGAGAACCTCTCACGTACAATTTGTCTAAGAAAGAAATGAGTTACAACTCATTTCTTTCTTAGACAAATTACAGTACAACTAATTCTCACAATGATTTCTATCCACATGATATACAAAAGGACATATATATATATGCACATTTCATTAAAAACAACTGACAAGGTGCTTTTATTTAGTTTTTTTATATAATTTCTCGTGCGATCTAATAATGTTTTTCTTTTCAGATGATAAATTATATAAAAATGTCTGAATGTTCTTTTTATCCGAGCGCTTTCGGCTATACATTTAGCCATTTTCAAGGATTATATTTCAACTGTTAGAATTAGAAATAGTTTGTTATATGTAGGTTTTATAAAATGTTTCAAAACACGGTCAAGATATTATGTCCATGTTCAAATTTTAATGAAATGTGCATGAAAGAAGGATTGCTGCCTAAATACACAAATATATGTGGTACTTACTGGAAAGCACACAATATCAGTGATAGAACTAACATATTTAGTTGGACTGATGTGAGTTTAAGTGCATAAAACCCAGGGTCACAAACTCACATCAAACTTATATATAAAATATATAAATATAAAATATAATGAAAGAGCATTTTGAAACTGTGTTAAACACCCCTTCGGTTACTGATGTGGAAGCCATCACATCAATTGAGCAAAATACAGAAATTCTGGAGTTGTCTTTTGAACCTAACTATCAAGAGGTAAGTAACTCCATCAAGAAAATCTCATCTGGAAAATCACCTACTCCTAAGGATCCTATTCCACCCGAAGTGTATAAGCATGGTTGGTAGAAAAGTTACATCTCCTTTTCGTGGAGATATGGAAGGCAGACTGTGTCCCACAGGATTATAAAGAGGCCTCTATCAAACACCTCTACAAAAACAAGGGTTCCAGGTGTGTCTGTGATAATCATTGGGGGATATCACTACTTTCAATTGCAGGCAAAAGCCTAGCTAGATTGATTTTAAACAGAATCATTATACAACTTGTTGACGACATCTATCCTGAATCGCAGTGTGGTTTTCGGTCAGGTTGTGGCACCATTGACATAATATTTTCTCTTCGTCAAGTTGCAGAGAAGGTTTGTGAGAAAAAACAGGAGTTGTACATGGTGTTTGTGGACTTGACGAAGGCCTTTGACACTGTGAATCGAGAGGCTCTTTGGCAAGTCTTGAGGAAACTCGACATCCCAGAAAACATGCTAAAGGTCATCATCTCCTTTCATGAAAGAATGAAAGCTAATATCATGTCTTATGGTATGATGTCAAAATCCTTTGATGTCACAAATGGTACCAAGCAAGTGTGTGTCATGGCCCCTGTACTATTGATCTTTTCTTCTCGGTGATGCTGAAATATGCATTCACAGACACAGAGAGCAGTGTCAAGTTTCAGTTTCGAACAACTGGTGGTCTCTTCAATCATCAGTCTTTCAAATCCAAGACCCACCTTCGTACACAAATTATTCGTGAATTGTTGTTTGCTGATGATGCTGCTCTTGTTGCGACATCCTTTGAGGAGGCCCAACATCTAATAAATCGTTTCTCTGCTGCATGTAAAACCTTTGGTCTTACACTTAGCATAAAGAAAACTGAATTAGTGCACCAACATTGTCCTACTCTGAAGCAATTCTGTGGTGAGAAACAAAAACCACCAGTCTACAAATTTCCAGAGAGACCATTGAAAGAAGAAGACAAAGCCCTGAACTATGTAAAGTCTTTCACCTATCTTGGTAGCAAAGTCAATTAGAGTGGAACTTTGGATGATGAAATCATGCATCGGATTGCTAAGGCTACCAGTGCTTTCGGCAAACTTTGCCATCACTTGTGGAATGAGTGGGGTATTCGACTGTATATGAAAATTTTGCTTTACAGAGCTGTTGTCCTGGTCATCCTTTTGTACAGCTCAGAGTCGTGGAATCCATACAGATACCATATACGCCAGCTGGATGTTTTCCATAAAAGCTGTCTGCATGCCATCTGTGGAGATAACCTTCAAGATAGGATATCTAACAATCAGCTCATCTGAATCATCTTCAAGAAGTGAGAGCAAGATCTAAAAGGTCAGCCAATCTAACAGTGATCTCATCCTACAATCCTTACTCATTCTCCATATGCGGCCTCCTTTGTAAATTACTGGCAGGTCTTAAGTGCCACTTAAGATTATCGCACAAAATTTCATAACTGAATCAATTAAGTTGTCAGATCCTCATACGTCGATATCAATGGGAGAGTCCATTATATATATATATATATGTATGTTAGTTAATATTTAACAATATCTTGTGTGTGTGTGTGTGTATATATATATATATATATATATATATATATATATATATATATATTTCCATATATTATGAAATGGACTAAGTCCAACAATTATTTTAATATATTTTGTGTTTATACATTATTTTTATCGATACAATTATTTAAGTAAATGCTCTTTTTATAATAAACACTATTAACTACAAGTTATATACCCCATATATATATATATATATATATATATATATATATATACACCCCCGCCACCCCCTATTATTACTGGTGATAAATAGGATCCAATATGCTCCCAAGGATTGCAAAATCCATACACAATAGTGAAGCATGTAGAAATATACAAAGACTTTCATTAGGAAAGCAATGACCTATTTTAAAACAATTGTAATCTATAAAATTATATATATATATATATATATATATATATATATATATATATATATATATATATATAGGTATATATATTTATTAGGACCGTAAATAAGTTCTCACTGTTTCCAACAGATAACATTTCCAGAACTGCATCTAGTTTCAGATGGTAACACTTCTAAGAAAGTACTATTAGCAAGCTTGAAATTCAGTGCATGTCTTTTTGCCAAAGTGTAAACAACTTTGTTTTTCATAGCGTTAAACATCTCTTTGATTTTGTGCCAAAGAAAGCGTATTTGCAAGGAATATTACTGCACTACTTTATTCAAAAGAAATCTGCAGCTGAAGCACCCAGAATTCTTGTTGAGATTTACGCCGACTATGCTCTGTCGGAAACAACATGCAGTGATTGTTTTAGACGCTTCAAAAATAATGATTTTGATGTTGAAGATAAAGAATGCTCTGGTGCACCAAAAATGTTTGAAGATGAAGAATTGGAGGCATTACTTCATGAAGACTCATGTCAGGCGCAAGCTGAACTTGCAGAATCATTAGAAGTTGATCACACAACAATTTCAAAATGTTTGAAAGTCATTAGGAATTATTCAAAAGCAAGGACATTGGGTGCCATACGAGTTGAAGCCAAGAGATGTCGAACGGCTGCTTTAATGGCCAAAAAAAAGGAAAGGTTTATTTAAATCGTATCATGACTGGCGATGAAAAATGGATACACTACAATAACTTTAAGCATAGAAGATCATGGTCTATGCACAGCCATGCATCAACATCGGTGGCAAAGCCAAATATCCATGGTTCGAAGCTTCTGGTCTGCATTTGGTGGGATCAGCTGAGTGTAGTTTATTATGAGCTGCTCAAACTGACCGAAACCATCATGGGAGATCACTATAGACTACAATTGATGCATTTAAGCCAAGCATTGAAGAAAAAAATGGCTGCTATATGAAAAGAGACACGACAAAGTGATTTTGCAACATGACAATGCTAGGCCACATGTTGCAAAACAGGTGAAAACCTACTTGGAAATGCTTAAATGGGAAGTCCTACCCCACCCGCTATATTCAACAGACATCACCCTGTCTGATTATGACTTGTTCTGAACAATGGCACATGGCCTGGCTGAGCAGTACTTTCATTCTTATAAAGATGCCAAAAAATGGGTTGACTCGTAGTTAGCCTCAAAAGATGTGTTGTTTTTCTGATATGGAATTTAAATACTGCCAGAGAGATGGGAAAAAGTAGTGGCATATAATAATAATCATTCTTCATTTAAAAAAGGTCAACATATAATATATGTAAAATGTTACACTGTTCCCAATGCATATTAGCCTAGCTGAAAATGATGAGCTATGGGGTCTGGAATGAGCAGTAATTCCCCAAATACAATGTAATATTGGAAATATTTCCAGGGCAGACCTAATGAATGTACACCATGACTACATTTCATAAATTATTTAAATAAACGATTCTCATGGATGAGTTCATGAATTCTTTCTCTATTCTCTGGCATACAATAGGAGTAGATTGGTTTGCCTATAGCCCGGTTCACACTCCTTCCACATCTTTTGAAAAAGAGTAGAGGTTTATCCTTTGTTTCCTTTTTAGGATTGGGTTTCTCGATCCTTCTAAATTCTTCTCATTCTCTTTCACTCCCAGTAACTCCTTTGCATCTTAGTGGCATTATTACCTTGCTTTGGGATAAATTATTTAAAAAAAAAATTTGGCATGAATTCAGCAAGCTGAAAACTCATCATTTAATCGACGCTTGATCAGCCTTGAAACATGAGTATTAAAAAAAAAAAAAAAAAAAAACTACTTGTGAATAATTATTATCTAAGTCTGAAGTGTCTGGTGTTAAAGGCGATAATGTCACTAGGATGCAGCGGGGTACTGGGAGTGAAAGATAGTGAGAAAAAAAGACAAAAAAGAATAGTATTCAGGAAGATAAAAGATGGCAATTGACATTGCATATAAATTTTGAATTAAGTAGGTAAAATACCTAATACAGAATACATTTTGTGTATGAAATGCATTGGGAAACTTAACAACTATTATGGAACTTTTTAAAAAAAATTTCACCCCAAGCAAGGCGATAATGCCACTATGACAATGAGAGAGAATCAGAAGACTTTAGTGAGGAGAAAGGACAATAAAAGAATAGGATTCAGGAAGACATAAGATGGTGATAGATGTTGCATTTAAATTTTGAAGAATGTAGATGGCGGGGAAACAAAAAAATCAGAAGAGAATTCCACAGGCAAGAAGTGCATGAAAAGAAACTATCAGAATAGAACTGACAGTTGCATCTAACTAGTTCACCAGTAAAATGGTGAGACCTAGTTGTCAATCTCTAGCACACTTGAACTCATGCAGCCAAGGTACTAAGGATAAAAGCTCATTAGAATAATTGCTATGAAAATATTTTTAGAAAAGACAGAGGTAAGACATGTCACAATGGTGAAAAATTTTATTGAAGATCTCAAGACATATGTCAGGAGCACCAGACCAGATGTGGCAGTTGTATTCAATGCACAGACGAATGTAGATTTATAAATGTGCAAGTTCAAATATAGCAATAGAACCTGTGTATGGCTTGACACATCAAGTCTGACAGAAGGGCATTTTTATTGAGAGATCGTGTCGCACCAATGAAAGAGCTTGTTCCATGAACATGGCCTTATGCCAAACAATTCAAAATGTGTATTCTTGAGTAGATAAGAGAAAAGTTGATGGCAAGAAACAGCTGTTTCTCTCAAAGAAACTAAGTGATACTTAAAACCATTAATTGCTAAACAACACCTGGCATATTTGATGTTCTTTATAAAAGGGAAAATAAATCAACAAGATTCTCTCAGGTGAATCAATTTCTATATTACACACTTACCTTTCGTTAGAGCAAGGTAAGATAACAGTATGCAACACAATAAACAAGACTCAATAAACCATTGAATTTTACCTGAGGCTGTTTATATGTTGGTGGATCAATAAGTTTATAGCCTGACAAGTAGTTTATCAGCAGAATCATTTTCATTGGGTCTTTAATAAAGATTTAATATCAAGAATAAATGGGTGGTGAAAAATGTTTTTCAAAATCAAATAAATGGGGGAGGGAAGTTTAGAATAAGTTGGGTTGAACATTTTTATTAAGAGATGGGGTTAGAATAACCTTTGAACGCTGATGTCGGGGTGAATGGACATTTTTTTTTATTTTTTTTTTATTGCTCAAAGAAAGCAATATCATATTTTAAAAAAAGAAAATTCTTGATTGTTTCAATTATCCATTTATTCCTATATTTTATTTATTACTTGCATTATTTACAGTTCTCGGACTGTTATCCTCATCTTCATTGCCATGTTCACAATGTTTTGGCCGTTGTACGCTCTGGCCTTCTTCAGGTGATTGGAATTTCAAACAAAACCCTTTATTTTGTCCACCAGGGTAGACTGTTCTAGTTTCACATGCTGTGCATCTTCCAGATGTCTCGGTTATTTCACTTTAACTCAACTCTCCAAGTTTGGTTCACTACTGATGTGGCCTGGTATTGAACTCACATCTCTTTGGGTCTAGTCATTGGATCTAACCAATGTTTTTATCCACTGGGTCATGTGTCCTTGAGGACAACTTGGAGAATCACCTGAAGAAGGTCGGAGCATACAATGGCTGAAACATTATGAATATGACAATGAAGATGAGGATAACATTCTGAGTAATATAAATAATGCAAGTAATCATAATACTGCATCTCAGAGATATAGACAGATTTTAATTTTTGTTATATTTTCATGCTTTTATAAACTCTTTTTATATATATTTGTTTATTTTTAAGATAAGTCGTGGTGTGCATTGATTGTTTTAAGTGTTGTTTAGCAGGTTTAATGTGTTAAAAGTGTCTTGCTGGGAATTATTATTAATTATTATATTAACAACATCTGATTCATTGTATTTGCTAAATTACTTATGCATTGGCATGAAGGATTTTACTCTGTATCTAAGCATAGCATTTCTCTTTTATGAAGGAGGACGTAGTTTTCAAAATTGTAGGAAAAGCATATAGAGTTGTTATATTTGCTTATCTTTGACTATTGGTTCAAAATCGTCTATTTCTTTCTCTATCATTTATAATTCAAACATCTTTTTAACAATATTTGCCTATAATATTATTTTTATTGTTTTCTTATTTATCAATTACAATGTAACATCTTTTATAGACAATGATGTATTTTCAAATTTGTTGGAAAAGCATTCAAGTCATAACAATATTTATTTCATTTACTATTAGTTAATTTGTTTTATTTATTAATCAATTATTTTTAATACAAATAATAATAAAATGTTCTCATATATTTCACGGTAATTTTATACTTTTATTCCTTTCTTATTTATTTATTTCTATTATTATCATTTTTAAAATATATATAATAAAACATGTGGTACATTTGATGGCAAACTGTTTACTTCGACAGTGTTAAATATATATGTGTTTATACATGTAACTAGACAGAGTAGAAGAAACATGTCAACCTGGAAGGGTAGTTCATCTAAGAGAAGGAAAACTGATTTTAAATCTCCACTGCCTTGCAGCCATACCCAATCATGGGAAAGGCTTCAGGAGTAAACCCTGAGGATAAAACTGGAGTTGGAGTCTCTAAGACAGTCTGTGGAAATTCAAATTCCAAGTTGGTGTCTGGCATAGAATAATTCACTTCATTGCTTGAAAGAAGTATTTAGCCTTGGGTGGCAGTCTTTCTAGAGATGGTGTCTCAACAAAAACACCTGAGTATAGGGTTGGCATCCTACATCTTGTATCAGCTACTGAAAGAACTACGTTCTGACCAACCATAGGGAGGTCGAAAGATGAAGATGATAAGCTTTGTGACAGTGAAAAATCTGTAGGATTAGTCTAGAATTTAGTCTATTTGGATGAAAGAATTTTATATAAGCATACCATGAATTATTTAACTATTTTTATCATTTCACCCCAAGCAAGTTGATAATGCCACTAAGATGCAAGGGATTACTGCGAGTGAAAAAGAATGCAAAGACTTTAGTGAGGAGAAAGGACAATAAAAGAATAGAATCTAGGAAGACAGCAAAAAAAAAAAAAATGGAATCTTGTTCTTTTTTTAGGAAGAAAGCAATTGGCGTTGCATTTAAATTTTTTGAAAATTGTAGGTGGCAAGAAAGCAAGAAATTGGAAGGGAGTTCCACAGGTGAGAAGTGCGAGAAAAGAAACTTACAGTTACATTTAGCTAGTTTAACAATAAAACGATGAGACATAGTTGCCAATCTTGTGGTATGCTAAAATTCATGCAGTCAATGCAGCAAGGTGGGGCACTCATCAGAGTAATTGCCATGGACAGAGAGAGAAGCCATGCCATAACGATCAGAGAGTGATGAGATGCCAAGTCAGGACTGATAACAGTATAAACGCTTCTTTTAATATTTTCCGAGATATATAACTAGAGCACCAAACCAGATATGGCAGCAATATTCAATGCATAGATGAATGGTAGATTTCTAAATGTGGAAGATGGATTCTGAAGAGAACAGCTGTCTGGCACAACACAGTGAACCAACCTTCTTAGCAACAGACCTAACAATTGATTCAATATAACTGTTCCACTTCACGTCAGTGAAGAACCAAGAAGGTACAACGGGTTGCTCTCCTGGAGGTCAGCATAAGCCATGCTGATGGAGGGCAAAAATAGTTCTCTCTGATGATTAACGTGTAGCAGTTTTGTTTTGGAGGCATTCAAATTTGCATGCTATTTCATTCCAAAATTAACTGCTTATTGAAATTTATTAGCAGATTAATTTTTACTTTATACTGTTGGGCTTTTAATAAAAATTGAGTGTTTAGAATAAGTTTTAAAACTGAATGAATTACAATTTGAATGAAGTTTTAGAATTGAATGAATTACAATTTGAATGAAGTTTTTAGATTTGGACAAAAACATTGCCTGATATGTTTTGTATATCATGAAGCAATAAACACTTCTTATAGACATGAGTTGTGATTTCTGGTAAGCCGGATGAGATTATGAGATTTGTATGAATAAAGTGAATGCACCAGCTAAATTTCCCAAGTATTCACAAATGTGATGGCTCAGATTAGATTTCACTGTAAAAGGAGGAAAGACCTTTTTAATTTCCCCCAAATTTTTAATGAGCCATTGTTTCCTAGCATCTAACAAATTCATCAACTTTCCATGCTAAAAGAACCTTAATACATTGACTGCCAACCTTAAGTTAACTTGTGGTTGGCAGTTTTTATTATGACACTGACGACAACAAGTTATTTTGTGCTTGGCATTTTCTGATAAATTTTCATCTGTGGGCACCAACAATGAGTTTATTTGCAGTGATTCTTTTAGTGTGAAAACAATGTTAAAACTTTAGTTGAAGCTAGAAATCAAATTTCATAATTGACCTCCAGCAGTTAGTATTAATGATGCTTTTCCTGAATACAATTTTCTTGAATATGGGTGGAGGCTTTTTACTTGTTCAGGAGTTTTAAATGTTATGAAATACAATATGTTTGTCATTTAAAATTTCAAAATCTTTCAAAGAACAAATTAAAAATATATTCACAAGTCTTGTGTATACCCTCATATAATTATTTATTTTAAACAAACTTATATATTTACAAACATACACATACATGAGAGAATTAAAGTCTTGGATTTGGAGAAAGAGAAGTTTAAAGTAAATTCTAGACAGTGATCGCAGAAAAAAAAAAAAAAACTTGTTTGAAATGCAACATTTTGAAAATAAGAAATATTAAAATTGCTTTTAAACACAGATACATATTTTTTAAATCATTTCCCCCCATGCAAGGGCAAAGCCACTAAGACTCAAGCGATTACAGAGTGTGAAAGAATAAGAGAAACATTATCAAGGAGCAAGAACAATAGAAGAGTAATCAGGAAGACAGTAGATTGACATTGCATTTAAATTTTTGAAGATCAAAGTTGGCTGGAAAGCATGGAGACAGAAGAGAGTGCCACAAGCAAGAAGTGCAAGAAAAGAAACTGTTAGCATAGAACTTACGACTGCATTTAGCCAATTCCACGGTGAACTGATGAGACCTTGCCACCAATTTCATACCGCACTTAAATTCTTAAAGTCTAGGAACCAAAGCGAAGAGCTCATCCAAACAATTACCATGAAAGTATTTATAGTAAAGGCACAGGGAAGCTACATTACGGCAGTTGGAAAGTGACTGAAGCTGAGATGCCAGGTCAGGACCAATAATAGTGCTGATTCTTTGGATTTTTTCAAGGAGCTCTAGATATATAGCTAGAGCACCAGACCAGATATGGCAGCAATATTCAATGCATAGACGAATGGTAGATTTATAAATGTGGAAGATAGATTCTGGAGAAAACAGCTGTCTGGCACGACACAATAAACCACCCCCTTTTAGAAGCAGACCTAGCAATTGTTCCATTTCATGTCAGTGAAGAACCAAGAAGGTACAACGGGTTGCTCTCCTGGAGGTCAGCATAAGCCATGCTGATGGAGGGCAAAAATAGTTCTCTCTGATGATTAACGTGTAGCAGTTTTGTTTTGGAGGCATTCAAATTTGCATGCTATTTCATGCCCCAGTTAACAACTGATTGAATGTTATTAGCAGAATAACTTTTACTTTATACTGTTGGGTCTTTAATAAAAAATGAGTGTTTAGAACATGGTTTAAAACTGAATGAATTACAATTTGAATGGGGTTTTAGAATTGAATGACTTACAATTTGAATGGGGTTTTAGAAATGAATGACTTACAATTTGAATGAAGTTTTAGAAATGAATGACTTACAATTTGAATGAAGTTTTAGAAATGAATGACTTACAATTTGAATGAAGTTTTAGAAATGAATGACTTACAATTTGAATGAAGTTTTAGAAATGAATGACTTACAATTTGAATGAAGTTTTAGAAATGAATGACTTACAATTTGAATGAAGTTTTAGAAATGAATGACTTACAATTTGAATGAAGTTTTAGAAATGAATGACTTACAATTTGAATGAAGTTTTAGAAATGAATGACTTACAATTTGAATGAAGTTTTAGAAATGAATGACTTACAATTTGAATGAAGTTTTAGAAATGAATGACTTACAATTTGAATGAAGTTTTAGAAATGAATGACTTACAATTTGAATGAAGTTTTAGAAATGAATGACTTACAATTTGAATGAAGTTTTAGAAATGAATGACTTACAATTTGAATGAAGTTTTAGAAATGAATGACTTACAATTTGAATGAAGTTTTAGAAATGAATGACTTACAATTTGAATGAAGTTTTAGAAATGAATGACTTACAATTTGAATGAAGTTTTTAGATTTGGACATTGCCTGATATGTTTTGTGTATGATGAAGCACCAGACCAGATATGGCAGCAATATTCAATGCATAGACAAATGTTAAATTTGTAAATATGTAAGATAGATTCTGGAGAGAAAAATTGTCTAGTATGGCACAGTGAACCAACTTTTTTAGCTGCAGACCTGGTAATGGATTCAATATAGTCTTTTTTAATTAAAATTTTGAGAAATCAATGGCTGGCTACTACACATTTCTGACCACACCTGTCTGGCCATGGTGCTAGCAAATCCTTATTACAGGTAGCTGCTCAACTGACATAGCCCACCTGTGGTTTATTTACACTGCAACTAAGCTGAGCAGACCTTACAGTTTCTGAGAAAGAGCATAATCTGGCAAGATCAATTTTTTTTTTTATCAAGTCTCGTCTGTTCAACAACTTCAACCACGATGACTTGTGACTTTGTGCTAGCAGCAACATCAAATGGTTTTGTATTGAATTTCACTCACAAGTCTTGGGTTAACCTATGGCGCCATTTACAGGCCTGTCCCAAAGGTGCTGTGTGCTGGGATCACCGCCTCATGTCCAATATTATCAAAAACCCACCTCTCTAACAAATCAACCATGGTGAGATTTGAATCCAGATCTCATGGGTAGACAGTAAATGTTGTAACCACTTTGACACATCTCCATTATTGTGAAATATTTCTTATGAAAATAAGAATTTAAAACTACTGCTTATTAAGATGAAGTTTAAAAGAAAATCAATTCCATTAAAATACAATTAAAAATGAAAACATTGTAGAGATTACCCCCACTTAATCTGTGAAAATGCTGACAGATGACACTGTATAAGGACTACAAAAGCTCAATAATAATCTTCCACTTTTCAACTTAGAATGCGGTAGGTAGAAGCACCAAAATGAAATTCAATCCACACTAGTGAAGTGTTCTTTCTCTGGGTGACTGAAGTGTTACACAAACATACATTTCCTTATAGATAAGTTTTAATGTTTCTCCTTTCCTTTTCAGTTGTGTATTTTCTGTTTTGTTAATCTTATATTAGTTATATATCTCCATGTTGGAAATTATTCCTTCTCTCTTTTTACCTCTACAAAAGATGACAATTTGTCATCTGAAAATTTTGGTTGCCACTGCTTTTAGTTGAGCCAGTGGTATCCACAACAACATCAAGATCAGGATTTAAAAAAAATCATCCCCAATAAAAAATAAAATTAAAAATTAAAACATGGCCAATCTAGAAGAGAATTTAAGAGAAACCATTCCGTTTACAATTAAAATGAAAATACTGCCCATTAAAATGAAAGTACTGCCTATCAAAATAACAATTTAAAGGGACCATTCCCATTAAAATGAAAACACTGCCCATCA
The DNA here is from genome assembly GCA_964036315.1 of Acanthosepion esculentum. Classification (NCBI taxonomy): domain Eukaryota; kingdom Metazoa; phylum Mollusca; class Cephalopoda; order Sepiida; family Sepiidae; genus Acanthosepion; species Acanthosepion esculentum. Next base: position 37,023,956 of record OZ038519.1, on the reverse strand, counting down.
AAATAACAATTTAAAAAGAAACCATTCCCATTAAAAAAAGAAACATTTCCTGTTAAAATAGAATTAAAATGAAGGATTTAAAAGAAACCATTAAAACAAAATTAAAACATTGCCTGTTATAAGGATAATTAAAAGTTTCTCACCTTCCACCTCCTCCTCCTCATCTGTATCAAAATCCTCATCAATATTAATTTCTTCTGGATTTGATGTTTTGGTGAGTGCTCCCAATTCTTCATCAGTCGTGTTACTCCTGAAACAGAAAAAAGTATATAACTGACCTATAAGCCACTTTTATAAATAATTATTATTCCTGGAAGATTTTGAGCAATACTTCTGCTGATAAACCTCAAGGTCTTCAGTTCAAGCCTAGATATAATGTTAGAATGTTTGAAAATGAGGGATATTTTAAAGTCATTTATCTCCAGAAATTTCTAAAAATTTGAAATATAGGATGTTGAGTTTTGCAGATTAATCTGAAACTAGCAGCAGCTGTGGAAAAATTCATGGTTTTCTTATTTGAATTTTTTGGTGATACATAATTTCTAAGTTAATGATAAAAAAAGATACTTACAAGTTCCACGACTATAAAATACCTGAAGAAATTCTGATGAATCATAATTCTCAAGTTAATGAGTGAATAAGCTCCTTCAGAGTTCCATGGCTATAAAATACCTGTGTAAATTCTCCTATTGCACTATTAAATTGTTGAGCATAACAAGTTTAATGAAATATTGCAATAACCATCTAAATTTGAATGCAGGTCATTATTTCAAGAAGTAAGTAAAATGAAAAGATTGAAATTGAAAAGTTTTTTTTAATTAAACACATGAGAGCATTATCTACTCAAACTTTATTTTTCTTACTGAAATCAAACAACATTGATATGTTTTTCCATCTTACTTCAAAATCAAAATGGAATAGTCAATTATTTATGAGCTATTGGCATTGTGTAATGTATGTACTAACAAACTAAAAAATAAACAGAATTATAATATAGGTTGTAGCAGAAATACCTCCGACATAACGGTAAGACATTAGTGGCAATGGTGTCTTCATCTAGCTAATGTCTTAAAATTATGTGGGAGGTATTTCTGATGAACTCTATATAATATGATATAAATTTAAATTGTGGTAAAATCAGGTTGAATCAATTAGCAATTAGAATGAAAAGTTCCTCTGTGACTCCTTTTCTATAAATGAACTGCCAAAACATGGTATAAATAGAGTAGATTTCTTAATTTTCATACCCCCACCCAGACAAAATTGTACATATGGGACTAGTTAGGACTTCATAGAGTCTCTGGGATATTATGGTGGTTGTAGTAAGAATGGTAAATAAGAATGTGGCGTTTTGGTGCAAGGGTTATTGTAGCTTGTCTGGGTCAGTGATTGTGGCTATCTAAGTTTTAGTATAAGAAAGATAATTACCAGTCTCCCTCCCTATCCATATTATTGGCCTTGTGCCCTATTTGTATTCATGTGTGATAAATATTGAAAGAAAAAGATATCTATTGAATTTATGTTGCTTCACCTTATCACTGATATAGGGATATAACATGGTCTGGTATTTGGCTAAACCAAGAAAATATTTCTCTTTTTCTCAGGATATTTTTAAATAGGAAATATAGTAAAAGAATGTACATACCGGACAAAAAGGATGCCTTTGTCTGGCTTGACTTGGTCTCTTACGGCTTCTTCGGCCAATTGACGAGCTTTTTCTTCCAGTTTAGTCATTTCATTCTGTTCTTTAGCAGCAGCAGCAGCTGAAAATTAATAAAAATTATATTTTCAAATTAGAAGAGTTGGAGGATCTTTGTATCTATCTATATAATAATAATCCGTTCATATTTAGTGCTAAGGTCACCCCCCCCCGCCCAAAAATAATTAAATGGGAGATAATTCCAAACACGTTACGCCCCTTAAAGGATTTCTAATTTCCATGCATTAGAGTTTGTCTTGTATTTTTTCCCTACTCTTCCTAAAACATGACAATTTGAGGATTTTAATTTTCTTATTGTGCACAAATAAAGATGGTCAAATTTGGTCTTCAGAGATACTGTAACTATGAGGCTTAAAAATATGAAAAATAAGGCCTTTCTTTTGACTATTTTATACTGAACAGCTAATAGAATGTATAAATCTTCATTTTTTTGCTAAGAATAAAGAAAGCTAAACAAATTTAGTTCACAAAAATTCAGTGGTTAGGCTTTTTAAAAATATGAAAAATGAGGACTTTCTATAGATTAGTTTATTTTATACAGAAAGAATCAAAAAAAGCCTCTTAAATTTCTTGCTAAGAATAAAGAAAGTAACTAAATTTGGACTATAGAAATTCCGTATCTAGGAAGTTAAAAAAAATAAGGTCTTTTTATTGACTAGTTGATCTTATACAGAGAGAATCAGAAAAAGCCTCTTAAATTTCTTGCTAAGAATAAAGACAGTAACTAAAACTGGACTAGAGAAATTCAGTAGCTAGGAAGTTAAAAACAAAAAAATATGAGTATTACATTCTATTGATTAGCTGGCCCAATTTGGTCCAATGAAATCCAGTGGTTCAGAGATTAAAAAATATATATTTATTCAGGTCATTGGATTTTCTACCCAGAATCTCATTTCGTCAATAATCTTTGAATATATGCTTCTCTTGTTAGATTTTCATGATTTTAATCGAGAAATTTTAGATGGCTTTTTTTTCTTCTTCAAAATTAATATTTTTTGACAAAGTAACCTTATTTCACCCTGGGAAATTCATTTCTAGCAAGAAGAAATTCTTCCCAAATTAGAAATCCAAGTTTTCAGATTGACAGAAGATAATAGCTGGCTACTCATTTCTGAGCACATTCATCTGCTAGGGCAGCTATCCAGTCCCTGTTGCAAACACCTGCTCAGGCATATTTGTGTTTGGTCAACATCCACAAAGCCAACCTGCAGTTTATACTGTAACTATGTTGCGTGAACTGTAGTTATAGTTTCTGAGAGAGAGAATGTGTGTGTGTCATCTGGTATAATAAACAGTTTAAATGAGGCCAGTACTATCAATGTCTTGTGACTTCATCCGTTCTACCCAATTTTACTTACAAGGTTCAGGTCAACCTGTGGTATGGATTTTCAGACACTTTCCAAAGGTGCCATATGCTGAGATTGTCTCTCCAGGTTGTTAACATCAAATGGATTATGGTGAGATTCAGACCTAGCTCTCATGGTCAGAAAGCAAATATTCTAACCACCTGGCCATGGGAAAAGAGATAGCCATTTTGAATATTTAATGAGCTAAGTTAAACTAATCAGTATAATTTTGGAGTAGTTCTAGGAAGAACCAATTTTAAACTAAAAAAAAATGTACAATTTATGCTTTTTTTCAGTGACTTTTGAGAGCTTGCTACCCCTTCCTTCTTCCCATCAGTATGGCTGATACTAACATCCATGAGAGTGACTTGTGCTTTCTCGGGCATACGTTTTAAGCTGACATTAGGTGGAAAGATTGTATTGAATCCATTGCTAGATCTGCTGCTAAGCAGGTTGGTTCACTATATCATAGTAGACAATTTTTCTCTACTGAAACTATCTTACATATTTATAAGTCTATCATTCATCCATCCTTTGAATATTGTTGCCACATATAGTACAGCACTCCTACCATGTATTTAGAGGTTTGTGATAAAATCCAAAGAAGAATCAGTAATATTATTGGTCCTAATCTGGCATCTCAGTTTCAGTCACTTTCCCATCACCATAAAGTTGCTTCCCTGTGCCATTTCTATAAATACTTTCATGATAATTGTTCAGATGAACTCTTTGTTATGGTACAAAGACTTTATGAATTTCAGTGCAGTACTAGATTGGAAAAAAGGTCTCATCAATTCACAGTTGAAATGGATAGATGTAACTGTAAGTTCTATGCTAACACTTTCTTTTTTTGTTGCACTTCTTGCTTGTGGACCTCTCTTCCAACACTATGCCAACGTTGCTCTTCAAAAATTTTAATGCAATGTCAGTTGTTATCTACCATCTTCTTAATTACTCTTCCATTGTTCTTGTTTCTTGTAGAGTAAGTGACCACGGTTAAATGTAATGGTAAAACTGCCTAACAAACAGAATTGATAAAGTCCGTAACAAACAATGAAAATAAAAGAACAGTACAAAAAAATAATAATATCGAGAAAGTAAATAATATGTGCAAGACTAGTAATAAGGTAAAAAGTTCACAAAGTATGAATTGGTTTGGTTTGGTTTATTTTACGGTATATCAACCTCAATGGGCCACTTAATGCCGACAAAATTTATTATTGCTGGTAATATTTTGTTTTGTCAAAAATCTGTTTCTGCTAATATATTTCCTTCAAAACTGTATTGCTGGTAATAGTTAACTATTTGCCCATAACTGGGACCCTAACAGGTGCTACCACCCCAGGTCAGGGTGGACCTGAGAAAACCAGCAATTAAGAGGTGGTTCCACGATCCTCAAAACCTCCTGATCAGAGGCCTTGCTGCTGGACGTAGTTTAATGTCTTACCCAGGATGCAGATGTAGTTTAACGTCTTACCCAGGACTTAAGAATTGGTGATGACACGAGAGCAAATTCGGATAAATGAATGTAGTATTTGGTTTGGTTTGTTTTATGGCATATCAGCCTCAATGGGTTATTTAATGCCGACAAAATTTTTATTGCTGGTAATGTTTTTCTTCAAAAATCTATTTCTGGGAATATTTTTCCTTGAAGATATCTATAGCTGGTCATATTTTTTTCAAAGAATGTATAGCTGTTTGTATTTCTGATAATAATTTTTCCTTCAAAAATTATTCCTGGTAATATTGTTTTTTATTACAAAGTGGTAATTTCCTGGTATTAAAACATATTTTTACACAAGTTTGGGTGTCAACTATTTGGCCATAGCTGGGACCCTAACAGGTGCTACCACCCTGGGGTCAATGTGGATCTTGGAACACCAGCAATTAAGAGGTGGTTCCACGATCCTCAAAACCTCCTGATTAGAGGCCTTGCTGTTGGACGTAGTTTATCGTCTTACCCAGGACGCAGATGTAGTTTATCATCATACCCAGGACGGAAATGAATGTAGTGTTCTGGCTTCAAGATAAGACAGACCAGGACTGAGTCAGATGAGACCAAGAAGTGGCCTATTTTATTGGAGAGAAAGAAATCCCACATTGCATTTGTGTGGTTTTTGCCTATAAATTGGGAAGAGAGGGGAAGTATTTTGCAATCATTCCTTATCAGATTGGAATCAACCCGTCTTAACACTGTTTCTCTTTTTTCTTATTCTTTCACCCTTGTGTTTTAGTGGCTTTATTATCTTACATGGTGATTTTCTAAGCAGAGCTTAGATGTAGCACAAGGCTGAAAGTAAGGGGCACCCAATGAGGATCAAACTCACTACTTAGTTGTAATTGATCTAGTGAGACAAACTTGCTGACCATTACACAACTTTGAAGTGCTCCCACCACATGGGGAGGAAGGGGGTTAAGATTAAAAAAAAAAGAGAAAAAAAAAACAAAAGTTAGAAAAAAATAAAGAATATTATTATTATGGGAAAGATCATGAGAAACAGAGAAAAAAATGGAATAAACTCATCAATTGTCCTTGAGTTTGTTCAAAATAGAATTAACAAAAATGGCCTAATTTTGTCTCCAAAAGTTCACTCCTGAGTCTAATATACTTAAAGGTCACTTTTTGAAATTTATTATCTATTGAGTTACACGCATCTTCAAATTTTTACTTTTGATGTTTAGCTAATAGGAAAATTTAAATAAATTTTCTTCAGGGTAAAATGAAAATGTCAGAGAATTTCCTTTAATGGTGTAAAGAGTTTTTTTTGCACTTATAAATTGTAACTTACCAAAAGTGTCTCCCTTGGGATTTGTAGCAGCCAACATCTGGGCCGACATGAAGTTAACCTGAGAATTCAGAGAATATACAGAATGAAGATTATCAATTTTGACATTGAAATGCACAAACAAGAAAAAATGAAACATATAACATGATACACACACAACAAAGGTAAATTATGTAAATGCCCCTCCTCATCTAACATATTTATATATATATATATATATATAAAAAAGTGTACATTGAAGTCAACACTCAGAGGCGACAGGCTGTTTTATGCTAGGCACAATCGTCAGGCCGCCTGGCGATTGCATCCATCATGAAACAACCTGTCGCCCGAGTGTTGACTTCAATGTTCACTTTTATATTTACATATGCTCTATCTCTGATATTGAGCACTTTATCCCATAAATATAGCACACCTTAAAACTATATTTCTATATAGACTCTCTCTCTCTCTCTATATATATATATATATATATATGGTGGACTCTTCCATTGATTTCAATGCATGAGGATCCAATAACTTCACTCAGTTTTTATTTTTTATGTTTGTGTCGTATGGGGCACCTCAGTCCCACTAGTGACTTGAATACAAGCACACATATTATGCAACAGTAAGGCTCCAGGCTAGTTTGAATTCAGTTTTCCTTCACCTAGACCAGTATGTTCAGCTATTTACCCATGGTGGGAGGTGGGAGAGAAGACGAGGATTCATACTTTTTCCAAGGGTATTAGCATGTAAGTGAATGTAATGGATCCAACTGGAATTTGAACTCTCCTCTCCGATTCATTATATATATATATATATATATATATATATATATATATATATATATATATATATATGTTTCATTAAATAATATAGACAAGTGTTGTCTATTTATTTTATGTAAGTTCTTTTCATATTGTCTGATAAGCTTAATAACATTATCATTAAACAATGAAAGAAAATCACAATATTGATACATATTTTTTTTTTAATCCAATCTAAGCTATATATATATATATACACACACACACACACACAAATACACACACACACACACACATTTTTCTTTTTTTGCAAACTTAAAAAAAGAAACAATTATTTGAAAAAAATTAATTGTACTTCTCATGACATTAAATCTAACCACTAAACCAACCGGTATTATATGAACATAAGAAGAAGTAATTATTAATTTAGAGTGGTCAGTTAGTAACTATAAATTATTAATTATTAATAATGAAAGGGAGCTAACTTGATTTAATATAAAAGAGTAAAATTATTAGAGAAAATATATAATAAAAAAAGATAAATATATAAATGGATAGAAATAAATAAATATTAAAAAATAATAAAAATATTAATAAAATATTATAAAAATAAAAAATTATTTAAAAAAAAATCAATAATAATAAATAATCTATATTGAAGAATCAATTAAGTAATAATCCATAATAAATATTAAATAAGTAAATAGATAAATAAAGCTACATTGAAAACTAAACCACAATAGTATAGAATAATTAATCTGTGTCTACGTGCATTATTAGATATTTATTTTTATGCTGACATGTGACCATCAGTTCTTTTCTTATTTAGTAAGCCTGAGTTATTTAAATGTAAGATAATGATTTTTTTCAACTAAACACAGGCTGCATTTATCCCCCTTGCCAGTAAACAGCTTAGTGCTTGCCATTATATTCCATTTAATCAAAGCAAAGGTGAATTATCAGAGTCTTTCAATGGCTAGAAATAATTAGAGACAGCAGCTCTGTTTCTGTATTTGATATTAGTCAAAGCCATATGGTGGTGGAAGAAGCAGAGCTTCCAAGTATTCTCAGTAGAACCGAAATAGAATTTAACATCGCTATCAGAATGAATGCGCACTTGATATACAACATTGTTGGTCATACACTGACTGTTTATATATGTTTTTTTATATATATATATATATATATATATATATATATATATATATATATATATAGTCTTAATGTGTGCTATATTTGTGGGATAAAGTGCTCAATATCAGAGATAGAGCATGTGTAAATATAAAAGTGAACATAGAAGTCAACACTTAGAGGCGACAGTCTGTTTCATGCTAGTGCAATCGTCAGGCAACTTCTATGTTCACTTTTATTTTTATATATATATATATATATATTTTATTTTATTTTTTTATATATTTCTCTAAAAATTTTACTAAGTTAAATCTTTTCTATTATTAATAATTTATAGTTGATAACATGCCACAATAAAATTAAATTAATAATTACTTATCTTTTATGTTCATATGGTAATACTGGTTGATTTAACTGCTAGATTTAATGTCATGAGAACCATAATTTTTTTTTTTTTTTAAGTTTTTGAAAAAATTATATCACTATATAATTAATGCTTAACTATGCCAGCATCATAATAAACTGAAATTCATGCCTTCATTTGTAGGTGGAACACTGCCATTGAAAGAGGTGATGACTATGTTCAGAAGTAGGGATGTGAACCTATGATGTATAGATGTATTTTGATGTAAAAAATGTTTGATAGTCTTCCTTATTTCTTATATAATAAATTACATTATTTTTCACACACCCTTGTATATGCACAGTAGGACCTCACATACAGAGGTTTTTACTAGAGTTTAAGTAAATCAACAAAACAGGTTCAAAATTTATTAAACTAAAACTTCATTTCAAAAGTGTAAAATATAAAAAAACCAAAAACATTAATAATATTAAAAAAATATACAACATTAATATGTTAAAAATAAAACACCAATATTTGAAATGTATATTGTAAAAATTTAAAAAAATAAAAAAAACAAAAAAATATTAATAATAATATTTAAAAAAGAAAAAAAAAAAAGAAATAATCAATTTAAATATCTTGGAAGCATCAAAGTCAGAATGATTAGATCCTGAGAGGAAAAGCATAATTAAAAAATATTTTGTCCAAATAATATGTCCAATGATAGCCAAAGCATTAGAACCACTTCAAGAAAGTTATATAAACAAGAGAGAGAGAAACAATTAATTAATAATAACTGTATTTTGAAAATATAAACAAAGTAAATGTCCTCAGAGTAATTAATGAAATAAAAAAAAGTTGACAGTTGCTTATGACAGGAGGTTAGTTTTTACTCAAAGCTGTTGGTTACAAAAAATAAAACTTATAAGTATTAAGGTCCTTACCTGTGTATTGTATGTTGCCTGGACACTTCTCTTGATTCGTAACATCTCCCGGACTGTATCTTCATTTCCATGTTTGATCTCAAATTCCTTCCAGGTTTGCCAAAAATCTGGTGTCATCTAAAATCAAAATGAAAATAATAAAAATTCCTATGAGGAAAAACTTTTTTTTTCCTTTTTGGACCTTTAGAATCAACTCCACTAATCCACAAACTCCAGTGATAAACTCCTTTCTCCAGTGATTGCAGCTTGCAAAAGGATATTTGGATAATTGAAATTACTATATCTTTTATTTTTTTTGTTCTCATACCATTTTGACTGATCCATTCTACTTCCTTTTTTAACTGTACTATCTAAGAGCAATTTTGTGAAAAAGAATCATTTAAAAAAACTTTTGAACAATTTAACTCATTTGATTTTTTTTTTTGTTTCTATACCATTTTAACCAATCCATTTTATGGTCATTTTTTTTTTTTTTAAAATACGGCAAAGCAAATGTAAGGGATACAGAACATGATTATCTCCCTTTGGTCAAGGTAAAGTGACATGATGGCTGCTTAGATACGTCACTTCATACAGTGACAGTCAACTTTTAAGAGTCAAACCGAGCAGTTACATTTTTAGCATGAACTCTTCGGCCCAGGCCAAATCTGCCTCCCCAAGCCACATGGTGCAACTAACAAGCCTATGTCACCGTTTTTCTATACAAATATATCTTCACCAGATAGAGACAATATCTCTGGCTTGCAATCATATTGAGAAAAACCCAAGGTTCTCTATTTCCTGTTTGCAGATGTCCTCATTACCAACATAGAAGATGAATTCAGCCTGCTTGAATATGAAATCCTACATACTCCACAGAATCCTCCAGAAACACAGAAGAATCTCCAGCAGCTCCAATTTCCATCGAAAATTATGATACATAAGACTCTTTTTTTTATCCCTTTTTCACACTGCTTGCTATTGTAGACATTAATTTCCATTATTTGGTGGTTAACTCCAACATGACTGATATTATTTACCTCCATTACAAAGACTGGTAGCAAATAGAATAATTAACTGCCAACAGTAACAATTATAAAAATAAATTATTCTATTTTCACTGACACATGTACAGCTTATTCCATTTTTTATATATAAACTGCATAATAAATTATTCCGTTAAAAATAATTGAACATGCTGTACTTCACATGTTAGTGAAAATAACATTTTTGATAATGGATGCAGCATAACTTGTTCCATTATAACATATAGATATTTTAAAACAAATTATTCTATTTTCAAAAACCCACATACCAAAGCTGGGTTCATTATTTTTAACAGAGATATTTTCAATTGCCCACCTTTATTTTTCTTTTAGTTCATCCAATACAGGGCCCAAGGCTCACTCAAGGTAGAGAGTTCTTTATGTGCCATGTCCCTTCAGGATGTAGATTATCATGGCTCTCCACAATTTCTTCTCTTTCTTAGCTCTTAAATTTTGTCTTTCAGTTATTTCTCCTAAACCCTATTCTGCCATGAATTTACTCAAGCTCACTAAGAAAATTATGCGTAGTTTTCTCTCGTTTTCAATCTGTCCTGTGAGTATCAGATTTTCCAAGCCCTCTTTCCACATTATGTGCCCTAGAAATTTAAACCGTCTCTTCCTGATGTTAAGTATAAATCATTTTGTTTCCATTTTGTCTAAAACTTTGTCGTTGCTCATATATTCAGTCCATGGTACCCTCAGCATCCTTTTGTAGAACAACATTTACGTTGCTTCAAGTCTCTGCCATTCACTGTCATATAGGAGGACAGATATCACATAACAGTTCAGCACTCTTTGTTTCTGTTGGTTCAAGTCTTTTCATCATCTGTGAGGAGATTGTCTAGCATTCACTGTCATATAGGAGGACTGATATCACATAACAGTTCAGCACTCTTTGTTTCTGTTGGTTCAAGTCTTTTCATCATCTGTGAGGAGATTGTCTAGCATTCACTGCCATATAGGAGGACTGATATCACATAACAGTTCAGCACTCTTTGTTTCTGTTGGTTCAAGTCTTTTCATCATCTGTGAGGAGATTGTCTAGCATTCACTGCCATATAGGAGGACTGATATCACATAACAGTTCAGCACTCTTTGTTTCTGTTGGTTCAAGTCTTTTCATCATCTGTGAGGAGATTGTCTAGCATTCACTGCCATATAGGAGGACTGATATCACATAACAGTTCAGCACTCTTTGTTTCTGTTGGTTCAAGTCTTTTCATCATCTGTGAGGAGATTGTCTAGCATTCACTGCCATATAGGAGGACTGATATCACATAACAGTTCAGCACTCTTTGTTTCTGTTGGTTCAAGTCTTTTCATCATCTGTGAGGAGATTGTCTAGCATTCACTGCCATATAGGAGGACTGATATCACATAACAGTTCAGCACTCTTTGTTTCTGTTGGTTCAAGTCTTTTCATCATCTGTGAGGAGATTGTCTAGCATTCACTGCCATATAGGAGGACAGATATGACATAACACTTCTATACTCTTTTCATTGTTTCTAACAAAGTTTCTGTTTCTTAATACTCTGCTTAGACTGAATAAAATTAGTGTGAGGCAGGAGGAAGTAAGACGTGCATATTATGAGGATATGTAGGATAGATATTGGTCGACCTAGTGCTTGAAGAGGTCGATTGTATCAAACAGGAAAGCATCATCTCCAGAGTCTGTTCCACAAAGTAACAGTTCTGGGGGAAAAGTTGTCTTGTTAAACATAAAATACCATGCACTGTTCTTTTCTGAACAATGAAAGACAACATTGAAATTCATACCAAACGGAGTTCTTTAACAAAGAAAGGAATTGGCTGAGTATCACATAATCCTGAATGTTTTTTTTTATTTATTTATTGTTGATATCTCCTGACGAGTGGATGGAGTGATTGTTGGAGGGTTGCCTATGAAACTCTAGTGTTGGGATGCTGAAGGTAACAATCAGCTATGTTACAAATTTTATATTTATTTACACATTTGTTTTACTTACAGATAGCAGGTGGTTTCTTTGAAATTCACATCTCAATTTTTATCCTAAAACCACGGCCCAGATAAAATCATCCATAGTCCACTTGACTACAGTAATGTCTTAAACAGTTGAGTGAAGGTCCATTGTGTAACAAAGCCAATAAAAGCAATCATTGCCCTTGCTAGTATATCAGATAATGAATCGAGATAATTCATAGAGTATGAAGATGGCAGTAATTTTTGTGAACTAGCTGATAAAATATTATATTAGAAATTTCTTTGTCTTAAAAGGACTAATTAGATATCTTGCCAGAAATTTCTTTATTCTTGCTCTGACAGTGTATAAGATAGTGATTCAAAAATACTTGTTGGTGATGAAGCCAGTGAAAACAATGACTGTCTAGGAGTACCTGAGACATACCATTGTCTTGGCTCTTATAATAATTGAAAAAAAAAAAAAACAAACAAAAAAAAACTTACCCTTGGGTCACACATTTGTGAACAGTGTCCATAAATGGCTCGGGCACGGTCAATTTCACCCAGTTTTCTCTCTAAATCTGAGAATCGTAGACACATTTCCCTGAAAAATGGTAAGGAAATTATCACATATTAAACAACCAGCCAAAATGTTTTGCTTCACTTGGAAGTGAAAAGTGAATTGAAAACTTTAAAGAAAACTTGGTGACATTGTGCTAATGTTGAAAGTACTTGGAATAAATAATATGTATCAACACAGTAATTTTCTCTTTGTGGAGTGATCAAATGATCTAATCATTTTCCCAGCATCTTTAACAATAGATTGTATATATGAATTCCACTTGAGGTCTGGAGAGAACTGGAAATGAGGGCTGATGTTTTCTTTAGGAGTTTATCTTGCTCTGGAAAGGTAGTTATTATTATTCTCTTCTGTTGTTGAAAGCTGCTGCTTATTTCCCATGTTATTTTTTATGTGTTTTGGTTTGTCTATATTTCTGAGATGAAGTATTGCAACCATTTACACTATTTACATGGTTCGAATTGTTCTCATCTTTATTGTCATATTCATGGCATTTCAGCTGTTGGATGCTCCAGCCTTCTTCAGGATGTGTCTATATTTCTGAGATGAGGTTTTGTAACTATTTACACTATTTACATTGCTTGGACTGTTGTCCTCATCTTTATTGCTATATTCAGAGTCTATATTTCTGAAATGAGGTATTGTAATCATTTACATTATTTACGTTCAAACTGTTGTCCATATATTTATTGTCATATTCATGTCGTTTTGACCATTATACACTCTGGCCTTCTTCAGGTGATATACGTTGGAATTTCGAACTGGACTCTTTATTTAGTCCACTGTGGTAGATTGTTTTAATTCTACATGCCATGCCTTTTCTGGATATCTCAATTTCCTTTTAGTAACTCAACTCTTCAAGTTTTTGTTCACCTCTGTTGTGACACATGGCCCAGTAGATAAAAGTGTTGGTTGAAACAATCCAGTGATTTGACCCAAGGAGTTGTGAGTTCAATACCTGGCCACAGCATGTTGTGAATAAAGATGAACACAACAGTTTGGACAATGTAAATAGTCTAACTAGTGTTTTGGTTTGATTTTGTGCTGCCATATGTTTTCATATTAAAATGATAGAATTTATGAATTTATATGGAATAAACTGTATAATGGGAAAGGTAATTATCATTACTTTCTCCTCATAGCAAAGGTTAAATTGTATGGTGGCTTTGTTGAAAGCTGCTGTTTTTATTATTCTCCATGTTACTTTTTATGTGTTTTGGTTTGTTATATATATTGAGTAAACTGAAAGTATAAGGTTTGTATTAGTGTTATAACTGTGGTGTTTGTGTTATATTAAATTTTATAATAAATTTAATCTTTTTTCTTTTCAGATATTTCAGAGAACCCAAAATGGCAAATAATTTAATAATGATGCAAGAGAATGGCTTCTAAAAGAGTATTGGAAGTCTCAAAATGCTGAAATCATGAAAAACAAAACGAGTCGAAACATTTCCTGAGAAGTGGATTGGCCGAAGATATCCAATGGTGTTGCATATTCACCTGACTTTACTCCAATGGATTTTTTTTCATTTTGGGGAGGAATCAAGAACAAAGTTTATAGTTGAAAACCACAAAGTGTTGGTGATTTGAAAAATTACATCAGAGATGAATTTCAAAGATGCTTGTACAAAAATATTTTTCAAAGGTAGACTTCAAATATGTGTAAATTGTGATGGACAGCAGTTTGAGCACCTGCATTAATAAAATTTTCAGTGCTTTTATATTATATTATTGTATACAATAAAATTGTACAGTGTAACCCGGATATAAGAGACTTCATCTCTGGTCCCGACAACTCTCTTATATCCGGGTTACACTGTATATGTAATAACTATTCAAATTCTTTACAGATGTTCCTTTTTTCTAATTTCTTCCCTAACTCCGCCATTTTCAAGCATAGATAAAGATTTATTCTTACGCTTCTTACCTCCAGCAGCATCATCTACACCTCTTGCTCACTTAGGTATCATCCTGAAAGGATGGATATGCTGTTATATATAAGAAATGAGCAAGACCAGATCACCAAAACACTCTGCTGCTGTAAGTTTTAAACAATATGTGGTGCTGCTCTGGAAGTTACTCAATGGTGACCCCCCCCCCAAAAAAAAGAAGAGTATTTTGTTATAGTCATACAACGAGGCTTTCTGCCAGTTTTTGAGCAACCATACAAATGCTCACTTATTCCTTGATTCTTATTCATGTGAGTGTGCACAAAAAACTGGAAAAAAAATGTTGTAGATTTACGAAGAAAGACAAAGGTGAAACTAATGCCACATTGTTTCCAGAATATTTGGTTGTTTATTCAGGGATTCACTTGCATGATCTGGCAGGGTGGATAGGTGACACTTGGTACAACTTCTTCTAATTCTGTCATGAGAGACTGACAAACAAAATCTTCCTTTAAAGCAATGAGAACTCTGACTCTGTTACTACTCATCTGCTGCCCATTTCTGCATCTGAACATGCACCTCACAACACTTTGCTGATAGGTGGCCCAGAACTTTCTTTTGACAGATTGTACCTCCTAGGGAGCAGCATTAAACTACTTTCAATTCTGTTACTGTTTAGAAAAACTTTAACTTCTGATCAAGTGGCACTTGTTCTTAAAATCTTTTCCTTTATTTATCTATTTATTCCCTTTTGGTCAAGTGGGTGACCGCTTTGTAGATCTTACTTCATCAACTTTACTGCTGGTCATAAAACATCAAACCCTTCAGACTTAGATAAAAATCACTTCCTGTCCATTCCTATCTGGGTGACCTGATCCCCTTGTGTATGGGAGCCATAGAGTCATATTTTAACAAATTTTCCAGCCTAGTATTTGCAACACAAATATGAAATTCAACACTCACCTTGCTTGTTCATCTGGAAGGACATCAATTGCTTTTTCATAGATGCTGCGAGTGTGTGTCACACCATAGATTTCTGCAGCTCTTTTCAAGTAAATATTAAACATCTGAGAGGGGAGAAAAGAAATGTTAAATTTTTAAATTACATACATAAAGATATATTCATTGCATATATGCATACAGAAATAGGTGGTAAACTTTATGCACACACGTATGCTTTACCTATAAATATACTATTGCTACATAAACATAGATGAAAATGTTACATATATAAACATACAATTGTGTATAAAAATAGATACACAATTTCAAAAACAAGTGTGTGTGTGTGTGTGTATATATATATATATATATATATTAAAAATAACAAATAATCTCCCTTTATGCTTAATATAAAAAATAAAAAATTATTAGGTTGGTGCAAAAATAATGTCGTTTTCTCACATGAAGTTGAACGTCAAAAAACAACATTATTTTTGCACCAACCTAATAATATTCACAACTCTAAAAATCTTTTAAAAATTTTATATATATATATATATATATATATATATATATACACACACACACACACATATATATATATATATATATATATATATATATATATATATAAAAAGAAATATAGTCTTAAAGTGTGCTATAACAGAATAAATATATAAACAAACAAAATGACAATAAAATAAGTAAATTAATCCAAACAAATTACCAAACCACACCTGTTAGAATAGGCGAAATAGAATAATAAAATAAGGAGAATTATCAAACTATTATGAACAAAAAATTAAACTATAAAAATCAAAACAAAAAATCAGACGGAAAATAGTTATAACTGTTATATAACGATAAAAAAAAAAAAAAAAAAATCTGCGTTACTTAAAAATCGAAACCAAAAAGAGAAATATACAGTGTAAAAAATAAATAACAACAAGTATAATAAATTGATCTAAATACATCCAAATATATAAATAAACTAACAACCGATACTGACAAACTAGCCGTTTAGAAAAAACAAATATAGATAATCAACCCAAATAAATAAATTAAAAACTGTTCCCACCAAAATAATAGTCAGAACAAACCACAACATTCAACCCCAAAATTCAACAAATAGCTTTAATCAATGACAAATAAGCAAATATATAAGATAAAAAATAAAAATGAAAAATAAATAAAAACAAGCAAAACAATTTGACCCAAATAAATAAGCAAATAAACGACTTCTGGTAAATGACCGCCATAATAGACTACCAACAATAAGCTATATAAACAAATTTTTACTACGTTAATAAAAAACACTGATCAAAACAAAAAATAAATATATAAGATAAAAAAAAAAAAAATAAAAAAAAAAAAACAAAACAAAAAAAACAAGCAAAATAATTTGACATAAATAAATAAATAAACAAATAAGCGACTTCCGGTAAAAATAACCGCCAAAATAGATTACCCACAATGCACCACTGACCCTTATATATAAATAGCCAAGAAAAATAACAGCACTAGTTGCCTGACGATTGCACTAGCATGAAACAGACTGTCGTCTCTAAGTGTTGACTTCTATTTATATATTATATACACACACACACACACACACACACACACACAGATTCCATTTATTTTAAATGCCAAATATAATTTTTAAAATTAAAAACTGTAATCCCAGTACAGTATTTACATTAGTCGGACTATTGTCCTCATCTTTGTCGCCATTTTCCTTTTTTTTTTTTTTTTTGCGATAAAGATGAGGACAATAGTCCGACTAATGTAAATACTGTACATAATACCTCATCTCAGAAATATAGACAGACTCTGTAATCCCAGTATAAAATATAACTGCTCCAACATTGCAATAACCAAAAATTTTTTTTAATTTAAATTACCTGTCAGTCTATACTCAGGACCTGAAGATTATATTTTACATGAAACTCTGAGTCGTGCTATTGGTGAGAGATAATGTGTATATTTATTAATATATACTTAATAGCTTTGTTGTATTACATCGAGCACTGTTTTATTAACACTAGCACTTTATATGCAATATTATATATTTCTCATAATAATTCATTGAATTTAGAACAAGAATCCCCAACAGAATACATTCTATTGAGGATTCCTGTTTTAGACTCAATGAATTATGAGAAATTATTCAAATCTCCAAAAATTTCTATCATATATATATATATATATATATATATATATATATATATATATATATATATATATACACACACACACTAGTTTTTGAAATTGTGTGTGAATTAACACACGAATTTGAAATAATTCTATACTTTTCCTAGACATTTTATTAATATGCGACAATAAGAAATTAGATTTTAATGTTTATCGTAAACCCAGTAACAAAAACAATCTAATCAATTTCTATTCTCATCACGAGCAAAGAATAAAATCTGGACTAATCATAGGATTCTACCTCAGACCCCTGAGGAGGTGTAGCCCTGAATACCTGAATGAAGAAGAGAAATATACTGAGAAAACATTCTATTTCACTACCAACACCATTTCATCCTTAACGCTAAAAAATGAGCTTACAAAATCCACAAAGCCAAAAAAAAAACCCAGATGCCACTAATAACACTTCTAATAAAAATTGCACAAAATTCATAATCCTACTCTCCAACACACTTCCTACCAAACTCACAAACAAATTAGTCAGCCATAATACTAGGATCATTACTACCACCTCCAAGACAATTAGAGATGTAATTAGGAAGAAAAATAAACCCAGCACCGATTCAAATACTGGGATTTATCAAATAAATTGTTTATAATGCAAAATTGTTCAATTCAGAGAGATATCACGTGATCTAAAAACCTGCATCTAGGAACACAAGAGAGATTTGTGTTTAGACACAATCAAACTCTCTTGTATTGCACAAAAATGATGCTGGATATAACTTTGATTTCACTAATGCTATCCTAATTAAAAAAAAAAAAGGACATAATTCTTTGAGGAGAAAATACTGTGAAAGCTTAATAATAACATTATTACCAACTATAAACACACACCTAAAACATTACATTGCCATCTTTCTTTGAATCCATGCTTAAAGAGTCTAATACAAAAAGTATGTGCTTAAAAAGATCAGTCCCACAGTAGAGTAGAATGTCACCCTATTGTGCTGGCTGACCACACAAAGGTGAAGACATTAGAACTCCTCCTACTAGACAGACACATAACAATTACTAATACACACTACTATCCGAAAATCACTTAGACATACAAGAATCTTTACAAACTTACATACATATAGAATTATCTACAGTTTTAATGCACGTGATATGTGACTGACCAATGAGAATTGACCAAAACAAAATTGAAAATGCCAAAATTTCTGCCTGTTTTTGTCTGTTTACTTTCAATCTCTGACAAAGCTTTAATAAAAGGGAAACGTTAGATATATAAGTTTTCTATTTGTTCATTATCTTATCCTGTCGGATTCTGATCTGCATTTGATCTTTAACTCCTATATATATATATATATATATATATATATATATATATATATATATATATAATTTTTTGTGGATACTTGTATTCAAGTAAATGCTCCGTTCATTTATTCAACAGTATATTTATTCATTTTTGAATGCCGGCCTGAATATTCAAGAAATTTAATTAGTGAAAAATATGCGCTCTCCAGCAGGATTCAAACCTGTGTTCCCCCAGGGGAAACCATCATTAGATCTAACATGCTTTGACCACTCGGCTACAGAGTGTATTGATGATCAAGCAAAGCTGAATAGTGCCTTTAAAAAAAGATTTTTCTCTTACTCTTGTAATAGACATATCTGCTCAGTCTTGTATCCTAACGTAAACAAAGCAGTTTCTAAAGAAATGAATGGAAAAATCTGTCCGATTAATAAATAAAGAATCCATTTCTTTCTTTACACATATATATTATAGGAAAATTAATAACAAAGTGGAAAATCTATTTAGTGAAGTACAAAGATTACTTACCTCATATTTCTCTTCATCCATAACACTTTCAATGGCACGATCATAGACTCTCATAGCATGCCGTGCGAGGCCATGTTCTTCTTCAAGTTTTGAGTACAACAAATAAATGGCTACGAAGTAAAATAAAAATGAGAATTAATAAAAAGTGAAATATCAAAACATTATTTGACTGGAAATTATTTTAGAGAAGGTAATTGCATTCTGGTTCATTAGGACTAATTTCCTCATCTTTGTTGTTTTTATCATAATATTTTAGCCCAATTGAATTATTTTAGAGATGGTGATGTAATCATTGTATTTTCGTTCATTTGGACTAATTTCCTCATCTTTGTTGTTTTTATCATAATATTTTAGCCCGATTGAATTATTTTAGAGATGGTGATGTAATCATTGTATTTTTGTTCATTTGGACTAATTTCCTCATCTTTGTTGTTTTTATTATCATATCTGTCAGATTATCTTAGACAAGGTGATATCAACATTCAGATTATTGAGAAATCAGTTTTCATGTACTTCCCTAGCCAAATTACGTGTTTTTCTTTGTGATATTTACATAATCTGACCAGGAAATAAGAGAATTTCATTTGTTAAATTGCTGGAGTCCCGACCGAATTGTTAAAAATTTGAATATGTGGTGTTTGGGCAATTAAACTGATATATCCCAAAGTTGAATTTACATAAAAGTAAATTGATTTCTCTTTCAAACAATACCAAATTTAAGAAACACAGAAAGAATTAGAAAGACTAAAGAGAAAATGATGTCTTACCCTTAGCAAATTTGGATGGGCAACCTTCCAGGCATTGTTCAAACAAATCTCGAGCTCTTTCAAGCTTCTTGCCACCCTGAAATAAGACAGATATAAAAAGGAAGTGATAAGCAGAATGAAGGACTTTAAAAAATAAAATTGTCATGGGCACTACTTAAATGGTACAATTGTATAAAAAACAAAAACAAAAAAAAACAACAGGAGGAAGGAAAAAATTGTTTTAGAATAATTTTTGTAGCATTCATTAGACCTTTTTTCAGAGGAATTATTACCTTGCTTGTGGTGAAATAATAATAATAATAAAATTTTTTAATTTTTTTATCATTTTAGAAGGTGCTGGGGGTCTTGTTTATAATATAAATACAGTGTCAAATTGATCACTGACTTCTAAAAGAGTTATCCATATTTTTTTTTTTCATTTATGGTGATTCTATTTTATAAATGTGAAGTGGGGCAGAGGGCATTTCCTGCCCCTTACCAATTGAGCAAAGAAGACCACGCTGTGCTGATATTTATATTGGCTCGTCTTGTGTAGTTTGTTGACAATCCAACATCTGCTGCTTCTTTTAATTTCCTCACTTTCCAGCAGTGCTTCCTGTCAATTATCTGAACCTCACTAAATATATCATACCACCTTTTCTACTCCATTTTGGACATGGCTTTCTCATGCCTTTTAAGTTGGTTCCTCCTTTATATTTTTCTATATTTGCATTATACGTTGTTAAATGCAATTAAAGTGCGATTCTGATTTATAAGAAAACAAAATATAAATTTTTATCTATTAAAAACAATTTTAGGAAAAAAAAAAAAAAAACTATGACAAAGTGGAAAATGTTTTTGTGTGATATTTATTTTCCTTTATAACTTCATCAGACTAATGATTTGATTTGTTTAACAGTATATCAACTTCTTATGGGTCATTTAATGCTGAAATTTAATTTTCTTGGGAGCTTTGAAGTGGTAAAAATATGATATATGTTATTCTGCTTTCACAATTGAATACATGGTAGATGATACTCAGCTTTTGCACATATGTTTGTGTGGACATGATTACTAGAGGTAGTCATGTGTGTTTTATGTTGTAGCTTTCTGTTGAAGCAATATTTTGGAATACAGTGGAATTGATTAAAGAAATTGTAGGATATTATATGAACTAATATCATGAAAGAGTTCTTTCAAGTTGGTTGTTTGGTAGTATTTAAGTTAAATTTAGGTGAAGTCACTAGAATTTGTTAGTATGTACGTATTGTTGATAATTTTATTATAAGTATGTATTGTTGGTAATTTTTTTAATATAAAAATGTATTGCTGGTATTTTTACTATAAAAATATATTTTTATACTTTCATAGATTTTTTTTTATCACTATTTGCTCATAGCTGGTACCCTAACAAGTGCTACCACTCTGGTGTAGGGTGGACCTGGGACCAACAGCAATTAAGAGGTAGTTCCATGCTCCTCAAAACCGCCAATCTTCCAATCAGAGGCCTTGCTGCCAGGTGTAGTTTATTGTTCATCAGGCTAAAGTATATTAAAGTGAGGTTGACACAACTACACATGCGGACAAAAGAAAGGAGACTTGGAGAATTTTAAATTTTGTTTTTCTTATCATAATGTGGGATATTTAATAACAAATGTGATGGAAAAATGAATAAAAAAACTAAAGACAAATGAAATCAGCTAGATGATATGCCCAAAATATACATTTAAAAAAAGAAAAAATTAAATTTAAAATTCACAGTGGCCCTTTTCCTTCATGTGCATGTGTAATCAAAACAAAGAATGAAATTCATTACATGAAAACTTTTTACCCAAATTTCAATTTATAAAATGGTGGGATATCACTCCTAACCACTTTTCTGCTGAGTAAAGGAAACCACAGCAGAGTGAATTCTATCTTCTTTTATGTGCCGTGTCCATTCAGGACGTAGGCGATTGTGGCTCTCCACTTCTTCCTATCCCTTGTAGCTCTCAGTAAGTTTTGTCTTTTTGTTATTTCTCCCAGACCGTTCTGCCATCCACTTATGTCAAGTATGTCATGTATTCTTTTTCTCTCTATCTGCCCTGTGAGTATCAGATTTTCCAAGCCCTCCTTTCTCATTACGTGTCCTAGAAATTTCAGCTGCCTCTTTCTGATGTTAAGTATAAGTTTCTTCTTTGTTTGCATTCTCTCCAAAACCTCATATGTTTGGCCCATGGTATCCTTAGCATCCTTCTGTAGAACCAAACTTCTGTTCCCTTGAGTCTCTTCTTCATCTTTGAGGATACTGTCCAACATTCACTGCCGTAAAGGAGGATAGATGTCACGTAGCAGGTCAGCACTCTTTTCTTTGTTACCAACGAAACCCTCCTGTCTCGTAATATTCTGCCTAGCTTTTGGAATGCATCTTTGGCCATCCCAATATATCTTCAGATCTCAGCGTCACACTTACCCTCCTCTGTCAGAACCCTTCCCAGAAATTTCCACACCGGCTTGATTTTTGTGTCCCCAACCTGTAAATTGCATTTCGGGCTCATCTTTTTGCTGATGACCATACATTCTGGCTTCTTGTAGTTTATGTTCCTCAAGTTTAACTTTATTATAGTGGTTTCTTCCCGATATTCTTTTCCAGAACAAGTATAATTGCTCCGACCTGTCTTTTTAGAAATCTAAAGTATGATCATAGAAAACATTTCTGAAAATAGTTGGAATTTTTTTTTTTTTTTTTTTTTTTTTAAATATTATGAACATTTTAGAAATCAAATACAATTTATCTACTTACATATCTGTCAATGAACTTTGTCAGATATGTATTCCAGATGTCATATACATTGGGCCACTTGAAGAGAGCAATTCCTTTTTCATAGGCCTGCAAAAAAAAAAAAAGTGAAAATCTTATTATAACCAGAATTAACAGCAGGAAAGAGGGTCTCATCTTATTGGGATTCTAATAAATGTACTATTTTAAATTGGACAAACAATTTAGATTTGAAATTTGATCATCTTGCCATCAGCGAAGTGACATGTACCAAACTAGGATCATAAATGCCGGTTCAAATAAATGACTTCTGTATTTAAACTGAATATATTTCGAATAAATGTACTATTTTAAAAAGGACAAACAATTTAGATTTGAAATTTGATCATCTTGCCATCATCAAAATGACATGTACCAAACTAGGATCATAAATGCCGGTTCAAATAAATGACTTTTGTATTTAAACTGAATATATTTTCTAATAAATGTACTATTTTAAAAGGGACAAACAATTTAGATTTGAAATTTGATCATGCCATCAGCAAAGTGACATGTACCAAACTAGGATCATAAATGCCGGTTCAAATAAATGACTTTTGGATTTAAACTGAATATATTTTCTAATAAATGTACTATTTTAAAATGGACAAACAATTTAGATTTGAAATTTGATCATCTTGCCATCAGCAAAGTAACATGTACCAAACTAGGATCATAAATGTTGGTTCAAATAAATGACTTTTGTATTTAAACTGAATATATTTTCTAATAAATGTACTATTTTAAAATGGACAAATAATTTAGATTTTAAATTTCATCATCTTGCCATCAAAGTGACATGTACCAAACTAGGACCATAAATGCCAGTTCAAATAAAGGACTTTTGTATTTAAATTTATTTTCTAATAAATGCAGTATTTTAAATGGACAAACAATTTAGATTTAAAATTTGATCATCTTGCTGTCAGGAAAGCAACAGGTACTGACCTAGTTTATGGAGAATTATACTGAATTGTCATAGTAATGATAGGGATATTAATCCCAACCTGAAAGGGCAGTCTACACAAGAGAAAGAAAATAATTTCAAATCCTCGCTGCCTTGGTGTCATGCATAATGATAGGAAAAGTTTTGGGAGTAAACCCTGTGGATTAAATTTAGATCTAGAGTCCTAAAGACTATCTGACGTTGTATCCAATCTAGTTTTTATGTTGAATGTTTCTCTTTTGATTTAGAGTACTGATGGACATAATCTTAGTGGTGGGGAGTGATTCCCTTTTTTCATACATATTGTACAACCAAGAGACATTTTATTTCAAACAATAAAGAAACATTACTGTTTAAGAGATATAATCAAAATATTTGAAACTGATATGCGATGACAGTTCATACTCTAATTGGGTAGATGGAACTCATTAGCCTGAGAGGGTAGTCCATCTAAGAAAAAGAAAAGCTCTGATTTCAAATTTCTGTTGTCTTGTGGCTACACCCAATCATTGGGAAAATCCTTGGGAATCAGCTCTGAGAATAAAATCTCGAGCCAGAGACCCAAAAGCAAATTTTACCCAATCTCTTTTGGGCAACTCCTGTAATGATGTCAGTGCCAAGTAATATCAGCCATTGCCCTCCCTTTGGAGAACATTAGTGGTATAGAGGGAACGGATGTGCTGTATGTACAATTCTCAATC
Organism: Acanthosepion esculentum; assembly: GCA_964036315.1. Classification (NCBI taxonomy): domain Eukaryota; kingdom Metazoa; phylum Mollusca; class Cephalopoda; order Sepiida; family Sepiidae; genus Acanthosepion; species Acanthosepion esculentum. Next base: position 36,999,368 of record OZ038519.1, on the reverse strand, counting down.
TCCAATAAAATTACACACAGGCCTATACTGTGGAGAAGACACTCCAGCATCAACACTCCAAAATGACAAAGCATCTACTGTTGCATCTCCTGCTTATCAATCCACATTTCATTGTTAAAACCTACTGAACTATCATCAGCTGAATCAAAAAGAAATTTCCAGCAGATCCAGTTTCTTTCAAGACTGACAGATGCCACTATTATTATTATTTTTTTTTTTACAGTGTAACCCGGATATAAGAGAGTTATCGGGACCGGAGAAGAAGTCTCTTATATCCGGGTTTGGTCTATTTTGTTTAGGTAAGTATGGCTCTAATTTGGGACCAGAGAAAATCTCTCTTATATCCAGGTTACACTGTACAACCTTTTTCCTATCATCAAGTTCACAATCCTCTCCTCAGTCTGAACAGGAGCAGAGTTCTTTTCCTTGTTTCCAGCCCCATCTAGAGAAGTGCTTCTCAACGTGGGGCATACGCCCCACAAGTGGGGTGTGGGAATTTTAACGTGGGGCCTGGAAATTCGGTGACAGTTTTGATTCCTCTAAGTCAGGGGTAGGCACACTACGGCCCGTGGGCCGGATCCGGTCCGCGACTAGTTTTTGATAAGAGTTTGATATCACCAAACGAGGGGATTTAAGACTGAAGCTAACTAAATTTGTACCAAATATAAAATCTCTTTGCAGCAGACATCAAGCACAAAGTTCTCACTAATTTTTTTGAAGTGCATCCTATTTTTTTTTCTTTAGGTAGACCGCATATGAAAACTTCAATTTCTTGTAGTTTAATAAAATGAAATAAAATTTTCTGCTTTTTTTACCTGTGAATTTTATTTTGTCTGCTTATCAATATTGAAAATCTACTTAAGTTTTCAAATCTTTTTCTTATCATATACATTAACAGAACCTGTAGGGTAGCATAGCTGGTCGTGGCAAGATCAGAATATAAGTGCAGTATCAATGGGTTTAATTCCAGGAAGCTCCATCTGTTATATAATTTCACTATGGGGGGGGGGTATCAGATATTTAAAAGCAATTTTGTGGGACTTGGTCCAGAAACGGTTGAGAAACACTGATCTAGAGTCTTCTTATTCTTGTTCACTTCCAGTACTGGCATTATTGCCTTGCTTGGAGTGAATTGATAAAAAAATAAAAATAAATACTAAATTGTTGGTAAAATACAGAGTCATAAGAGTAGCAATCTTTTACTTTGGTTTGAATCTGTCAAAGATGAGGATATTAGTCTCAATAAATTCTTTAAATTTTATGATATATTGACAATACAGAATCAGATGTCAATTTTTATAAAACCAGCTGACCAGTCTGAGATATCAATATTAAGAAAACTGATTCCTGAATTTACGATGGTCATAAAAAAATTATTTCTTTTGTTTGTTTTGAATCACCTTCTTTCCCAGTTGATGCAAGTTTGTTTTTAAAATGATCAACTGTGGGTCTAAGTGAGACAAAGGAATAAATATAAAATGGGTTATTTTACTGGCACACCAACCCCAACAGACATTTTGCACCGATTTGGGTAGTTTTAATGTTTGTTTTTATTTTGTTTATTTTGAAGACACATTCTTTATCAGGCGTTATTATATAAGGGTGTAAATGTAATTCAGTTTTAGTTGCATTTTTGTATCTGGGTATTTATTCAGTTTCCTTTTTATATTTTAGGGTAGAGTTTTGTAACTTTTTAAGAATTCTAGAATGGCTTTGTGTTTGACACTCTCAAAGAAGGTCCTAAGTTTGGGTACATTGTACAAGTATTTTTGTATAGTTGCCAGATTTTTGCAGTTAACTGAAAAATGTTTGACAGTTAGTACTTCTTGGCAGATTGGGCATTTTGGAGGGTCTTCATTTTTTAGGAAGAAGAAGTGGGTTATGTGGGTCTGTCTGATTTTGATTCTTCTAAGTGTGACAGTTTCTCTTGACAATCTGGTACTGTGATGTTGTATAGTCATAATGGGTTTTATTTGATATAATTTGTTGTTTGTGTGTGTATTCCATGATTTTTGCCATTCATTGAGGACATAAGAGTTAATTGTGGCTTTTAAATCTGTAAAGGGGATTTCTGAATTTGATATGTTCATTAAGAGGGATTTCTTGGCTGCCTTATCAGCTCTACTATTCCCAGGGATCCCAATATGGCTAGGGATCCAGCACAGTATGATGTGTTTTTGATTGTGTATTAAGTTAAATCTATTCAGGAGTTTGGTGATTAGCGGGTTGTTCATGTCAGTACGAATAGCGAGTCTGAGGGAATAATAAAATGGGTCATACCTTGAAGGCCTCTTCATAATAATTGTTTTCTTCAAGGAACATTCCATAATTGATGATTATTTGCGGAGTGGCAATTCTTAGATCAATGATTCGGTCATAAACGGCTTTACAACTCTACAAAGCAGAAAGAAAGAAGAATAAATAAAAGTTTCTGTTGAGATATATAAAAAAAATAATGAGAAAGAACAGTAAGATTTATAATCCGGTTTTCTTATTAATTATTTTTATTTTTAAAAAACAGTGCTCAATACAATTCAATAGAGCCTAAACATTATAAATTTACTAATTTAAAAATATGGTTCCATCGCCACACAGGAATTACGATGTTTCAAAAATAGAAACGAAACCTTAAATTTAATTATAGAATTAAATTTCAAATCTTTATCTCTGATTCATTTTCAAAATGAATAATAAATAATGAGTAAAAAAGTTCACAAATAACTGCATTTAAATCCAAAAACATGAGCCATTTTCAGAGTGGTTCTATGGACATTTAACCACTCTGAAGATGGCTTATTTGAGCTGAAAGCTTAGATCAAGGAACAGCATAATAAAAAAATATCCAAATGTTGGACAAGATTTTGTCTTTATTTTCTCCCAAAATTAAAACAACCATACAAAGTTTAGAATGGCTCATGATCAAACATAATAGACATTCATTGTCTGTTATATTTAACAATATGTTTGAATATATATATATTATATATATATATATATATATATATATATATATATATATATATATATATATATATACACAAGTTTAAGATTGGTATATACGGAGTGAATTCCAATAACCAACAATTACTATTCTTTAAAGAGTGCTCAATACAGAGTAGAGCAGATATAATTATTTATTTGAATATTACAATATAAATATGTTATAAAATCACGACAAAAATAGCCATTTTGTTTCAACACTTCTGGTGTCTTATCAAGTGATGATCTATATCATCACTTGATAAGACACCAGAAGTGTTGAAACAAAATGGCTATTTTTGTCGTGATTTTATAACATATTTATGTTGTAATATTCAAATAAATAATTATATATATATTTTAAATAAAAACAGACCACTTTAAGGTTCCATATAATAAACTATTTCACCACAGCCCTTTTAAAGGACCGCGGATCATCAGATTTTATTTCCAAAGGCTGAAACGAAAACATAAAAACTGTTTTTTTCGTTTCAACCTTTGGAAGTAAAATCTGATGATCCGCTGTCCTTTAAAAGGGCTGTGGTGAAATAATTTATTATATGGAACCTTAAAGTGGTTTGTTTTTATTTAAATTATTAGCTCTGATTTACATTGAGCTCTCTGGATTTTATCCTCCTTGGGTCTACCCATACGGATTACCTAGTTTTTCGTAAACTATATATATATATATATATATTATAAATTAATTGATTTAAAATATGTTTTTTTCGCTACACAGTGATAACCATGTTTCAGAAATGGAAGCTAAAGCCCCTGAATTTAATTTTGTTATTAAACCAAAGACATTAGTTCCATTTCCTCGTCAAGCGAATTTTGGAGTAACTTACTTTTTTAAATTTATGTGTGTGTCAAAGTTCAATATACAGCTTTTATTGATATATTTACCTTCTTCATATAACCAGTTCATTTCTTCAGAGTCCAGTAGACCAGGAGCCAGCAACCTTTTGCTAACTCTTATGTCGACACGGTTTTAAAATCATTCAGTATGCCAACAGCATCCATATTTTTATACAAGTCAAGGTTAATATAACTGCTCTACAATATATTTTATATAGTAATATATAGTATATATATACTTTAGTATATATTAAAATTGAAACAGCTAAATATATTCTTTGCGTTGTAGTAGTTACTGGTTCAGATTTTGAGATGTCATTTGCAGCTGCATGCCATTGGAAATTGCTTGGCGTGTCACGTGTGACATGCAATGGTGTAGGTTGTTAGCCCCTGCAGTAAACTTCTATGCATTAAACAACTGAGCCAAGGGAGAGAATTCAATGCGTCAAGGATAAAACGAAACACTAAACAAATATTCATCCCAACAACAAGAGGATTAAGGAAAATACTTCTCTAAAAACATAACCAAATCATACTGGCATAGAATTATAGTAAAAATAAAAAAATATGAAAAAAAAAAACCGGATTTTTCAGCCCCCTCTGACAGAAGGTAGTAAAGGAAAGCAAGAAGAAAAAGTTAATAATAGTAAGATAACAAATTTACTATTTCAAGTGCAAAGTGAATGTCCAGTGCACTTTTAACAGACTAGTGTTGTTTTATATGTAAAAAGGAAAAGTTTGGACATCTAAAAGAAAACACAGATTTCTTGTTTATCTTTCAAATCAACCAATTTCAAAACATTCAAATACCTCTTAAATACTTAAACTCTCTAACATATGAGACACAGATATATCTGATCTTACCTTAAACGTTCCAAAAGACTCTTCAAGATCAGCGTAAAACGACCAGACTTTGAGAGATTTGTGCACACGGTCTTGAACAGTCTCAGCCTGAGAAATAAAAACAAAATATGTTACATTTTTTTTTATTCTTTGGTAATGGGAAAATTAGACATTTCCACACAGGAAACATTTGGCATTTATTTATCAAACAATTAGAGTTAAGTGCCAGTTGAAATTTATTGGTTACAATCTAAAGAAATGACTGCTAAAAAACACCCCCCTCCTAAAACTTATAAACAAATCCTAATGGGATTTCTTTGTAACCAATAAAAATGAACCACTTTTTGGTCTCAGCCACCATACATTTATTCTTACTTGTCTTGAAGTCATCACTTTTTCTAACTTTGTGAACTTTTTGCCTTATTACTATTGCTTTGCAGAGTTTTGTCTTGCATATATAGTGTACACTTATTATTATTTTGTCCTGTTCTTTTTTATTCCTCTTATTGTCTATTGTAAAATTATTGGTCCTGATCAGACATCTTGGCTTCAAGTCCCATTGACTTGCATAGATATTGTTTGCTTAGTATTATTTTGCCCTGTTCTTTTACCTCCTTTTCTTATTGTTTATTGAAAACTTTGTCAATTCCATTTGATGAGCATTATTGCCAACTAGCTTAAAAGCTGCCCTACTGGGAGGCATTTAAGCTAGCTTCTGTGGAGAGCTCTTGTTGACCTTTATCACAATAGGTAGGAAGGAGTAGATGTGATAGGCAACAATAAACTACAGAAGGACTTAAAACTGATTTCTGCATTTAAGTATTGCATTAATATTTAAGCTTACCTCTTAAAAGTCTGACAATACTTCTTCTAACACCACTTAATTTAAAGATAATTTGATGTACGTAGGTCCTTACTTTCCAGACAATAATTTTTAGTTCATGGGTGACTTTTGCTGGATTTTGCAATTAATTTTGATTATTCCCCAATTTCTTTCCAGGTTATAAAAATCGTTATTGTCAAAAAAAAAAAAAAAAAAAAAAAAAAAAATAATTGACAAAAACAATCACAGTAATGAAAACTTGGGAAGCCAAAATTTGAGGATTGCAAGCCCAGATCTGGCCTGGAATGTTTTTAATTTGCTCACGGAGTCGGCCTGATTCCAAAACGGCCTCTAGGAGTAAAGTTGAAAAAGTGTGACACACTGACACTCGTATACATTACACTTAACCATGGAAAATTATTCTACAATTTTTTTTTTTTAAATTGTTAATAAAACCAGTTCTACTACTATTTTGAAACTGAAAATGCACAAATATTGTACAATCGAATTATCGGTGGTTTAAATGATTATTGATAAATATTTTAAATATTTTTTTGTTCTTTCCAGTCATGAAGTCAGAACGCAACAACCACTAGACTGTATCCCTTTTGTGTGTGAACACCATTCTTTGTGAACTCTTTGCCTTATTACTGTTGCTTTGTCTAGTTTTGACTTCCATATATATTGTTTGCTTACAATTATTTTGCCCTCTCCTTTTTTTCTCTTTTCTCGTTTACTTTGTCAATTCCATTTATTGTGCATTTTGCTGATGTCACTTAACAAAATCTCCCTCTAAGAAAGAAATAGTTTTCCAGGAAAATAGGCTCTTCAAGTTCATTAGATGTTAGTTTATGACGAAAGCCAGAGGTACAACAGCTGAAACAGTCTAATAATAACAACAAAGATGAGGATAATAATCCAAGTATAAATAATAACTCTCAGAAATTCAGACAAATCTTATTGCTGACTGATCTGCTGACTTCTAAAAAAAAAAAAATGTGTCCTAGCTTCATAAATGTCTTAAAATAGTCTACCATTATCATAACAAAGACACTGCCTTCTATAATCACCAGTACAAGAGAGATAACTCTGAACCAGCAAAAAATTATGGTTTACAGATGTACCCCCCCAAAAAAAAACAACACATGGTATATTGCAGGTTGACTCTCCTTTATCTGAAAACCTCCAAAATCTGAAAGTTTTTCAAGCACTGACATCATAATTTGTCACAAAAGGAAAATTTTAGAAAGTACTGGTAAGGTTCCAAGGTGATGTGCAGCTGTTGTAAGTGACCTCATCTGTCCTGTGTGGGCGTTCCCTAGCCCAGCTATGTAGCCTACATTGGCACCTGTATTTTGTTAGCAACTGTCATAGCAATACCTTTGTTTGTGGATTACTTACTAAGTGTTTTGTGATCAAGATATTATTCCAAATGTCAAAAAATCCTGCAGATACCCATGTGGTAGAAAGAAAAAAAGAAAGAATTTATGTTTATCAATATTCTGTACACATACACAAAGTACAAAATATTATTTTTACGTGATATCTTAATTTCACCGCTTAAAAAATCCATGTGAGCGTCATTAACTGTATGTACACAAAATTTATTAAATTTTATATAAAACTACCTTCAGGGTATATGTATAGGGTGACCCAAAAAAACGGGAATTTTTTAAGTACGTATTGCCAGACATGAGCAAGTGGCAACACTGCGAGACAGTGATCTTGAGCAAGTAAACATTTCGCCATTTTAGTAACGAGAATGAAATTCACAGTATCCCAGCTGAGATGTTGCAGCAGTCAATGAGGAAACTCAACAGCAGATTTCAAGAATGCATTCGTACAGGAGGACGCCATCTACTGGACATAATTTAAAAAAAAATGAAAATTCCATCATTGTTTCTTAAATGGCATGTTTTAAGGTTTCAATTACTATGAATTAAATATTTTTCTTCTATCACTCTTGGTTTTATTGGATTGTTAAAAAGTTCCCGTTTTTTGGGGTCACCCTGTATATGCTGTTTTATGAAATCTAAAGGGATATCATGTTTATGCTTGGGTTCCATTCCAAACCTGCCCTATTTTATGGATGCTACAAATAGCCTGTATTCCAAAATTTGAAAACTGAATCACTTCCAGTCCCAAGAATTTCGAATAAAGGATTTTCAACCTGTATACATTAAAACTGAGTTAATAGTTCATATTTTCACAAAAAAAGTGCATAGAATATGGTGTAACTGTTTACCTCATCATGGTAGGAAATTTTACGTGGAGGAGGGGTTGTTACTCTTTGCATCAGCTTCAAAGATTCTTCATAATTCCTAGAATTAAAAATGAAAATGGTTTATATTTATGTAAAAAAAATAGAAAACAATATAAATTATATATCTAACAACCTTATTCTATCAGTAATTGCTCATGATTTTAATGTAAGAATCTATTAAAAAGCGGGGATTATTAGTGGTCAGGAATGAAAGCAAGCATTACTGATAGAATAGGGCTATTATATGTATAATGTAAATGCATTGCTAATGATTTTACTATAGGAATGCATTGAAAATGAGGAAGAAAGGGATTGTCAGTGGTCAGGAATGAATGCAAGCATTACTGATAGAATAGGGCTATTATATGTATAATGTAAATGCATTGCTAATGATTTTACTATAGGAATGCATTGAAAATCAGGAAGAAAGGGATTGTCAGTGGTCAGGAATGAATGCAAGCATTACTGATAGAATATGGCTATTATATGTATAATGGAAATGTATTGCTAATGATTTTACTATAGGAATGCCTTGAAAATCAGGAAGAAAGGGATTGTCAGTGGTCAGGAATGAATGCAAGCATTACTGATAGAATAGGGCTATTATATGTATAATGTGAATGCATTGCTAATGATTTTACTATAGGAATGCATTGGAAATCAGGAAGAAAGGGATTGTCAGTGGTCAGGAATGAATGCAAGCATTACTGATAGAATATGGCTATTATATGTATAATGGAAATGCATTCCTAATGATTTTACTATAGGAATGCATTGAAAATGAGGAAGAAAGGGATTGTCAGTGGTCAGGAATGAATGCAAGCATTACTGATAGAATAGGGCTATTATATGAATAATGGAAATGCATTGCTAATGATTTTACTATAGGAATGCCTTGAAAATCAGGAAGAAAGGGATTGTCAGTGGTCAGGAATGAATGCAAGCATTACTGATAGAATAGGGCTATTATATGTATAATGGAAATGCATTGCTAATGATTTTACTATAGGAATGCCTTGAAAATCGGGAAGAAAGGGATTGTCAGTGGTCAGGAATGAATGCAAGCATTACTGAAAGAATAGGGATATTATATGTATGATGTAAATGCATTGCTAATGATTTTACTATAGGAATGTATTGAAAATCAGGAAGAAAGGGATTGTCAGTGGTCAGGAATGAATGCAAGCATTACTGATAGAATAGGACTATTATATGTATAATGTAAATGCATTGCTAATGATTTTACTATAGGAATGCCTTGAAAATCAGGAAGAAAGGGATTGTCAGTGGTCAGGAATGAATGCAAGCATTACTGATAGAATAGGGCTATTATATGTATAATGGAAATGCATTGCTAATGATTTTCCTATAGGAATGCCTTGAAAATCAGGAAGAAAGGGATTGTCAGTGGTCAGGAATGAATGCAAGCATTACTGATAGAATAGGGCTATTATATGTATAATGTAAATGCATTGCTAATGATTTTACTATAGGAATGCCTTGAAAATCAGGAAGAAAGGGATTGTCAGTGGTCAGGAATGAATGCAAGCATTACTGATAGAATATGGCTATTATATGTATAATGGAAATGTATTGCTAATGATTTTACTATAGGAATGCATTGAAAATCAGGAAGAAAGGGATTGTCAGTGGTCAGGAATGAATGCAAGCATTACTGATAGAATAGGACTATTATATGAATAATGGAAATGCATTGCTAATGATTTTACTATAGGAATGCCTTGAAAATCAGGAAGAAAGGGATTGTCAGTGGTCAGGAATGAATGCAAGCATTACTGATAGAATAGGGCTATTATATGTATAATGTAAATGCATTGCTAATGATTTTACTATAGGAATGCCTTGAAAATCAGGAAGAAAGGGATTGTCAGTGGTCAGGAATGAATGCAAGCATTACTGATAGAATAGGACTATTATATGTATAATGGAAATGTATTGCTAATGATTTTACTATAGGAATGCCTTGAAAATCAGGAAGAAAGGGATTGTCAGTGGTCAGGAATGAATGCAAGCATTACTGATAGAATATGGCTATTATATGTATAATGGAAATGTATTGCTAATGATTTTACTATAGGAATGCCTTGAAAATCAGGAAGAAAGGGATTGTCAGTGGTCAGGAATGAATGCAAGCATTACTGATAGAATATGGCTATTATATGTATAATGGAAATGTATTGCTAATGATTTTACTATAGGAATGCATTGAAAATCAGGAAGAAAGGGATTGTCAGTGGTCAGGAATGAATGCAAGCATTACTGATAGAATAGGGCTATTATATGAATAATGGAAATGCATTGCTAATGATTTTACTATAGGAATGCCTTGAAAATCGGGAAGAAAGGGATTTCTCAGTGGTCAGGAATGAATGCAAGCATTACTGATAGAATGTATTATATGTATAATGGAAATGCATTGCTAATGATTTTACTATAGGAATGTATTGAAAATCAGGAAGAAAGGGATTGTCAGTGGTCAGGAATGAATGCCAGCATTACTGATAGAATAGGACTATTATATGTATAATGTAAATGCATTACTAATGATTTTACTATAGGAATGCATTGAAAGTCAGGAAGAAAGGGATTGTCAGTGGTCAGGAATGAATGCAAGCATTACTGATAGAATAGGGCTATTACATGTATAATGAAAATGCAATGATAATGATTTTACTATAGGAATGCATTGAAAATCAGGAAGAAAGGGATTGTCAGTGGTCAGGAATGAATGCAAGCATTACTGATAGAATAGGGCTATTACATGTATAATGAAAATGCAATGATAATGATTTTACTATAGGAATGCATTGAAAATCAGGAAGAAAGGGATTGTCAGTGGTCAGGAATGAATGCAAGCATTACTGATAGAATAGGACTATTATATGAATAATGGAAATGCATTGCTAATGATTTTACTATAGGAATGCCTTGAAAATCAGGAAGAAAGGGATTGTCAGTGGTCAGGAATGAATGCAAGCATTACTGATAGAATAGGGCTATTATATGTATAATGTAAATGCATTGCTAATGATTTTACTATAGGAATGCCTTGAAAATCAGGAAGAAAGGGATTGTCAGTGGTCAGGAATGAATGCAAGCATTACTGATAGAATAGGACTATTATATGTATAATGGAAATGTATTGCTAATGATTTTACTATAGGAATGCCTTGAAAATCAGGAAGAAAGGGATTGTCAGTGGTCAGGAATGAATGCAAGCATTACTGATAGAATATGGCTATTATATGTATAATGGAAATGTATTGCTAATGATTTTACTATAGGAATGCCTTGAAAATCAGGAAGAAAGGGATTGTCAGTGGTCAGGAATGAATGCAAGCATTACTGATAGAATATGGCTATTATATGTATAATGGAAATGTATTGCTAATGATTTTACTATAGGAATGCATTGAAAATCAGGAAGAAAGGGATTGTCAGTGGTCAGGAATGAATGCAAGCATTACTGATAGAATAGGGCTATTATATGAATAATGGAAATGCATTGCTAATGATTTTACTATAGGAATGCCTTGAAAATCGGGAAGAAAGGGATTTCTCAGTGGTCAGGAATGAATGCAAGCATTACTGATAGAATGTATTATATGTATAATGGAAATGCATTGCTAATGATTTTACTATAGGAATGTATTGAAAATCAGGAAGAAAGGGATTGTCAGTGGTCAGGAATGAATGCCAGCATTACTGATAGAATAGGACTATTATATGTATAATGTAAATGCATTACTAATGATTTTACTATAGGAATGCATTGAAAGTCAGGAAGAAAGGGATTGTCAGTGGTCAGGAATGAATGCAAGCATTACTGATAGAATAGGGCTATTACATGTATAATGAAAATGCAATGATAATGATTTTACTATAGGAATGCATTGAAAATCAGGAAGAAAGGATTGTCCGTGGTCAAAAATTAATGCAAGAATTACTAATAGACTAAGGTTACTATATCTCCGATGAGCTGCTTTCGCTCGTTCACAGGCTTCATGAATTCAAGTGTCCTACGAGGCTGGCATCCCGCTCCCACCCTTTCACTGTTGAAACTGTTAAATGTAGACGTCTCTTCTACTCCAATAGCTTCATATCTCACACCTCTCGCCCGTGGAACTCCCTTCCTTATTCCTGTTTCCCTAACAACTATAATCTCCAACTATCCACTATACTTCTCCACATCCTTTCCTCTAACACTCCTATCTGCTCTCGCTCCAAATCTTCTGTAACCCCTTGCA
>OZ038519.1:36899834-36982334 GCA_964036315.1 Acanthosepion esculentum | reverse complement strand
TAACAAGAAAAATTAATTTTAAACTTTAGCAATCTGCATTATTAATATTATTTTCCACTGCATTCTTTTTCAAGGCCTCTTAATTGCATATCCTTATTGTTAATTTCACTCAAAGATGTTTTCCGTTGTCATAGCAGGATGTGATAACACAACTATGAATTTCAAACGTACTATTATTCAGGGATCAGAGTCACCTTCTGTGGCTGGATAAACCTTTTGTGAAACAAATGAAGTCACATACAGAGTCATAAAGGTTAAAATAATGAAACATTAAGGAGTTCAAACAAAAGGTGAATAGATCCAAGGCAAAGTAGAACTTGTAGATTTGGTAATTTTGAAAAGTGTCATCATAATTTTGACACTGAAGGTTGCTGTTTAGGATGAATATCATTGTAAACAAAAAAGTATCCAATAATGTTTTTGTTTTTTTTAGGAACATGTTGTTCTATTTCCACACTATATGTCTAGCATTTCCAACTGAACTCTGAAATGTTATTCACTAATTAAATCTTGACCTCTTCAAGTTTGGAGTTAGCCATTATCTTTCCTGCATAGCTCCAAGAACTTCACTTCTTGCTCTTTCTTACACTAATACGATGCCACACAGTAACCCCCTACCTTAAATGGCTCTTGGGCCTTGTTTTGGATGAACAAGAGTATATAAAAAAAAAAAAAGAAGCGGTAGGTTGTACTTTGCATCTTTTTGCCAAGTGACTGCTTTCAATGTACCTGGTTGGGCAGATGGCTCCCCTCTCTCTAACCATGACTTTGGTATTATTGAGGGAGATAGATGATACTTTGGATACCTTCACTGCTACTTCTGTCGTCTTCTCTCATGACAGAAATAACTAAAGTGGAAGTTCCCTTTGACCAGTTAGAATTCCAATTGCTCCTCTTCCCATCACTACTACAAGTGTCACTCACTGCCTCTCTATGGACAGTTTGTCACTGTTCATCACTGATTGACTTCTACATCTCAACAGACGGCTTGTAATTGGCTTTACCTAGAAAGGAACACATAACTGGAATTCTCTACATTCCAGTCAAGTGACACTTGATTCTGAAAATTTTCCTTTATTTATTTCATTTCCATTTACTCCTGCAAAGTTGGTGGTTGCTTTGAAGTCCTCACATTTAGACATTTACTTTAGGTCCTTGACTTTATGGGTGTCCTAAGGCAATTCAGTGGGTACTTACTGTGCCACAAAGTATCTTGTGATCTATAATATTGTGATTAATTTACAGCGAAAGTTAGCACTGACCAAAGTTTCTGTCTTTTCTTTTCATAATAAATTTATTAAAAATAACACAATTCCAAGAAAGATTGTACTTACTTCCCGTGGTTTTCCTTCAAACAGTTTAACCCTTTTGTGCCATTCATGAACATTGTGTGGATTTTGTCGAAGCAAAACACTGCAAGTAGAAAAATACAAAACTAGGTGATTTGCCAAAAATAATAATAGCAAAATAAAGCCTCTTTATTATTGTAGTTTTGCTTCTTGTACATGACATTTTGATTATAGCACATGGTGCTTTGATTCTAGGATAAACTGTTTTGATCCTTGCATATAGAGTTTTGAATCCAGTATATAGTGTTTTGATTCTTGTATATGGAGTTTATATTCTTCTATATATGGAGTTTTGATTCTTGTACAAGGGGTTTCGATTCTTCTATATATGAAGTTTCGATTCTTGTATAAGGGAATTCGATTCTTCTATATATGAAGTTTCAATTCTTGTATAAGGGGTCTTGATTCTTCGATATATGAAGTTTCACTTCTTGTATAAGGGGTCTTGATTCTTCGATATATGAAGTTTCGATTCTTGTATAAGGGAATTCGATTCTTCTATATATGAAGTTTCAATTCTTGTATAAGGGGTCTTGATTCTTCGATATATGAAGTTTCACTTCTTGTATAAGGGATCTTGATTCTTCGATATATGAAGTTTCGATTCTTGTATAAGGGGTTTCGATTCTTCTATATATGAAGTTTCAATTCTTGTATAAGGGGTCTTGATTCTTCGATATATGAAGTTTCACTTCTTGTATAAGGAGTTATGTAAATGGCTCACCTCAAGACCAGAAACACTTTAAGAATAAATTAACTCTTTACCTTCTACTAAGTAACAAAGTTTTATAATATACAGGGTGTCCCAAAAAATGTACTCTCTTGCATTTGATTTCATTTAATAGTTAAACTGTTAATCCTCTTTGTAAGCCAATAAACATTAATATTTCTTAATTTTAACCATTAATCTTGCAAGTAAATAAGCACTTCATTTATTGTCATTTAAAGAGTGAGTACATTTTTGGGGGACACCATGTATTCTAACACCCAGATATTTATTCTACCGATGTTATCTATCTTAATGTTTGTGTTATATTCCGTGCTAAGAGGAATATATACTTGAAAAACAAGGTGGATAAAATAAGTAAAGGTTTATTGTAAAAAAAACAGTACAATGAAAATAAAGGTAACAGTTATGCACAAGGTCATCGCAAGTCAATCCAGTAGTGAATGAAGGTCGGTATTTCTTGTGTAAGTACTTAACAGATCCCAGTTAGTCTCAGTAGTCTGTTGACTTACAGATACTTATAGGTAGTTACTACCTATAGTGTAGTCACTCATGGGGATGACAGGTTATTTCATTTACATCAGTTTGTTTAATCAGGTGGATGTCATACATGACATCATGGTGAAAGAGTTCAATAAAAAGGAATTGATTATAAAGAGTGTCAAAGCAGGAAAGGAATTGAAGAGTCAAATAGATGGAGACTTAAACCTGGGCATATAATTATATTTTGCTGAGAGAAAATAAGCCTGAAAGAAGATAACCTGCTATTGCTTATGTACCTGGAGTTAATAGAATAAATATCTATATTATCCCATGTGTTAGAGGTATACGATAATAAATACCAAAAAAAAAGATATTTCTTCAGCTTCAATATATCTTCAATTTTCTAGAGTAATTTTTACTTCAGGTGAATGTCATACATGAGATCATGATGAAAGAGTTCAATAAACTGATAAGAGTCAAAGCAGGAGAAGAATTGAAGAGACAAATAGCTGAAGACTTAAGGCTAGATATATAGTTGTAATTCATTGAGAGAAATCGCCTGACTGATAAATATCTAAATTATATAATGTGTCAAGGAAAAGATGTTTATTTCATCTGCTTCCAATATTCCATCTACAGTTTAATGCAATGTTTGGGAAATCAGGTGGATGTCATATATGACATCATAGTGAAAGGGTTCACTAAAAAGAAAATGATCAAGATATAAAAGTTAAAGCAGGAGAAGAATTGAAGAGACAAATAGCTGAAGACTTAAGGCTAGATATATAGTTGTAATTCATTGAGAGAAATCGCCTGACTGATAAATATCTAAATTATATCATGTGTCAAGGAAAACATGTTTATTTCATCTGCTTCCAATATTCCATCTACAGTTTAATGCAATGTTTGGGAAATCAGGTGGATGTCATATATGATATCATAGTGAAAGAGTTCACTAAAAAGAAAATGATCAAGATATAAAAGTTAAAGCAGGAGAGGAACTGAAGAGTCAAATAGCTGGAGACTTAAGGTTAGATATATAGTTGTGTTTAGTTGGAAGAAAAGGCAAGCAAGAGAACCACCTGCTATACTGGATTTTGCTTATGTAATGACAAATGATAAAATAAATATCTAAATTAGATTCTGGTATGTGCTACTGTGCTTGAGTATTAATCTTTAAATTTTTCTTCTCCAGTGCCCCATTTCAGACATTTGTTTGCGCTGGATTCCTGTATATTGAAAAATTGCATTGGTAAAGGGAGCAGAGTTGTAACAACACCATTAATGTCCTGTGTTTATGTTTTGTTTTGTTATAGCAGCACCAATCACTGAAAGTAAGGTGAAGCAGAAACAGCCAAGTGGCTGCACTGCATCACACTATAGAAATTTCTGGCTTACAGGTTTTTGCTCAATGTTTAAAATACATCGAAAAAATGTGGGTATATAGGTAAAAATATAAACAAGTACATTTTTTTTTATTTAAAAATGATTATACACTGTGAGCAAAATTTCTTAATGGTATTCTTGAAAAAAAAAAACAAAAAAAACAGCTCACATCAAATTTTCCCTTGTGCTTTTTAAATTATTTTTAGTCAGGTTAGTATTTTGACAAACATCTAATGGTTTTGGCCAATAAGATTATTTGTGAATAGTTTGTCAGAAACTTTATACCCGTGATGGACATTACATTGGTCTGGTTTGGTTTAGTTTACAGCATATCAACCTCAATGGGTTATTAAATGCCAACAAGATTTTTATTGCTGGTAATATTTTTTTTCTTCAAAAATGTATTGCTGGTAATAATTTTTTCTTCAAAAATTCATTGCTGGTAATAATTTTACAAAAATGTATTGCTGGTATTAAAACCTATTTTTACACTTTCATAGTGTTTTGACCCCAGTTTGGGGGTTAACTATTTTCCCATAGCTGGGACCCTAACAGGGTCAGTGTGGACCTGGGGACACCAGTAATTAAGAGGTGGTTCCACACTCCTCAAAACCTCTCAATCAGAGCCCTTGCTGTTGGATATAGTTTATTGCCATACCCAAGACAGTGGACATTAGAGATAATTACCTGTTGAGCAAAAGAGGCCGCCTATCCATCAGGTGTTCCAGTCGAGCCAGACGTAATTCAACATCAAGGTCATCTAAAAACCAACACAAAAAATTTGTTAATATTCTTTTATCAGAATGGAATTTTAATATTTTATTTACATTTATCAAAACAGCCTTCAGAAAATTCCTTAACTAATTTATAAGGGATGAAAATAAAATATATGACAATATTAATTCAGCTACAGATAAATGTTAAGCTGATATTGTTAAATAGCAACATGTTTCATGTAGACGTTCACATAGCATAATGTAACTGGCATGTTGCGTTCAAATTCTAGCTGAAGCTGTTGAAATCACTTTTGCACAAATACCCTTGGAAAGGTAAGAATCCATTCTCTTGAACTTTGTTTGGCAACAAGTCTAGAAGAAGAACTTTGAATCCAAAACCAGTTGAGCATAGGGTTGGCAATTGTTATGGTGTAAAACCATAGAAAGATAACACCGACTCGGATATAGGTTAAATAGTATATTCTCGGAAACGTAGTACAAAGGTAAATGTGGACAGGAGAGTACTTTCTCTCACTGGTGTCCCGACTCACTCATTCACTCACTCTGTGGCTACTGCTCGGTGACCCTCACTTGGTGACTCGCCTTACTCAGAGTTGGTAGCCATATTATATAGGTGTGGAAGAGTCCATTTGTAGGTAGGTCCCCACAATAGCAATTTCACCCTGTAAAAACCTACTTGCTACAGAAATCACAGTAGCACCTGTTGTAGGGAGGCTGTAGCCCTATGCCTCTGTCACCCTATGCTGACAAATGCTACCCCGTCACCCTCTGCAGACAATGCTGCCCTGTCACTCTTTGTGGACAAATACCGCCGTTGTCGTCAACCTCTGCAGTTGGCAAACTCTGCAGACAAATGCCGCCATCATCGTCAACCCCAGCGGACAAATGCCGTCCCTGTCATCCTCTGCGGACAGATGCCGCCGTCGGCAACCTCTGCGGACAGATGCTGCCATCAGCAATCTCTGCAGACAAATGCCGGCACCATCATCAACCTCTGCAGACAAATGCTGCTCTGTCACACTTTGTGGACAAATACCGCCGTCGTCATCAACCTCTTCAGTTGGCAAACTCTGCAGACAAATGCCGCCATCATCGGCAACCTCTGCAGACAAATGCCACCATGGGCAAACTCTGCAGACAAATGCCGCCCCTGTCACCATCTGCAGACAAATGCCATCATCGTCAACCTCTGCTGACAATTGTTGCTCCTGTCACATGACATTTTTAACAATGTATCAAATACATGATGACTATGAAAATATCAGAATTATTGAATATCCTTATTAAAAATTAATATTAATGAAAATGAAAGGAACAAAATACATTATTATCAAAGATTTAAATTATAAATCTGTTCAAGTTAAATGCTGGCAGAATTATTCATTGCAGAATATAAAGGAATTGGTAATACCTTCTTCAGAAGCACCAGCTTCAGTCATTGTTTCCATTTTGGCACTGACTAAATTTTTCTCAAACTGGGCATAGGCATCAAACACCTGGGTGAAATCTCTGACAGTGATTACAGTCTGGATAGCTTCCTCGTAAATATCACGAGCCTGGATGTTGTATAAAAATGAATAAATTAAAAGAGAGAACATGTTAGTGAAAACAATGAAAACCATTGTAGTTTGTAAAAGAAATTTAATTATAATCAACCAGGTGTTTAGAAAAGAAATCGAAAAGAAAATAAGGAGAGAGAACAAGAGGCAAAAAAAGGAAAGAGAACAAGAGGTAAAAAAAGGAAAGAGAACAAGAGGTAAAAAAAGGAAAGAGAACAAGAGGTAAAAAAAGAAAAGAGAACAAGAGGTAAAAAGGAGAGAGTACAAAAGATAAAAAGAGTAAGAATGAGAAAAAAGTCAAAATTTACACTAAAAATTGTGATCAACATTTTAATAAACAGAAATACATTGAGAGAAAAAAAAAATAATTTTGGATTATTTTCACAGTAAACAAATAATAGTTTAATAAAAATAAAATAAAAAATAAATCAACAACAATAGTTAAATTTTGTCAAGTTGTTAATTATGCTCAAATCTTTGAGCGATCTTTTAAAATTCTGGAAATTATTTCCTTTAAAATGAGTGATGATAGAACTCTTTTTCATTAGGCATTTTCTAATAGAATTGTTAATAATAATAATTTTAAAATGATTTTCTTAGGAATGTAAAATGATTAACAGGGGAAATTATTAACTTATCAGAAAAATAATTAATAATTAACAAAATCTTTAAAACATTAGGTAATTATTTGGACTTGGCATAGTTGAATGTCAGAAAAATAATTCAGATTTTGCTAATTATATTCTCAGTTAAGATGAGTGATAACAGAAAAAAAAAACTTATTGACTTTGAAAAATCAGCAATTACGAATGAAGAAAATTATTGCTACAAATTGGCTAATTACTATCTTGAGTAATTAGTAGTTAAAACTGAAACCATTTTGGTAATTATTTTCTGATGAAAAATTAATAAAGTTATTTCTTTTGAATAAGAGACTGATAATAACGGTAAAAATATTAAATACTTATGTAAATTATTACTTTATTGGGAAAACAAGTGATAAAATATTAAATATTAAAAAATAGGATAATTACTTTCTTGATAATTATGATCATGTATTTAAGAAAAAAAACTTGTAAAATTTTGGTAAATTCTTTGGTAAAATTGACAGAAGGTAATTAATATTTAAAATTTAATAATTAATAAAATAAATGTAAAATTTAATAATTAATAAAATAAATGTAAAATTTAATAATTAATAAAATAAATGTAAAATTTAATAATTAATAAAATAAATGTAAAATTTAATAAAATAATGAGATCAGCTAGGTGGGGCATCTCAACACATCGGATGCCATGAATTTAAAGTTAAGCATTTCCCTCGGTGTATAATTATAATGTTCTCTCTGCCTACATGTATGTCATCGCATCAATAAAAAAGCAGTATTTAATCCGAAGAAATCTTTGTGAAGGATAAAACATGTGGCATAGAATTTATCCATTTTGTGATTTATTTAATCACTTGACAAAGAAAATCAGTTTTCTTTTTTAAATGTTGAAAATGGTGAAGCATTTACTCTTTCAAAATGTCCTCCTCGAATATAGTAATCAGCCATAGAATTCCATAGAACTCCAATTTGGTCAGTGTACAGCTTGAGACCTTGTCGAATAATAGGTTCGATCTTCAAAGAAGTCACCTTGTCTGGATGTTTGGCAATCAGGTCACAAAGTTCATTCCATAACTAAAAATGAGAATAAAAATATTAATTGAGAATCATGAAGTGATGTAATGGTTCACAAGCCATTCACTTAGACTGTTTTATTGTTTTTTATTTCACCCTAAGCAAAGCAATAACACCACGAAGAAACAGGGTATTAATGAGTGTAAAAGAATATAAGAAAAGGAAAAAACATTACTAAGGAGTGAGAACATTAAAAGAGCAGGAATTAAGAAGACAACAGATGACGATTGATATTGCATTTAAATTTTTGAAGATCAAACTTGACCGGAAAGCAAGAAGCTGAAAGTGAGTATTGTTAAAAATGATTTTTGTTTGTTTTTATGAAGGGGAGGGCGAAGATTTTTCATTGTTGCTATTGACTAATATTTGGTTTACTCCTGGAAAAATATTTATTGAGGGAACTTTAAGAATCATAGAAAGAGCAAAAGGAAGGACATGGCAATGCCAGCGATTAAGAGGTGATTCGACACTCCTCAAAACCTTCAATCTCCCAATCATGTCTTGATGCCAGATTGAAAGAACAGGAATTAAGACAGAAGATAACGATTGACATTGCATTTAAATTTTTGAAGATCAAACTTGACTAGAAAGCAAGAAGCTGGAAGAGAGTTCCAGAAGCAAGAAGCTGGAAGAGAGTTCCAGAAGCTGGAAGAGAGTTCCAGAAGCTGGAAGAGAGTTCCAGAAGCTGGAAGAGAGTTCCAGAAGCTGGAAGAGAGTTCCAGAAGCTGGAAGAGAGTTCCAGAAGCTGGAAGAGAGTTCCAGAAGCAAGAAGCTGGAAGAGAGTTCCAGAAGCAAGAAGCTGGAAGAGAGTTCCAGAAGCAAGAAGCTGGAAGAGAGTTCCAGAAGCAAGAAGCTGGAAGAGAGTTCCAGAAGCAAGAAGCTGGAAGAGAGTTCCAGAAGCAAGAAGCTGGAAGAGAGTTCCAGAAGCAAGAAGCTGGAAGAGAGTTCCAGAAGCAAGAAGCTGGAAGAGAGTTCCAGAAGCAAGAAGCTGGAAGAGAGTTCCAGAAGCAAGAAGCTGGAAGAGAGTTCCAGAAGCAAGAAGCTGGAAGAGAGTTCCAGAAGCAAGAAGCTGGAAGAGAGTTCCAGAAGCAAGAAGCTGGAAGAGAGTTCCAGAAGCAAGAAGCTGGAAGAGAGTTCCAGAAGCAAGAAGCTGGAAGAGAGTTCCAGAAGCAAGAAGCTGGAAGAGAGTTCCAGAAGCAAGAAGCTGGAAGAGAGTTCCAGAAGCAAGAAGCTGGAAGAGAGTTCCAGAAGCAAGAAGTGCCAGAGTAGAAATCAATGTCTATGTTTAATGCCCAAATCTAAATATTTTGAACACATTTTTATGCTTTCAACTAAATATATTTTGAATGCAATTTTATGCCTTCAGCTACAGATAAAATGTATTGTTGGTCATTTTATTTAGTGGCATATCAACATCTTTATGGGTTATTTAATACCGAAATCTAAATATTTGGAACACAATTTTATGGCTTCAACTAAATATATTTTGAACGCAATTTTATGCTTTCAGTTACAGATAAAATGTATTGTTGGTCCTTTTGTTTAGCGGCATATCAACATCTCTATGGGTTATTTAATGCCGAAATCTAAATATTTGGAACACAATTTTATGGATCAACTAGAGATAAAATGTATTGTTTGCTGGTCATTTTGCTAGAAAATGTATTGCTAGTCAATTTACTATAAATATATTTTTATACTTTCATAGTGTTTTCTTTTTGTTTGAAGTGGGTCACTATTTGCCCATAGCTGGGATCCTAACAGGTGCTACCAACCCAGAGTCTGAAGCAGCAGCAATTAAGAGGTGATTCCACACTCCTCAAAACCTCCAATCTCCCAATCAGAAGCCTTGATGCAAGACTGAATGAACAGGAATTCAGACAGAAGATAACAATTGACATTGCATTTAAATTTTTGAAGATCAAACTTGACTAGAAAGCAAGAAGCTGGAAGGGAGTTCCAAAAGCTGGAAGGGAGTCCCAGGAGCTGGAAGGGAGTCCCAGGAGCAAGAAGCTGGAAGGGAGTCCCAGGAGCAAGAAGCTGGAAGGGAGTCCCAGAAGCAAAAAGCTGGAAGGGAGTTCCAGAAGCAAAAAGCTGGAAGGGAGTTCCAGAAGCAAAAAGCTGGAAGGGAGTTCCAGAAGCAAAAAGCTGGAAGGGAGTTCCAGAAGCAAAAAGCTGGAAGGGAGTTCCAGAAGCAAAAAGCTGGAAGGGAGTTGCAGAAGCAAGAAGCTGGAAGGGAATTGCAGAAGCAAGAAACTGGAAGGGAGTCCCAGAAGCAAGAAGCTGGAAGGGAATTCCAGAAGCAAGAAGCTGGGATGGAGTTCCAGAAACAAGAAGCTGAGAGGGAGTTCCATGAGTGAGAAGTGCAAGAAAAGAAACTGTTATCATAGAACTTACAGTTACATCTAGAAAATGAATTTGATCCTTCCCAGATTGCTCCAGACTTGTAGTCTTATGCCAAACTAAGCTAAACTTAACAAATAACGATACACATGTAGTGATTGTGAAGAAATCTTTAAAAATCTTTATAAACTAAGATTTGGTGAAATGAACAAATTAGAAAGATTCAAATTATAACGGACACATAAGTAGAACATATTCTGTTCATTAATCAAATTTCAAACAAAATAAAAACATCTTTTTATTGGTTGGTTGGTTGTTTTTTTTGTTTTGCAGCATATCAACCCCTATGGGTTATTTAATGCTGAAATCTAAAGATTTGGTACACACTTTTAACTATGGATATTTTGTACATAATTTTATACTTTTAGGGTAAACGTATATTTTATAGATATATAGTTTGTAGATGATCTATTGTAAGTGTTATATGTTTTAGTATAAACCTATTTCTTTAAGGAAGGACATTATGTTGACAGTATTTTCACATAGTTTTCTTATATTTTCCTTGTAGTATTTGTGTATTACATGTGCTAAGAATGTTTGCTTTCTAAACAGGAGTTCTGAGTTCAAATCTCCATAGTCTCTGGACAGTGACTGAATGTTATCTAAAATGTGAGAAAAGAGTTAGTGTATAGATGTATTAATTATATAAAGTATATTAGTATTAATTGTTTAATAGGTAGGGGTGTTGAAGACAACTATACTTGTCTCCCCTTCAAACTACTCTGCTATTAAAATGAATTAGAGTTCCTCAAAGGAGTAAGAATACAATCAAACAGCTAACAATACTAGAAATGCCTGTGAAAATTTCACTGTTTATCTATATGAATTTTCTGATCGATCTTAATTCTTAAGTTAACAATTAGATAAGTTCATGGCAAGTTCTATGAAAATAAGATATCCATAGAAATTCCCTGATTGCATCGTTAAATATTTGAACTTAACTTTAACAAAATATTGCAACAACAACAATAAATATGAATGCTGGTCATTATTTTTAAGTGGGTACAAATGAAAAAGGTTTGAAATTGAGAACTTTTTCCATTTCACTGAAAAAGGTTTGAAATTGAGAACTTTTTCCATTTCACTGAAAAAGGTTTGAAATTGAGAACTTTTTCCATTTCACTGAAAAAGGTTTGAAATTGAGAACTTTTTCCATTTCACTGAAAAAGGTTTGAAATTGAGAACTTTTTCCATTTCACTGAAAAAGGTTTGAAATTGAGAACTTTTTCCATTTCACTGAAAAAGGTTTGAAATTGAGAACTTTTTCCATTTCACTGAAAAAGGTTTGAAATTGAGAACTTTTTTCCATTTCACTGAAACAGACATTAAACACGGCTGTCTTTCTTTCAGTTTCTCACTGAAACCAAGTCATGCCCCCCCCCCCCAATAAAAATGGAATAGTCCATTATTCATGAGGTATTGGCAGAAGATGTAAACCACTTCTATCTTCCTAGACAAATCACTGTCTTACAAACATTTCTCTTCATAATTTTAAAATAATTTAGCAGATGATGTTATTTTATTTATGGTAACTGGATTTTTGGTGATTTCCTTACTTGGTTTGCATCATTTAATATGGTGCCTCTGAAAAATGGTGCTTTTATTGCAGTGGACAGAACTTCTTGGCCTTTTTGCTAAGATCAAAGTGTAGTATTTGTTTTTAGCTTAACCTGATTCTATTTCTCCACTTCTATTTTCCTTTCTTTCATTCATTCATTTTCTCATTGTAAACAAGTAATGTTTTTTTCCCTCTTTTCATGTCATCAAAATGGAATAGTCTATTATTTACAAGGTATTGGTATGGTATAATAGTAGTGTGAACTAAAAAACTAACTAATAAGGGAGGGACAAGCATAATTATCATATAAATGCTTCAAAATATGAATATGGCCTTACTTGATGTTTAGATTTTCCTTTTTTGGACACAAATTGCTCATCATTGATGATGGTAGCCAATCGAATAGCAGCGTCATTCAGCCAACCAATTGATATAAGGTAGTCTATATAATCCTCTGTGTCTTCTTTGCGGAGCTGTGAAGAGGAAACAGTAAATAAAATTATTTCTCAATAGAAGTAAAGAAAAAAAAAAGAAAAAAGAAAGAGAATTTAGATATGAAAAAATAATTATAAAGATAAGGCAAAAAATTGTAATTTTAATTACAAAAAACATTAAAATATCTCAGTATAATTTTTGTTTTTGGATTTAAAGAAAACTTAGTTGCTGTTGAAAGAACTATATTAAAGTATTACTTCAAAAATATGAGTTGACTCTGATACTTCAATTTTTCTAGAGTTTTATAAAAGATATGTTGGTGCTGCTTTAGCGTGTGTCCTACCAACCAGTGTATCCTACCAATCAGTGTGTCCTACCACCACAATTGTATCCTACATTATCTAATGTAAGGGGAAAAGCAAAAACGGAAGGAGGATGCCATTTATTGTTGCATTATAAAATTTTAAAATCAAAAAAATTATAAATAAAAAATTTGACTAAAAAGTTATAAAACAAGATATCTGAATCCTATAAATAAAAACATTTTGAATGTCTTATTGAGAAAAAAGTCGGGACACTGCCTTAATAATGTAGGATACAAATGTGGTAGTAGATATACACTAAAACAGAAACTGATTGGTAGGAAACACGCTATAGCAGCACTGAATTTAGATATGAAAAAATAATTAGAGAGATAAGACAAAACATTGCAATTTTGATTAAAAAAAAAACCAAAAAAAAAAAACCTATTAAAATAGTACAGTGGAACCTCGGTTCATGAATTTAATTTGTTGCTGAAGGCCATTTGTAAACTGAAACTATTTTTCCAATAGAAATCAATGTAGAGAAAAAAGTCACAGTACAATAAAATTGGAAAAGAAAAGCACAGCGCAAAACACAAATGTATACAACACAGTGGTCAACTAAAAAATTATTCCGTTTGGGTTAATTCGGTTTGGCAATGTTCGAGAACTGAAATTTTGTTCAATAACCGAGGTATTTTCATCTCAAATTTTCTGTTCGAAAACCGATTTGTTCAACATGTGTGATGTTTGAGAAGTGAGGTTGCACTGTATAATTTTGTTTTCAGATTTAAAGAAGACTTAGTTGCTGTTGAAAGAACCATATTAAAGTATTACTCTGAAAATATAATGAGTTGACTTTGATACTTCAATCTTTCTAGAATTAGAGTTTTATGAAAGAAAATATTTTTGTTTTTGGATGAGAATTAAAAATGACTTAATCAACTGACAATTTTTTTTTTTAAAGCATTTTATCCTAAGCAAGGCGGGAATGCCATTAGTATGCAAGGGGTTACAGAGAATGGGAGTAAGAGTAAAGAGGTGTGATAGAGGAAAGGATGGGGAATTAGATCAAGGAATCTGAAGATGTCGATTGACATTGCATTTGAATAATTGAAGATTATAGCTTTCAGAGAAGCAAGTAAGAAGAAGAGAGTTCCACAGACGGGAGGTATGAGACATGAAGCTATTGGAGTAGAAGAGATGGCTACATTTAACAGTTTCAACAGTGAAAGGGTGGGACTGATATGCAAACATAGTAGCACAATTAAATTCATGCAGCTTGGAAACCAGTGAAAGTAGCTCGTCAAAGCAGTTACCATGAAAGTATTTGTAGAAAAGACAGAGGGAAGCCACAGCATGTCTCTTAGAAAGTGACTGTAGACAAGATGCCAGATCAGGACCAATCATATTGCATATCCGTCTCTGAATTTTGTTGAGAACCTTAAGACGAACAGTGGGGGCTCCAGACCATATATGGCAGTAGTATTCCATGCAAGGACGAATGGTTGATTTATAGATTTGAAAGATGGACTTGGGCAAGAAAAACTTTCTGGCACGACATAGAGAACCAAATTTCCTTGCGGTAGATGAAGCTATTGATTCAATGTATTTGTTCCATCTCAGGTCAGCGGACAGCTGTTGAAAGAACTATATTAAGGTACAGGGAGGGTCTTTGACTTACAACAGAGTTCCATGCCTATGATGAGTCATAATGCGATTTCCCATGTAAATCAGAATGTACTGGCGATTTTCTGTGAAAAAGCACTCATGTCATTTACCTAAGCTAATGTAATAGTAAAATAATAATCTAGGATATAATTACATTTCTATGACATGCTAATATAATTAGGACTGGAAAAAATCACACATACAGAGGACATAATACATATAATGTAATGAAATGAAAATAAAACATAATTGTTTTAAGCTACTTGTAGCTTTATTGCTAGTGATGTCACTGGCTCTCAGTAGATGAGATGACAAAGCTTAAAATTTTTTCTCTCTTGCAGTACTAGGAAGCAGCAGGAAATCTGAGGAAAAAAGAAAAACAAATGTCTGTTCCTTTCCTTTTTTTATCAGTAATTCACCAACTTAGAATTTAACAAAAGAGCCCAATCTGTGTTACTGCTTAATCTATAGCTGAGGGGGAAGAGATGACTTCATATATTTCCTGAGGGCATTTGCTCATATAAGTGGAATTTGAACTCAGCATTGATTTTTCATTTTGAGTTTCTATCAACCAACACATTAAAGATTTAGTTTTTTTTATTTTTAAAAGAAAAGAAAAGAAAAAAAAGAAAAGAAAAAAAAGAAAAGAAAAAAAAAGAAAAGAAAAAAAAAGAAAAGAAAAAAAAGAAAAGAAAAAAAAAGAAAAGAAAAAAAAGAAAAGAAAAAAAAAGAAAAGAAAAAAAAGAAAAGAAAAAAAAAAGAAAAGAAAAAAAAAGGCGCATACATTCAGAAAAAAAAAAAAAAAAAAAAAAAAAAGAAAAATCACAGACAGACATTTTCTCAAAAAACAAAATAACTAGGAACTTATGATTTACCTTCAAGTACCGTCGATAGACCCTCACTGCTGTTTCTGGAAGTGGGTACATGGTCACCAGTTTCAGATAAAGTGGCCAGATTCTGTGGTGTTGTGTGATGGGCAGAGCTCGCAAGGCACGGTCAAATGTGTTTCGTGTGGATGTTATCTTACACTGATCCATTAAAAGCTGGCAATAGTCAAGCCAAATTCGAGGCATCTGTTAAAAGACAGTGAACGGCAGTTGAGGAGAAGGTTGAAAGTATCTGTGCACATACTGTGGTGAAATCATTTGATCAGCAGACCAAACATAGACGAAAATAACATACGTAAGGAATCAGATAGGAACAAATAATGAAAATAGGGTGACTAAAACA
Source organism: Acanthosepion esculentum (assembly GCA_964036315.1). Classification (NCBI taxonomy): domain Eukaryota; kingdom Metazoa; phylum Mollusca; class Cephalopoda; order Sepiida; family Sepiidae; genus Acanthosepion; species Acanthosepion esculentum. Next base: position 36,966,812 of record OZ038519.1, on the reverse strand, counting down.
TGACAAATCAAAATGGGACTGTCAAGGGTCTGTCAATTTTACTGAAAAGTCAGGGGTCAGTATCTGTCTATATTTCTGAGATGAGGTATTATGTATATTGTTGACATATTTATCACGATGTTTCGGCCATTGTACGCTCCGGCCTTCTTCAGGTGGTTGGAATGTCGAACTGAACCCTTTATTTTGCTCGCTGGGGTAGACTGTTCCACCTGCCATAACTAATGGATGTCAGTTATCTCCTGTTAATTCCCCTCTCCAAGTTCTCCACCACCTTAGCCAGGTATTGAAGTCGCTCTCTTTGGGTCCTGTTGTGTAAATGGATAGCAGAACAGTGACTGGGAGAGATGGTGAAAAGACAAACCTTACTAAGAGCTGCAAAGGATAGGATGTCAGGACTGCCCACTTCCTGAAGGGAAATGGCACATAGAAGAATAAGAGATTATTCCTTTGCATGCCTATATATTGGGAAAATATCAGAACAAAGTAAAAAAAACAAGTATGGTAAGAGTCTGCATTATACAAACCTTGTGCATAAAGACCAAGGACCGTTCATAGGCATTGACAAGATCTCCATGGGAAGGATCACTGATACAACGACCACGGATCTGTTTACGACGTAACCTCAGATAATTGTACCATAATTTGTAGCTGGAAGTAAAAAATAAAAAAAAAAGCCATAACATTATATATTCAGTATCCAAGTTCCTCTAACATCCACCTCTGTGGCCAACATAATAAAAAATATATCCAGAGAAGGGTCTGTAATGTTATTGGTCCTGACCTGGCATCTTGACTTCAATTTCCCAGCATTGTGACATGGCTTCCCTTTCTCTTTTCTTGCCGGTAATATTAAAAAGTTCTCAAAACTTCTCAGCATGACCCACTCATCAAAATCTGGCCAAATGATGAAACATCAGATTTATTTTCTGAAGAGTTCTTGATGGGGGTCATGTACTTTTCAGACCCCTTTGCACAGTATAGCTGTTCTCAGAGGGGAAAACTTTTCTTAAATAGGAAAATTTTCTGGGTCTAAAATTCCCATAAATAATAGTTAACCCCTTTGCTTGTCCAGGGCATTTTTGTGCGTACTATCCAAATGCTCATGCTTGTTTTCGGATTTATAACTATTGCAAGGCAACTCAGCTTATTTAGCAAATAGAATGTGCTGATATAGTGTTTCATATAATAAAAACCTGTGCATCCCATGTGCTGCACAGGTTTTTATTATGTAAAACACTATATATCAGCACATTCTATTTGTCAAATAAGCTGACTTGCCTTGCAGTAGTTTTAAATCTGAAAACAGGCAAGCGTCTTGTGGTCATATATGATGCACAAAATATTAGATTAGGCCTTTCCTTAGACATCCTGCTCAATAGTAGACTCTACTTAAGTGTTCTCAGTTCTACCACTCTCTTAAAATCATGGCTTGTGTGCACGACATATGACGTACAGATGTGAAAATTACATGTTCTGTGTATCACATATGATGTGCAGAACAGGTTAATAAGGAAAATTGGATATTGTTAATGGGAAAGCCCATTCGTTTTATTTATGCACAAACACCCTTGAGAAAGGTATGAATCCACCAGTTCTTCCCAATTATTACAAGTAAGATTGTCTTTCTTTTTGTCCCTTTCCCATTGCTTGTTGCATACATGTGTTATAGTTTCTCTGTGTGTCACAAATTAGTAACAAGTATGTATATATCAGTATGAAATATATCTGAGAATAATGCATGTTTGTCATTCCTTTCAGGTATTATTTTTCCACCCATGTATTAAGGTGTTAATAATAATATACTAATGCCTATAATGTGGAAATGAAAACTGGAAATTTTCTTTCTTGCATAGCACCCTGATTAGCATATTTTTATCATACATATGATCTGCCTATAATAAAGCAAGAAAAAAAAATCCTGTGGCACTTCATCTTTATGTGGCCCTAACTAAACAAATGTATATTTTGTTTAATGATTAATCCAGCCTTGTATACATACAAAATGTCTTGTTATTAATGAAAATATATATAGCAAATAGCACTGTCATTTTGTTTCATTTTATGAAGTAAAATAAAAGCAAGCACCAACCTTCCAGGCATTTCTTTAATAGCCCTTTCATAAATCATATTGATGATATTTTTAGGTGCATCCTTTTTGTGTTCGATGTACCGAAGCCAGCACTTAACAGAATATGGATTTCGAAGGATGTCTTCTTCATAAGGGAGATCACTCTCCTCCTGAAATAAAAAAGAAAGCCCTATTGTAATGAAAATGTATTTTTCAAATAGCATTTTCTGTCTATGTAGATTTATAAGTGTTTGTCTTATAAACTGTGACTAAAATTAGTAATTATACATAAAAAAAAGTTTATGATATAAATCAATGGTAAAAAAAAAAAAACTGTGCTTGGCAAACAGAAAATAAGATAACAGATTTGTTCAAAGAATTGTTTTTGAGTTCAAATTCCAAGCTTGTTTGTTGCATTTACTTTCACTCAAATCCCCTTGGGAAAAATACAAATCTTTTCTATGGGTCAAATAGCGGAGTAGATTGGGCTCTCTTAATTTTGGCAGCGACCAGAGAAGGAAAACTCTAAGTTCTAAAAAAAGAAAGTTACAGGAAACCACTCTACAATCTTGGCACTACTTAAATTGGTAGCTTCCAAATGTTTTGGCAGAAGAGGATAGCAGATGAGATGGAATGATTGAAAGATAACCAAAGATGTAGAAACAGTTCCAGAAAGTTCAAATGCAAAAAAAAAACAAATCAAAATTAAAATATTATGGATTAATTGTAGCTACATGCATGAGTCCCAGTATAAATAATTATTGACTGATTTTATCACTGTGATATTTTTGCATTATATCAAGTATTAAGAATATAGTAACTAGGGTCCGCAAATTGAAGGAGTCAATGATAATATTCTGACTTCAAATCCGCAGTCATCTCCCTTATACCGTCTCTCTGGACCTTCTTTGACGTAGAGCTGCTTGCACCTTTACACCAGAACTTCCCTTTGTGTGAGCAAACTTTCAATCTGAAAATGCGGCCCAGAGAAAAAAAGTTTGGAAAATACTGAATTTATTAGACCGGTCCACCCATAAAAATGTAAGGAAAAATGTTTCTTAGGTAATAATTTTTTCAGATTAGCATTCTTTAGACTTTTTGTGAAATTTGTCAAAATTGAAAAATATTATTTCAGAAAGGGAGTTCAGTTTATGATATCGATACAGAGTCAATTTGATTCCAGACTTGGAAGAGTTAATTGCCCTTTGATGAAGTTAGATGATATTTACAAATGTTTAGTTTGAAAATTTGCTAACATCATTGATATTTGCATATTATTTTAAATTTTTAGAATCTTTAGTCTTCTAAAAAAAAAAAAAAAAAAAAAACTTTTTCCATACACAAACATTTGAGGTTTATAATTATTTATCTTAATTTAGGTATCCATTTTTATTTTTAATATATTAAAATTTACGTAAATTTTAGTTCTTAAAAAATGAACATATTCGTATATTTAAGAGATTTTTTTTGTAACCTCACCTCAAAAAAAGTTTGTTTTCATATGCAAAACAGCTAAGTCAAACCCTGTAAAAGTCAGTGATCGATCTGACATTGTATTGATATTATAAATAGAACTCTCCTTCTGAATTGAAAACAAATATTTTTCAATTCTGACAAATGTTGCAGCCTAAGAAAGGCCTAAAGAATTCCAATCTATAAAAATTATTTCCCCCAAATTTTTTATGAGTGGACCAGTCCATTTAAATAGTAGCACAATCTTTCCCATGAAGGCATGGCAATTCACAAATAAAGAGGGATTTATGATTGTCTATGCACTAAAGGAACATATCTTTTTAGGGGAAAAAAAGAGTGAGAAATAGAAATACTCATCTTACCAAAATTAAGACACTGAAATTTTAAAAATACATGTCAATCATTATGCCTACCCACCACTATTAGGAAATTATGTTGGTTTTTCTAAGCATAACTTAGATGCGGCACAAGGCCGAAAGCATGAGACACCCAGTGAGGATCAAACCCACTATTCAATCATAATTGATATTGTTAGACATTTTGGGAAATTATGCTTTATTCAAAAAGAAAAAAAAAAGAAGTTTTAAATGTATTTTAAAAAATGAAAAAAAAAAAAAATATATAAAATTTAAATTTAAAAAAATAAATTATTTTTAACGTTTAGTTTGAATTCCAAGCTAATAGATTAAATTTAATTTTCCCAATAAGCAAAACACTTTGGTGGAATTTAAAACAAATTTCAAATGATTGGAGTATTTTTTTCTTATCAGTAAAATCGAGATTTGTCCATATGAACATAATTCTTTTTTTTAAAAAAAGATTTTAAAAATATACTTCTTTGAAATGATAAAAAAATATTTACTTTCAGTTTAATATATTGCAGAAGAGCATATTTTTTAAGACAAAGTGGATGTTTTTTGACATGTTGAGTGATTTATTTATTTATTTTTTGTTTTTATAGCTTATCAACCTTTTGCAGGTTATTCAAAGCCAGAAAATATTTTTAGATTGTAAGGATGCTTTTGGAGATAATGATTTACTGATACACGTCATACAAATTAACACATTGCTGAGGGTAGAAGAGGGGGATTCATACATTTCCCAATGGTATTTGCTCACAAGTGAAAGAAATTAAACTCAACTGGAATTGGAAATTGACTCTCTGATTTCCAATTCTGCACTGTTATCCCATGCACCACCTGCACATCACTGTTTAGTTCAGGTGATCATACAAGAATCAGTGTTTATTGACAGCCAACTAAGGAAGATAATAACTATATAATTTTTTAAACTACCCAATAATCTTAAAAATTTGAAATATTTTAAGCATTTTAATATTTTATTGAATTTTAGGTACTTTGGCATTATAGCCTTCACTTACAAAGATGCTACTTGAGAAAATGTTACAAAATTCCCAATAAGCTTTAAATAGGTACTACAATTCAATAAAACATTAGATTACAGAGAATATTTGCTTAAATTTTAAAGATTACTGGGTAGTTCAAAATTATATAAATTATCAATAAATCTGTCAACACATACCTCTGTGTGAAAATATGCATTTCTTGTAGAAATTCATTATTCATCAAAAAATTTGTTTTTCTTAAGACAATAGTGTCAATATTATTTATAAAAGCAATTAAAAGTTTTTCTAATTAAATAATGACAAAATTTTATTGCATTTTTTATTTTATGATACAGAGCAGATTTTTGGTAAATGGGGTTTCCGTTCGATTGCATCAGGTTTAGTGATTACAATAGTTAAAAGGCTTTGAGGAATGCAAATCATGTTTTTATTTTTTTTAATTGGACCCCACCTACCTGAAAATCAGCTCTGAATTGTAACATACAAAACTCACTAAAACAAAGATATTATTTAATTTCAAATGCTTTTATTTGCTTTTAGCTGTTTTTATGAATATGGACAATATTTTCTGAAAGTAAAAAATTTTTTTCAATGAAAAATGAATTTTTAATACAATTATTTTTTATTTCTTTAATTATAATAGATTTTTACATTTAAGTTGTTAAAACATTATAAAATTAGTTAAAAGCTGCATCGGGTTTCCTAAGTGTCCTTATGAGATAGATTTTTTTTTTTTTTTTTTTTTTTTTAGCGTTTTGTAAATTGTATCGTTTTGACTAATCAGAAGATCCGCAGTAATTAAGAAATGTAATTTTGTGTTCATAAAAATCATTAAAATGGCTGTAATTAAAAAGTACGGAAGGTCACAAGTAATAAAACGTCCCGTGACTTGAGTGCAAGCATTCTCCGCTGAATGTTGATTTCATTATTGCAAATTCTTCGTGCGAAACACATGTTGAGCATTTCTCAGTTCTTGGTCCATTCTGCCTGCAGCTCATAATCATTCCTTAAGTGTTGTTGTCATCACCCTGCTCAAAAGGGGTTAAAAAACAAAAATACATCAAGCCATTGTTCAAACATAGATTTTTAAAAAAAAAGGGATTTTTTACAAGGTGATGACAACTTGGTATTGTCGGCTGGGTGGCCTTTGACCCAGCAATGTCAAAGTTAATTTTGGCTTAATTTCAACACTGTTTTCCTTATTGCTGATTTAAAAAAAATAAAAATAAAAATAAAAAACACATAAAAAAAAAAATCCTGGTTTCCAATGTTCAGGAATAGCAATTTTAACTACTTTTTCCTATTTTATCCCCAGAAAATTTTTTTATAATTATTTACACCAACCAATTTCACTTAGAAATGAAAGAGCATTCTTTGCTTTCAGGAAATACCTAGTTTCATGGGGTGCAGATCAAAAGTTTCCTTGATGTTTTGTTCAGATGATGACAAAAGTCATTTTTCAATATTTTTTTTCAGAGCAAATAGGCTGTAGTGTAACAAAATAACTTTTGATATGTTTGTGATGATTTTTACTTGGGATAGAAATGTTTTATCATAGCAGATCTGTATTGACTTTAGGGGTCTATAGTTGCCCTCAAAAAGCTGTGCAGCACTTGTATTTTAATTTATTTATAGTATTTATAATTTCTACAATATCAACAAACTTATGGTGTAAAGCTACAATAAAAAAAAAAAAAAAAAATTGGAATGCTGAAAGTTTTTTTTTTACTTTAATAATTACGAGGTACTACATAAGGTGGTTCACGTTACGTCAATTATGTCCTTTCGTATGATAACTCGAATCTCACGTTAGCTGTCGATATATGATGATACCCATCACTCATCAATCACCAACGATGTTAAGATCGCTTCTTTATTTTAAACAACATTTTTCTTCGAAGAAAGTAAGTAAAAGTTTTTTCTCAAAATAGTCTTTAAATTTGCTAATTTTTGTCAAATAAATTTTGAAAAACGTATAATTGATTTTTGGACGAATTTTAAACTAGGATTTTTTTAACTTAGTTTATAAAATTTGTAAAAAAATGGCTGATCTCTAGTTTTTTTTAGTAATTTCGCTGACAAAAAAAAGAAAAAAAAAGATATTTTTAACTAAAATTTCGGACATGCTAAGAATGAGTAAAAAATTTTTAAAAATAATAATAAAAAATACTTTATTTCTTCTTAAGCAGATAAAAAAATTTTTTCATCAAATTTAAGGTTGAAGTCTTGTCATATTGATTTTCCATGGAGGTACCTGAAGAGGCTGAAATTTTAATTTCTCGAAATTTCATAAAAAATTAAGTAGCGATAAGTTTTTTCTAAAGAAAAAAAAATCCTTTCATTCATTTGTGAATTTAAAATCCGACAATTATTTGACTTTTGCAAGAATTTCCAAAAAGAACGTGTTTTTAAAGCCCCAAAAGACGCTAAAAATCCCCAGTGAATCTTTGGCCCATCAGCTGACGCAAGAAAACAGGATTTTTAACCAAAATTTTGAGCGTGCCAGAAAGAATTAAAAAATACATCGTTTTTTTTTTCTCTTAATAATAACAAAAAAAATTTACGATAAAAGTTTGTTTTTATCAAATTTGGGGCCTTTTTTCATTGGTATGCTCTTTTTTAGAAAACTTTGAAGTATCTAGAATGAAAAATTAAACTATTGGTTCAAAGAAAATTTATTTTTTGGGTGATTTGCTTTTATTTTTAAACATAAATAAATTATTGAACTGCTGGTTTTCAGTATTTCTTGATGTTTTATTTTTACTTTTTCGCGCGCTATTTCGAACAGGAGTCAAATTATTTTTATTTCATCCTTCGACCGCACAGGCTACAGGCGTAAATAACGTTATTTTCATTCTGTTTTAAGTAAAATGTAAGCATTACTTTTCCAAGATCTAATGAATTAATTAAATTGACTAATAGACTTTGAAACACATCTCTAGGACAAATATTGGATTTAGAGAGAATTTTAAATTTGGTGTTTACATTCCGTAGAGGTTCGGTGAGTGACAAAAAAAACGTGCCAATATTTTAAAAATGTCTACAATTTTTTTTATTTATACAAGGAAATTAATTTTTCTTTTAATTTGGATTATCTTTAGGCAATTATCTTTCAAATGGCGCCGAAATTTAACTTCAAAAGAGGTATTTAAATTACGTAAAATGCGTTTTCATGTTGTTTTTTTTTTTTTTAGAAATTCCGTTGCGGTACTTAACTTAATAATTGACATGTGGCCGGTAAACAAGAACGAAAATCGATGGCACAAAGCAATAATAATTAAGCAATTCACATCATATAGAAATTTAAATACGTAACAAATACTTACAAAGTATATGTTTTTCACATTGACGTCTGGCATAATTAAAATATCAATTGTAAAAATTACTTAATAATATTCAACAAAATGTGACTTAAACATCCATATTACCGGAAGTAGACGATGAAAACGTTTCTGTTAATCGGAACCGGTGTTTGATAATAAAAGTTCTCTAGAAAATATTGTTCAAGTCGAAGATAACCGTCCTGAAATACAGAAAATTAAAAATTTGAAAATCGAAAATAAAATGTAGAATTATCTGAAAAGTGATTAACAGTTGTTGATTTTAGTTAACTATGACTAAAATGTACATAGTCTTCCTAACTGTAGAAGAAGGTTATGATCATCCGTTAATGACTTTTGAGATGTCTTTCTTATTTTTCGAAATTTTATTTGAAGCACTTCCTTCCTTTCCTTTTTTTTTTTTTGGTGGAGGAGATATGAATTCTCCGGTTGTCAAAAAGAAGTTGCCAACTTTAAACTTCTCATTTAAAACTTTGTAAGTTTATAAATGAAATTAAACTCATGATTGAATTATAAAATTAAAATTAAAGTAGAAAAAACTTATCGACATCATTTTATTTTTCTGTATAAAAAAATCGAGTGTCATGAAAATAAGCATTTTTTACTTTCATAGAAAGTTTTCGTAAAAACAAACAATTATTTTGACGAAACTTGATATTTCTATTAGAAAAGTGATTTTCTCCCTTAAAACAGTTTCTTTTTCTTAAAATTTAGGTTTTATTCTTAAAAGAAAAAGTCCTCGGAACCTATCCCTCACCTGGAAAAGAACGATATGAGGTGTCACTGGACCATTATCCTGTAACTGCTCGCATCAAACACAAAATAACTCTTGGTACATGGAACATTCAAACATTGAACAACTATGGCCAGTTTGATAATGTTAAACAAGAGATTGTCGCAGTTAGCTTGTTGGGATTGCTATGAATTAGTGTGTAATCAGAAGGGTTTTAGGTTTGTGGTAATAAACGTGAAAAGCATGTTCTTCATATTAATCACAACAATTTTAGCGTAGACAATACAAAAGGAATAAATCTCAAAGGCAATATTGAACGAAGAAACAAAGGTAGTCGTGAATTCAATTAGGAACAAACATTGAATATTTATGTACAAATAAATTACAATACAATTTTTGGAAAAGGTTGTGTTTCAGTCGAAATAACTGAATTGTTGAACAAAAGTTGAATTGAGTATTTTATGAACTCAAAGTTCATGAATGTTCCTTTGTTTAGGAAAAGTGTTCACATAAAAATTTGAGGAAAATTTATCGAGAGATAAATTTTAAAGTATTGTAGTTGCGAGATTTTTTTGCTGAATTTTGTATGTTTTTGTTTTGGCAGAGTTATTCACCTTGGACCGTATTTTTTTATATATATTTGCTTTAAGTAATAATTTCTGTTTGGTAGTGTAGATAACACTTTTTTAGAAACGTACAAAGATTTCAGAGAGAGAGAGAGAGGTTGAAGATTGAGTCAGGTGTTGACGCGCGAAAAGTCCTTTAAGTCAAGATGTAGACACGCGTGGATCTCTGTAGAAATCTCTCTGAGAGTGAATTGCTGACGATATTTATTCGTATATAAAAATATATACAAAATGTGGCACAAGGCCGAAAAAGGGGGTTGGGGAAGGACGGTCATCAACTGTCTTAAATAAAACTTAGCTAGTCACAAACACTGACCCAAACATACCAACAATAGTCCTAGCACCAAAACAACACATTCTTCCATACCTTTCTTACTACATCCACCATAATTCCTCAAATTCTCTGTGAAATTCTAACTAGACCCCATATGTACAATTCAAAGTCTGTGGGGGGGGGGGGAATAACAATTTTAAAAACCCCAATGATTATTTACAATATGCAATAATAATATATACAAGTAAAACAAAACAAAATAAGATTAGTAATAAAAACCCCCACAGTACCTAAATGTGGCAGTAACATCAGTTAACTGGACGAAAAAATTGCGAGATTATAAAAAGTAAAACACAGTCATCCTTCCAAAATCACTCACACAGGCACACACTCATTTAGACACACTAACAACTACGAAAAACACACACACGAAACGAAAGTCATCCCGCAACCACCAGAGAACTGACGTCACTGACCACCTAACGAGGGAGGGGAGGGGGAATTAAACTAAAGAAAAATAGGGACAGAAACAAAAGAGGGGGCTAATGAGCATACATACCCTAGCTAAGTTAACCAGAAACGCGAAACTAAAAATTCAAACTAAACCTAACTAGTCTAATACCGGGACGGGTTGTTTCTGTTCAACCCATGAGGGACGAAATCCTGCACCTAACCGAGGTCCAAGTGCCACTCTAGGTCAGCTCCTCTCACTCTACACATTCGCGCAAGATTTACCCACCTTTTGCCGAATTCTGATGAAGAGAGTCGCCACCTTTCCGTCCTAATCTTGACTTTAAGCTGATGAAGTACAAGATTAGTAGGGAAGAAGTGAACTTCTCACCTCCATAGAATCCCTTCTGACGTGTCACCCAAATCACGACTCTCATAACTCCTAGCAAGCAGTGGAACACATAAAGTTCAGACTTTGTTAACGGCGGGGCCACATTGCTACAAACAGAAGCGGCCTCGAGGACGAAAAACTTTCCCTGCAACATGCGAACCATGAGACCTTCAACAAACTTACACAATGGTGCTACCGACTTGCAATGAAAGAAGACGTGACCAAGGGTCTCGACTTCCCCCTCACAACGTCGGCAGTTTGGATATTTCTCCAAACCCGCTGCGCAAAGTCTTTTGCCGACCCAGAGGGCCCCACGTATCACCAGCCAGGTGAGGGATGCCTCATCGTTGTTGAGACATTTCAACCCGGAAGCCCAAGGCCAGATTGAGCGAGCCTCCTGCTTCGTAAGACCGAGCTCGTCAATCAAATCATCATGAACGGACCCCCTGACTACCACCTGATATAATGCCCTACGAGACAACGCCTGGACGTTGTGGAGGCCAACCGTCGCCCGTAAGAGGTGTTTCAGAGCCAGACGACATTCACGGTAGAAGGAGCACTCGGCACGAGGCAAACGGCCAGCCTCCTCCTCGCCCGAGTGCACACTTCTCAAGGATGGAAAGGATCTACGGGCGTCTTCCTTCCAGAAGGCGCCCCCGTCATCCGAATCGCGACACAAACGATCCAGGAACCCGATGCGAAGCATATCGAGACGAATCTCAATGCTAGGCATACCTAGACCGCCTTCAGAGGGATGAAGGCAACAGATCTCCCGACATACCCTAGGAGCTTTGCCTCTCCACAAGAAAGAGAACAAGAGCTGTACTAATGAAAGTACTGTGGTAGACGGAAGTGGAAGTACCGAGAGTCGGTAAAGGAGAATCGGGTAGATATGTGAAACACATACCTCCGCCCTCCCCTTCAAGGAAAGATTCCTCCGAGACCACAAATTAATTGCGATCTCGGCCTTCTCTCGTACCTCCGACCAATTCATATCCAACTGGATATCAGGACCGAACCAGACGCCGAGTATCTTGATCGGCCCGTCCGTCCAGCTGAATGGTCCGGGAAGAGAAACCCCCTTCCACGCACCCAACCGCAAGCCAACAGACTTATCGCGGTTGATCTTGGCCCCTGTCACCATCTCATACCCACTGATTTCTCTGCTGACTTCGTTAATCTCGGCTCTGCTCGACACAAGAACCGAAACGTCGTCAGCATAGGCAGAATACCTGGCCGAGGTGGTAGCACCAGGTAAAGAGATTCCGCGTAGGACCGGATTCGCCTTTAACTTGCGAAGGAAAGGTTCCAACGCAAGAACGTAAAGCATAGGCGAAAGCGGACAACCCTGACGAATAGATCGAGACAATACGAAAGGTTCCGATCTTACCCCGTTCACTTCTACCAGCGCACCGGGAGTCGCATACATAAGCCGGATCCAGGAGCGAAAGTACGGCCCGAAACCGGCAGCCGAAAGAACAGCCTCCAAGAATCAATGGTCAACCCTATCAAAGGCCTTGGACTGATCTAAATTGATCAGCGCGGCTTCACTGTCGACTTTCTCGATGATCAGGCGCACCATATGAAGGTTGTCCTGAATAGTCCTGCCCTTCACAGAACAAGTCTGCTCGGAGCCAATCAGACTAGACAGGACAAGCTGCAAACGGTTAGCCAAGACCTTAGCCAAAATCTTTAACTCTGTATTTAACATCGTTAAAGGGCGAAAGTTACCTATCCCATCCCCACCGCTTTTGCCCTTACGCAGCAACTTGATCACACCCCTGGTGAAGCGTTGAGGTATAGACCCCTGCTTCATCCAGTTGTTGAAGATCAGCTGCAGCAAAGGAACAAAAACGGGCGACTGCCTCAAGTAAACTTCGTAAGGAAGACCATCTAATCCCGGAGACTTATCCAGGCCAACCTTTTTCAGCGCTTCCCAGATTTCCGACTCAGTGATGGGACCCTCGCACCCAGCCGCTTCAGCTGCCTCAAGGCAGGGAAAGTCAGCTAAATAGGTGTCGAACTGAGCAGAGCTCAGACCGGGCTCCCTGGTAAAAAGATCCCGAAAGTAATCCCGAAAAGCCTCGCATATGCCCGAGTTTGTAGTCACTGTCCGCCCATCCGGCAATGTGACGCTCGCGATATGCCGTCTTGAAGCATTCCTACTTTCCTCTGCACGCAGTTCCGCGGCCATATTCGTCGCCTCAGAGGACATTCTTTTTAACCTAGCCCTAACTACCAGAGCTTGATCCTTCTTGGTAAGCAAGGAGGCCAACTCTGCCTTAGCTAGGACTACTTCCCCACTATCACGGGATTTCACAGCCCGATCGACTCTTTGTTCTAAAGCCGTTTGCGCCGCTAATCTATCTACGCTGAGTCGACGACTAAAATCGGCAGCAAACGTTCGAATTTTAGATTTTAGTTTGTCCCACCAGGCATTTCCCACCACAGCCCCCGACAGTTCCCTTTGTAGCATTAGTAAAAACTGGTCCCGGAAATCCTGCTCGCCAAATAACGAGCAATTGAATTTCCAGTAACCAGTCATTCTAACCTTAGGCTTATCTAAGTTTACACGGACCCGGACAAGCCTATGATCCGAATAAACTATATAATGAAAACTTGGACACCCTAAGAGCCCTACATCGACTCTCCTAATTAAAACTCGGTCGAGGTAGCTCGCAAGCACACCTACAGCCGAGCTGCCACTATTTGTCCAAGTCCACACTACCCGCTGAGGGTGTTCATTCCGGTACTTGTCGATAAGATCAAACCCATCGACAAAGCCCCGAAAATGTTCCACTCCCCAGTTTTTAGTACCCGGTTTATATTTTGACCCTATACGATCTATATCGGGGTCAAGGACGGCATTCCAATCCCCCGCTAAGATTAACCGACGTGATGTCGTCATAAACGGCTCGATCTGCCGAAACAAAGCAAGTCGCTCAGCCTGGATGTTGGGCCCATAAACCCCAATGAGACGCAAAGCCTTATCCTTTATGGTAGCATCCAGCACGCAAAGCCTGCCCGCCGGATCTGCGAAGACAAGAGCACACGCAGCCTTCAAAGACTTGCTCACCAGCCAAGAGACACCCCTCGAGCGTCCATCAAAACATGCTGAATAAAGAGTAAACTCCTTAGACAGAATGCCTTCATAATCGCGAGAAGAAAAACAGGTCTCTTGTACACAATATATATTCACCCCGAGGCTCTGAAGGTCGCGAACGAGTCTCACCCTTCGAGACTCCGACCTCAGGCCTCGGACATTCAAACTAGCTAACCAGAGTGCCATTATCGAATCGATTAGGGTCGCCCATCAGAGTAGAACATAGCTGGGGTGAGGACACCGACAGCCTGTCCCATTGATCCTGACGCCATCTCATTGTCGACGGCGTCACCATGAGACAGACCGCCGATGTCCGCAGGATAAGTAAGTTTGAGTGCTCTATAAAGGGAAGGGTGAACGAAAACAGGGACCCTCCCTCTGCAAACTTTTGCCGGATCCAAATCGGGTTCATATACAGCCGCTGGGGGCACCAATTTCAGAGCCGCATTCGCCTCCTCTATCATGCCCCAAATTTCCCGCGTACCCGGGCCCGATCGAACAACAGTCAATAGTCTTCTGGCCTTTTTGAAATTGGCAGGATCTTCCACTTCCAATCCATTCAACTTCTGGAAATTCCACAGAACTTTTAGTGGCCTTGAGTTTTTAGTCTGGCTGAACACATTTTCCGCATGGACCCGGGATACGCGGCAGACGTCTTCCCCTGAGTGATATGGCGGTTTCAGTTTTTTTTTCTTTTCCCCCACACCCTGAGCGTCTGGGCTCCTATTTCTCTTCTTTTGAGGTGTCTGTGTAGGTGTTGGGGTAGGAGTGTTTGATGGTGTGTTTGAAGGAGTCATGCCTGAAGGGGTCTTGAAGGGGGAAGGCTTTCTTGAGTGCCCGAGTTTTCGCTTTACGGGGGAGTTGGACAAAGAGTTGGGCGGCGGAGGTTTAGCAAAAGATGGAGGGGAAGACGGGGCAGAGGATGAGGGGCAGGGCACCCCCAGCGACTTATGCTTCTTTGCCCTCTTGTCGTCCAATTTTTGTTTTAATTTTTTTAAGTCCAGAATCTTCTTCCAGCTAGGCTCATTCATTTTTTGGGTAGAAGTGGCAGTGTCTTCATAAGAGGCCGAGGCGTCGCCCTCAGAGCTAGTAGAGGGAATGGGGCTGTAGGTGACTTTTTCCCTGGGGTCATGCTGGGACAGAGGCCCCGCTGTCTGAATCTTCCCTTTGCCCCTACCTACTATGCGCCATTCCCCCTCATCCTTCTCCTTATCCACACTTGTGGAAGGCGTTGGCTTTCGGGGTAATGAGGGCGAAGACCCAACCGAGGGATTTTCCCCACCGGTCCGCATCGTAGGTAGGCCCATTACAGGCGCCGCGGATTTTACAGTGTCGGCCAAAGGGGGATTTTGGTCGCCAGCAACCGGAGCTCCAGGGGCCTTCTTCCCTGGGCAGGAGGAGGAGAGATGACCAGTCACTCCACACCTCCAGCAAATTGGTTTTCTACCGGTCACGATGACCGGCATTCTCCGGTCGCCCAAATCCAGACAGTTGGGGATGGACTTGAAGGCCGCCTCATCGATCATAATGTCAAAAGTCCATCCCCCGTTCAAATTGTCCGAGAGAGCCCCTAAAATCTGCCCGTACTGCATAAAAAATGCAGCCAGGAGCTCTCCGGATATTTGGGGAGGAACCTCGAATACGGCCACCCTGGTCCTTCGCCGTCCCTGATATTCAGTACGAAGAATTAGATCCTTCGTGATTAATTCTCGCCTTGCCATTTCGAGGCAATCTTCAGGTGTGGGCAGCAGTACGTCCCACATGAAAAATTTTACGCCCTTTATAACTCTTTGGGGTTTTATCCCCAGGGACAAAAGTGATTTAATAATCGTGTCTTTCGTGGAGCGACAAATTTTGCGCGTACGCTTGTCCACCGCGAAGACCGTCACCATTCTCTGTTCGAACACCTTTAGTTCTTGGGCGTCTTTAAGGATACCATCTTTATTCACAAGATGGGTGTATTCCTTCGCCTTCTCCAAGAACTCCGCGATGTTCACAATGCAACTAGGAGGGGACTTCCAGCAAGAGGGCGATTCCTCGGCTGGCGACTTCGATGGTACCGAAGGGGGCACCTTTTCCTTAGGGTTGGAGACCTGCATGGCCTCCTCTTTATCCGTGCTACTAGCACTAGCCTGGTCAGGTTTATTCGGGGAAATTTTCCCCCGTTTTTTATTTTTAATTTTCTCTGGGGGGTCGGCTTTAGCAGCCGCCCCAAAGAGGTCCTTTTAAACCGATGACCGACTCATTCCGTCGGCCATACTAAAAGGAAAAAGCTGGCCTCAAATGATAGAGGCAATGAGTTGTGATAGGGAGACGGCTATAAAACAAAAGTCAATTAATTAAATGTTTAAAACAAAAAGCTATTAAATAAATAAACTGGGAAAACTAAAAGTTTACCCAAATTAGAAAAAAAACAAAAAAAACAAAAAAAAAAACAAACTAGATCAAATAACTAAATAGTCTCGTAGGACTTTAAAAAAATATCAAAATGGCGCCCGAAGGCAGCCGAAAATAAAAGAAAAACAATAAACTCCTTTTCTTTTTTGGTCAATAAAATACAGAAAGAAAAATAAAAATAAAAATAAAGTCTGGTTTGAAACTAGTCAAACCAAACTAAAAAATAAAGGTTTGCGGCCGAAGCCGCTAAAGAAATAAATTAAATAGAAAAAATACAAAAGCTAGAAACTAAAACAAAATAAAGGGTTGCGACCGAAGTCGCTAATTAAATTGAAAAATAAAACAGGAGAGAGTATAAATTAAAACAAAACTTTCTTTCTTTTTCTTTTCTTAAACTGTACTAGAAAAATAAAAAGCCGGTAGGACTTTAGTCAAACCGGACTAAAAATAAAAAATGTTGGCCGAAGCCAAGAGAAAAAAATAAATTCAAACAAAAGAAAATAAAAAGAAAGGAAAATAAAAACTTGACAGATAACTTAACTTATGGTAATACTTTTTAAAAAATCCAAAATATGTCAAAGTCCTTTCAAGCAAAATATAAAAACAACAAGTTCACCGGTCAAAAAACTTGTCCCAAATGAACTGAAACAGGAGTCAGAGGGTGAATTGCTGACTAGTGAATTGGACTAAGATTCGTCCTTTTATTTACTCTGCGAAGATCAGATCGGCTCCCAGCGCATTCGCGCCAAAATTTATCCTGGGGCGTCTCGGCCAATAATAAGCCGAGTTTCGCAATGTGTGGTGTTGATTGGTCGAAACTAGCTCTTATGGAAAATTCCGCCTTTAAACGGGTTGAGTGGAAAAATACGGACGATTCTACAAGCTCCTCCTCAGTCCTTTAATCCTTCAACAGGGATCACTCTCTCCCCTGGCTATAAATACTGGCTGACCCTTCGTCTCTCTCTCTTTTCTGACTCAAGCCTTGGGCCGCCACCTCGCGTGAAGATGAGGTAAAATCTCTCTTTTTTCGACTTAGGCCTTGGGCCGCTACCTCACGCAGAGACACGGTAAAATCTCTCTTTTCAACGAACTCCAATATGTGACCTCTCACAGATACAGCGTTTCCCAAATTCTGGGAACACGCTAAGAACAATACACGTACGTACGAACACTCACAACACACACACATAATTTCTCCATACAAACACTATGTAACTGTTCATGTCTTTGTGTAACTTGTTATTAATATATATTTGTTTACCCATACATATCGGTCTTGTTTGTTTTCTTTGTCTTCTTTGGACTTAATTAAAGTCCAACATTTTCATGTAGCTGGACCCACCAGCAGAAAATTCTAACCTTCTGATATCTCTTCACACGGTTCGCTACAAGATGAACAGACTTAACATCAACATTCTAGGTGTATGTGTAACCAGATGGCCAAACAATGGTGATTTTGTCAGCGACAAACACAGGATAATTTATGCAGGTGGTGAGAAGAACGACAAAGGAGTAGGACTAATACTAGATAGTGCATGTAAGAAATGTGTTCTAAGATACCACCAACTTTCCGAAAGAATTCTGGTAGTGAAATTGAAAGGGAAGCCTTTCAATGTGGCTATTATAGTAGTGTACACACTGATGGCACAAAGCAAGGTAGAGGACATCAAATCTTTCTACTCCATGCTGGACAGTGCCAAGGCTCTATGCAAATCACAGGAAGTCATCATTATCATGGGAGATCTAAACGCCAAAGTAGGAAGGGGATATCGCAAGAAGATTCTGACTAGGAACCTGCAATGAATGTGGAGAGAAATGGATCCAATGGTGCACAGCCAATGGCCAGGTAATAGCCAACACATGGTTCCAAGAAGACCCTAGACGACTATGGAGGAGTCCAAGAGGAGAAACTAAAAACCAAATTGATTATATAACCATCAACAAAAAATTCAGGAATGCAATGATTCACTGCAGAACCTATCCAAGTTCCAACTGCAGAAATGATCATTGCCATTTTATATGTAAATTATGAATGAAAATGCAAAAATTGAAGAAGCCTAACACAGCACCCAAACTGCAATACAACAAACTCCTGAGTGATCCTAACCTAAAAGAAAAATACATAGACAATGTGAAAAGAAGATACGAGGTACACAATGGAAACTCGAAATGGGACACACTAAGAGACACTTTAGTGACATCAGCAAACGATATCATCCCAAAGGAGACAGGACGAAGAAGGAGACACAAATGGATGACTGATGAGATTCTCGACATGTTGGAAAGGAGACAGAAAACTCTGCCAAGATATGGAATAGAGTACAGAAAATTACACAATGAAATAAGGACCAAATGTAGGCGAGCTACAGAAGAATGTCTAAACGAAAAATGTGCAGAAATAGAAAGATTGAGTACTACCAACAAAAGAGACATACACAAACAGATAAGACAACTAACAGGACAGAAGACATGCTTGTCAAGAGGCTGCCTCAAATCAAAGGATGGAATGCTCATATTAGAGAAGGAAAGAATTCTTCAACGCTAGAGTGAGTATATTGAAGAACTCTTCCACGACAAAAGGGAACAACCAGCAATACACAGAACTACCGGCAGACCTGGAATTCTGAAAACTAAAGTAAAAGCCACACTGGCCAAATTGAACAGAAACAAGGCAGCTGGGCCAGACGGAATCATAACAGAAATGCTGACAGCCGTAGATGACTTTGGCATAGACAAGATCACCAAAATAAATGAAATCTACAACAGTGGGCATATATCGGAAGACCTCAGCAGATCTATCTTCATAACTATGCCTAAGAAACCAGGCGCAAACGTATGTGAACTTCACTGAGCAATAAGCCTAATGAGCCACATGACAAAACTCATCATCTGTATTCTGATGAATAGAGTGTGCAGCAAAATCAGGCCAGAGATAAGACGAGAGCAATGCAGGTTTGTTAAGGACACTGGAACAAGGAATATGATATTCATGCTCAGAATGTTATCAGAAAGAGTGATACAGATGCAGAAGGACGTGCACCTATGTTTCGTAGACTACGCAAAGGCCTTCGACAAAGTACGCCACAAGGATCTGATGGAACTGCTCAGCAACCTTGATAAATTTGGGAAAGATATCAGAATAATCAAGAACCTATACTGGCAGCAAACAGCATGTATGCGCATAGGGAATGATTTCATTGAATATACAAAAATAGAAAGGGGTGTAAGGCAAAGATGTGTCTTCTCACCCGACCTGTTCAACCTATACAGCAAAGCAATTCTTAGAGAATTGGAAACCCTACTGGGATTTAGCATTGGCAACCACAATCTTAACAGCATAAGATACACAAATGACAAGAGTACTGATGATAGATATGGAAAAGAAATTACAAAATCTCCAACAGAAGGTAGTGACAGAGAGTGTGAAGAAGAGACTAAGCATAAACTACAAGAAAATGGAATGCATGGTCATCAGTAAGAGGATGAGTCCGAAACGCGATTTGCAGGTTGGAAACACTAGAATCAAGCAGATATGGAAGTTTAAATATCTGGGCAGCATTTTGACAGAGGACGGTAAGTGCGACATTGAGATCTGTAGATATATTTGGATGGACAAGGACACATTTCAAAAGTTGGGCAGAATATTGAGAGACAGGAGGATTTTTTTGTTAGCAAAGAAAAGAATACTGAGTTGTTACATGACATCTGTCCTTCTTTACAGCAGCAAATGTTGAACGATTTCCTCAAAGATGAAGAAGAGACTTGAGGCGACAGAGATGTGGTTCTACAGAAGGATGCTAAGGATATCATAGACCGAGCATGTGAGCAACGATGAGGTCTTAGAGAGGATGCAAACAAGGCTGATACTTAACATCAGGAAGAGGCAGCTGAACTTTCTGGGACACATAATGAGGAAGGAGGGCCGGAAAATCTGATACTCATGGGTTGAATATAGGGAAAGAGAGACAAGGGAAAACAATGCATGACATACCTCGCGGGCTTAAGCAAGTGGATGACAGAACATGATCTTGAGGAGGAAGCAGAGGGAAGGAACTTGTTGAGAACTGCAAGGGATAGAGAGAGGTAGAGAGCCATGATTGCTTATGTCCTGAAAGCACATGACACATAAAAAGAAAGAAATTGTTTCCCCTCTATACTATCTTTTTAGACAGTAAAAAGAAAAGGTTTTTGAGACTCGGAATGGTTAACTGTTCAGAATGAGAACTTGAGGAGCTGAGTTCGAATTCTCACCAAGTTTGTTACATTCACTTGTGTGCAAATACCTTTGGGAAAGGCATGCATCCGTCTCTTCTCCCACCAGCTATGGGCTGAATAGCAGGACAAACTAAGTCCTATAGCCTTGGTTGGCAACTAATCAACTGCAGAAAGAAACGGTAACCTACTGCGGGGACATCTTCTGCCTAGTCAGTTATGAATCAAAATGAGATGAATGACCATTCATGTATTACATGGCACTTAAAAATTAAATTAAACTGCAATGCTGACATGAGTCATTAATATTCTAAAAGTTATTTGGAATTATTTTCTTTGTTTATAAAAATTTTATTTTTACTACTTTTAAAATATTAGCCTTGAATAAATGTTTAATCGACTAGGTTGGGTTTTAATCGGCTAGGTTCTTTTGAGAGAAGTGTATTTTTTATGAAGGCCAGTTTGTGTAAAAAATTGTTACACTTGTATATCTTTTCAGCTCAGTGTTTGAAAACCACCAAAAACCACCAAAAATTGTGAAGGATCCATTTCAAGTTTATGGAAAATTGTTTTACTTTGTATTTTGTGGCCAATGAGAGCTGTGGTCTAATATCCTTGTGAAAACTTGAATGAAGTTTTCTGTGAGCCACCCTTTCCAAATAAATAGAACTCAGGTCAGTGGACAAAGGGAGAAGACATTTTGACAGAAAGGGGACAAAGCAAATCAACATCATGGAGCAGAAGGCATTTGACATCAAAAACAAAACATCAAGAAGGCATCAGGTTACAAACCAGCTGGAAAGAGACTAAAGAATTCTGAAGTTCAAGTAAAAATTATTCTGCAGTTGGACAACAAAAAACTAAAATAAATTTTACCAATCATAAACTATGAATTTAAAAGGGACTTCTTTGAAATTACTATATGTCCCAGAGACGCTCATAGAGCAAGTAAAAGTAGGTGTATTCGTTTTTTTCTGAAATGTGGTTGCACCTTTTTTTTACAACTGCTTTCTTGAATTGTTTTCTTTTTTATCATGTAATCCTTGTCTTTTCCCAAACGGTATTTTTTCCCCATTTTTTGATGGCAATCCTTTTTATCAGAAATTTAATATCCTGCCTTAATAGGTGCAAAAAAAGAAATTTTCGTGCAAACTTTGTATTTGTACATTTTTGTAACTGCATCATAAATGTTTTTCCTTTAAAATTTTACGCAGTGTTTGAGCCTTATTTTGTTATTTTGCACCTATTAGGACTTGCTAATTCCTTCTAGCTAGGCTTTTGTGTTTGGCACAAGGACTTAGATTTGGGAGGAAATCAAATTTTAATGTTTTCTTGTTTACCTTTTAATTGAGAATAGCCAAAGAATAGATCAGCAGAAATGTTGTAACAATAACAAAATGAATCTTAAAAGAAAAGAATCTACAAGCCAATTAAAAAAAATATAAAGGTGGAAATAAAAAGTAATTTGAGTGACGTAATCAATTAGGTTTGCTCATAAAAAAAAATCAATGCTTGAATGCAATATGATGATTTTCCAAATGTAGCTTAGATGTGGCACAAGGCCAAAAGTTTGGAGTACCCAGTGAGGATCAAACTTACTACTCAGTTCTAGTGAGACAAACTTGCTAAATATTACACCACATCCAGGTTCCCAAAATGATTTTCTAAGCATAGCTTAGATGTGGCACAAGGCCGAAAGTATGGAGTACTCAGTGAGGATTGAACTCACTGTTCAGTCATAATTGTTCTAACGAGACAAGCTTGCTAACCATTACACTACATCGAGGTGCCCAAAATGATGCATCACAAGGCCGAAAGTATGGAGTGACCAGTGAAGATCAAACTCAGTTGTAACTGATTTAGTAAGACAAGTTTGCTTACCATTACACAACATTGAAGTTCTGAAAATGGTTTTCTAAGCAGAAATTAGATGTGGAAAGTAAGAGGCACCCAGTGAGGACTGAACTCACTATTCAGTTGTAATTGATCTAGCGAGACAAGTTTACTAACCTAGGCTGTAGCCAATACCAAACTAAAGGATAAGCCAGCCTTAGGCTGCAGTCTATATTGGCCTAAAGGATAAGCTGGCCAACAATAATTATTCATATAATAACCCTATTCTGTTGGCTACACTTGTATTAATTTCTGACCACTGACAATACCATCCTTCCTAATTTTCAATGCATTCCTATAGAAAATAATTAGCAATGCATTTACATTATATATATAATAGCACTATTCTATCAGTAATGCTTGCATTCATTCCTGACCACTGACAATTCCTTTCTTTCCAATTTTCAATACATTCCTATAGTAAAATAATTAGCAATGCATTTACATTATACATATAATAGCCCTATTCTATCAGTGATGCTTGCATTCATTCCTGACCACTTACAATCCTTTTCTTCCAGATTTTCAATGCTTTTCTATAGTAAAACCATTAGCAATGCATTTACATTATACATCTAATAGCCTTATTCTATTAGTAATGCTTGCATTCATTCCTGACCACTGACAATCCCTTTCTTCCAGATTTTCAATGCATTCCTATAGTAAAATCATTAGCAATGAACTTATTTAAAAAGTAGCCCCAAAAGCCACAAGTAGCAAAATTCAAAATTTAATATTGTTAAGCTTTCAAAAAGTAACTCAGGCTTAAGTTAAGCAATGTTGAGCTTGGTTACTACTTAGATGGGTGACCACTTTGGAATACCAGGTGCTGTAAGCTTGGATGTGTCGGTAGTAATGGATAATGGCTCGGAATTGTTAAATGGAAATCCGAGTTCCAATTCTGGTTTTGTTATATTCACTTATACTCAAATACCTTCTAGCCTCAGATATGGGTTAAATAGTAAGACTTGTATCACTAAATCTTTATTATCTCTAAAAAAGAAATTCTTACAATATAAAAGTATTTCTGGATTTAAATAACCTGCAAAAGATCGATAAGCCATAGAAAACAAATCACTCACTCAAAAAGTAACTCAAATCTGCCTAAGAGTATATTTTCTTGAATAGAGAAGTGTATGTGATATAATGATTTTTTTAAATCATTTCCCCCCAAGCAAGGCAGGAATGCCACTAGTACACAGGGGATTATAGGGAGTGAAAGATGGTGATTGACATTGCATTTAAATTTTTGAAAACTGTAGTTATCAGTGAAGCAAGTAAACAAAAGGGAGTTCCACAGGTGAGAAGTGCAAAAAAAGAAAATTTTTGAGTAGTAGTGGCAGTTATGTTTAACTAATTCACCAGTAAAAGGGTGAGACCTAGATGTCATTCTAGTAGCAGGCTTAAATTCATGTAGCCTGGGCCCCAGGAAAAAAGCTTGTCAAAGCAGTAGCTATGAAAATATTTGCAGAAAAGACAGAGGGAAGCCACATCACGTTAGTGAAAAAGTGACTGATGCCGATATGCCAAGTCAGGATCGATTACATTGCAGATCCTTCTTTGGATTATGTCAAAAATCTCAAGATGAGTAGCAGGAGACACGTATACACACACACATAGACACATACACACACACATGTATGGTGATTTTTTTTTTAAGTGCAGCTTAGCTGTGGTACAAGGCAGAAAATATGGGGTACTCTGTGATGTTTGATCTCATTACTTAGTCATAATTGTTCTAGTGAGACAACCTTGCTAACCATTAGACCACATTGAGGTGCTCCTCCCTATGGCATGTGTGTGCATATATATATATATATATATATATATATATATTATATACACACAGTGGAAACTCAATTTAACAGACTGATAGTGGGAGGAGTCTTCTGTTGAAGCCATGTGTTCATTATTTTGAAGCATGTTTTTGTGGCCTAAAAACACCCAGTAAAGTACAAAATTATTGTAAATAAATGTAAATACAGTATATATGTATGTGTATTTTATTTTTAAGTTACTATATACCTTCAAATAATGTTTGAAAAGTTTTAATGATAACTCCAGAATCCATTGTGTGTGTGTGGGTGTGTGTGTGTGTATATATATATAATTTTTGATCAGATCTTGTATATGTCTGTATTCTATTTATGACCTCTTTAAATACACACCTATGTGCAAAAAGAAAGATGAATATTCTTACACGTAGGCCTATACAATCTACATAGTTCAGATTACTTTCTGTCGTGGGCAGGTATGTTTATCTAGCAGCCGTTTAAGCAAATATGCAACCTGAAGGGAGAGAAGGTAGAAAGTGAACTTCTTCTTTGAAAATACAGGCTTAAGCCAGAAGAAAAATAGCTAAGAAAGAGCACATGTTAATCAGCAGCTGACTGAGTTGCTATGCCATCTTATCTTTCTTTCTGGAACATTTATTAGGCATTGGGTAAGTCGTATCATCTTTTACTACATGAAACAAGAATTGGATAACACTCACACAGTATTTTGGTGGAGCCATCAGAAAGCAAAATATGAAAGTGATCAGATAACGTTCAGAAGAGTATACTTACAGTAGTAATGAGTGAAACTAGCACAGTGGACCAAAGATTGTATAAATTAGAACAAGTTTTTTTTTTTTTAAGCTTATCACCACTAGCACGCAAGGGGTTACAGAAGGTTTGGAGGAAGTGCAGCAGAAACAGCTTGTAGAATATGGCCAGAAGGTATTTCTCATCCATTTTACACATCTACAAATTTACCATTCTTCCTTGTATTGAATACTGTTGCCATATCGGGTCTGGTGCCCCTGCTGTTCATCTCGAAGTTCTGGATAAAATCTCAAAGAAGGATCTGTAATGTAATCAGTCCTGAATTTTCTTTTTGTCTTCAGACACTTTCTCACAGACGTGATGTAGCTTCTCTCTGTCTTTTCTGCAAATATTTTCATGGCTACTGCTCTGAAGAGCTTTTTTCCCCTGGTGCCCCAACTACATGAATTTAAGCAGGCTACTAGATTAGCATCTTTTACTGTTGAAATAGTTAAATGTAACTGCGACTTTTACTCCAACAATTTCTTTCCTCGCACTGTCTGACATTGGAACTCCCTTCCACTTACTTACTTCTCTTATAACTATAATCTTCAAAAATTTAAATGCAATGTCAATCGCCATTTCTGTTGCCTTGATCCTTTTTTTCCTTTTCTCAATCCCTCCGACACCCACTCTTTCCTCTCACTTTCATTCTCCATAACCCCCTGCATGCTAGTGGCACTCCTGCATTGCTTGGGGTGAAATGCTTAAAAAAAAATCTTCAACATTTGGTGAAGATGAAATTAGTGATTGTAGTGCCCCCAAATGTTATATTTTTTAGAAATTTTTCAATTGGTAATTGATAAAACAGGTTCTTGCTCAATAAACTGAGTGACAGCACTTCAACAGACAATAGAAAGATATTCCCTGAGGAGACATTTCAGTAAACTCACATAATGCCTAAAGGTTAAATCTTCTCTGGCAGGAAGGGAGACAAGCCTGCTACTGACATTACTTAGAACACATTCATTAAGCTGATGAGTGGGAGTCTAATATCTTCAGAAATTTTTTAGCCAATGATGGCAAGTTCAATTCTTGGTAGAACCACAAGAGTTAGCATCGTTAACAGTAATGATGATTCACTCAAGGATGCATGTCACAATCTGTAAACATTTTCATCAACATGAAAACTATTGCAATAAATAATAATATAATAATAATTTTTCACTTTAATCCACTAGGCCATTATTCTCCTATAGGACAATTTTCTGTGAAGAACTTGCTCTAAACCTAACCTGCCTGCTGATTAGTGCAGCTGCTGCTTGTCATGCTTGACTGCACTTCTTTGAAGCTTCTCTTTTGATACAGCTGCTTTCTGCTGCTGTTGAAGACCTGCTGTCATTTGTCTTTCTTTATTAGCAGCTCCCATGTATTTATTTCTACACTAGCTCTACTAAAGAGGTCCTCATAGCCTAGCATATGTGCTAATGCTACCAAATAACCTTTAGAAAAGTATACCTACAATGGTAACGAGTGAAACCAGCATAGTTGTAAAAAATCGATTATATAAATTTGAAGTTGGAATACATGCAGCAGAAACAACTAGTAGATTATATTCACTATTTGAAAGCTAGTGATTGCTCTTCTCCAAAAAGATGATTTTTAAAAAGTTTTCAGTTGGTAATAATTCAAAGATGACAGCCAGTAGACAATTAGGATGATAAACAAGAAAAAAAAAACACTAATGGGGTTCAGAAATTAAACCTTAGTGAATACAAGATGTCAATGTCTGGAAATATCAGGTGACAAAAAAAAAATGACAAAAATAAAAATCCATCAATCATTTAGAAATTGCTTTGTTTACATTTGGATATGAAACTGAGCAGATACGTGTCTCAGGAAATCTGAACAAGTCAGTATGCTTTAAGGGCATCATTACACTCCTAACGTATCCACATGAAATTTACATACATCATTTGCTACCAGATAAACTTTAGAAGAGTATACGTACAATAGTAATGAGCGAAACAAGCATGGTTGTAAAACATTTCAGTCGAAACAAGCACAGCAGAATCTGCCCACAGATTATCTTCAACATTTGGCAAAGGTGAAGCCTCACCCTGCAAAAAATGTTTTTTTTAGAAAGTTTTCAGTTGGTAATAATTCAAAGATGGCAGCAAGTAGACAATGAGGATGATGAACATGAAAAAAAAACACACTAAAGGGGTCAGAAGTGAAACATTATGGGTTACAATATGTCAGTGTCTGGAAATAACAGGTAATAAAAGAATTTTTTAATGGTTGTCATGGAAGGAGTTGGGAAAGTCTCACACTCAGTGGTGGATTTACAATGGTTGATGATAATGTTGATAGGAAGACACGGGTTCAAATCTTGTTGGAGGGTACATTTTCTTTATTGAATTTTCCCATGTACACAGGCTGGTAGACAAAATAAATACTGTTTAAAATAAACAGAGCATCTACTCAAATATGGGTATCTACTAAAAATAACTTTTTCTTCTTTTCCTTCACCTTCTTCTTTTTCTTCTCTTCATTCTTCTTCTTCTTCTTCTCCTCCTCTTCCTCCTTCTTGTCCTTAAGCTCCTTCTCCTTTTCCTTTTTCTTGTTCTCCTACATTTCTTCTCTTCCTTCTTTTTCTTCTCCTCCTTTTTCTTTTCCTTCTTTCTCTCAACCAAGTGGTAAAAGTATACTGAATCACATAGTGTTTCCTCCTGCAAAGTGGGGCACAGGTTCAAATCCTACCAGAGGGCACATTTTCTTTAATAAGTTTTCTCATGTATGCAGCCTGGTAAATGAAATAAACACTGTTTAAAATAAAGCAGAGCATTTACCCAAATATGGGTATCCACTAAAAATAACGTTTGAAGCAATAAAAATTTGTCGGATTAAAAATCAAAATCCATTAATTTTTTAGAATTTGCTTTGTTTACATTTCACATATGAAAATGAGAAGATATACATTTCAACAAATCTGAAATAAAAAAACATAATGTTTAAAGTAATAAAAATATATATATAATTCAACAATGTACAATGTATGTGTAGCTCTTTAGTGAATAGATAAATAAAAGTTCAAATGACTTGTCATCCAACTTGAAGTTTCACAATGCTGCTTCCACACTCATTATAATAAAATAGACCTACTGAATTCATTAACAGATATTACATGTATTATTTATTCTATATATTTTATACATATATAGAGAGAGAATAAATGTGATATCACATTTTTTTTTAAGCATTTCACCCCAAGCAAATTGGGAGTGCCGATGGTTTGCTGGGGATACAGAGAGTGAAAGTGAGAGAAAAACTGTGTATAGTGGAAATGAGGAAAGGATAAAAGATGAATAGGGTTCAAGACATCAGAAGATGGCGATTGACATTGCATTTAAATCTTTGAAGATTGTAGTTATCAGGGAAGCAAGTAAATGGAAGGAAATTCCACAGGCGAGAAGTACGAGAAAAGAAGCTGTTGGAGCAGCTATTTTAGTTATTTTAATGGTAAAAGGGTGGGCTATAGATGCTAGTCTAGTAGCACACTTAAATTTATGTAGTTAGGGCACCAGGGGAAAAAGTTTGACAGTACAGTTGCCATGAAAATATTTGTAGAAAAGACAGAGGGAAGCCACATCATGCCTGTGAGAAAGTGACTGGAGTCGAGATGCCAAGTCAGGATCGATTACATTGCAGATCCTTCTTTGGATTTTGTTGAGAACCTCGAGATAAACAGATATGGCAACAGTACTCAATGCACAGATGAATAGTAGATTTATAAATATGTAAAATGGACTCTGACAAGAAAAACCTTCTAGTACGACACAGTGAGCGAACCTTACTTGCAGCAGATGCAGCTATTGATTCAATGTAGTTTATATATATATATATATATATATATATATATATATATATATATATATATATAATATTATTTATATATATACTTGCAAAATCCCTGTCTTACAAACATTTCTTTTAATAATAATTTAAAATAATTTAGCAGTCAATGATATTTTATTTATGGTAACTGGATTTTTGGAGATTATTGTACTCGGTTTCTGTTGTTAGATACTGTGCATCTGAAAAATCGCATTTTTATTATGGTTGTCATCATAACTTGGCTTTTGGTTAAAATCAAAGTGTAGTATCTGTTTTTATCAGCTTAATCTGATTCTCTCTTTTTGCTTCTTTCCTTTCTTTCTACATAACCAAAACAGAGTATTTCATTATCTATGAGGCATTGACAGCGCATAATGGTTGTGCAGACTAATGGAGGGAAGAACAAGCACAATTATAATAGGATATTTTTATGAAGTCGACAACTATACTAGCAAGCAACTGTATTCAAGACTAACCCATTGTTTTACAGTAGGCATCTTACATCTCTTTTTCTCTCTCTCTCACAGACACACACAAGCACACACACACAAATACCTACCCATTCACACACAGATTCCAGAGTTGTTCAGCCTGCTCATCTTATTACTTACACCACTTTCATTGTTACCACATTTTGGTCAATTCATTCTTTGGCCTTCTTCAGGTGAATGGAACTGCTGTAATGTTGAGGTAAAAATAAATACAAAAAGAATGAATTCCTAAGTCAAAACAATTCTTGGAATGATAATATCTCTTCTTAAAATTACAGAAAGTGTTGACATACATACACACATACAAACAAACTATCACACAAACACATGCACATTGTGAAATATTTGCTATATTTATAGGGGAACAATGTTCAATATTGGAGAGGGAGTATTTATATAGATATAAAAAGGGTGTACATAGGAATCATCACTGCATAGTGATTGCCAGTTTCATGTCTCAATGTAATCTTTAAGCCATGAAGTAATGAAACTGACAATCATCATGAAGTGTTGATTCCTGTGTTGACACTTTCTATCTATCTGTATCTATCTCTATATCTATATCTCTCTCTGTTTCTTTCTTTCTCTCTCTATCTATCTGTATCTATCTCTATATCTATATCTCTCTCTGTTTCTTTCTTTTTTTCTCTCTCTGTCTATCTGTATCTATCTCTATATCTATATCTCTCTCTGTTTCTTTCTTTCTTTCTTTTTTTCTCTCTCTATCTATCTGTATCTATCTCTATATCTATATCTCTCTCTGTTTCTTTCTTTCTTTTTTTTCTCTCTCTATCTATCTGTATCTATCTCTATATCTATATCTCTCTCCGTTTCTTTCTTTCTTTCTCTCTCTCTCTCTCTATTTGTCTGTCTGTCTCTCTATATATATGTGTGTGTGCGTGTGTAAGTCAATTTCATTGTTACCACATTTTGGTCAATACATTTTATGTCTTCCTTCAAGTGAATTGAGCTTGGTGTAATGTTGAGATAAAAAGAAAAGCAAAAAGAATGAGTTCATGAGTCAAAATAATTCTTGGAATGATAACTCTTCTGAAAATTACTGAAGGTATCAACATACAGTCACAGTCTCTCTCTTTCTCCCTCACACACACACACACACACACACACACATAGACTGAGCAATATTTAAAGGGGAAGAATACTCAATTCAATAATGGAAAGAAAGCATTTAAATGGATAGAGTGTGGACTTAGGAATCAACATTGCATAGTGATTGCCAGTTTCATGTCTCAATGTGATCTTCAGGCTATGAAAGAATGAAACTGGCAGTCATCATGCAGTGTTGATTCCAAAGCCTACACTCTCTATCATTTTTATCTATCTATCTATCTATCTATCTATCTATGGCTTATCTTTCCAAGGTTATTTATGTATGTATCTATCTAACTAAGGCTATTCATATCTATCTATTTATCTATCATAGGCTATTCATATCTATTTCAGGTTATTTGTATATATGTATGCATGTGTATATGTATCTATCAATTTCATTTTTTTCACATCTATCTATCTATGTGTGTGTGTGTGTCATTTACATTAATATCACTTATTATGTCAATTTGTTTGATGGACTTTTTCAGATGAATGGAACTGCTTTAATGTTGAGATAAAACAAAAGCTAAAAGAATGAGTTCATTAGTGAATGAAATTTGTGGAATGATAATGACTCTTTTCAAAATTACCAAAGGTATCACCACTCAGACAAACAATCACATACACACACACACACACATACATATGATGCAAAATCTGCTATATTTATAGGGGAGCATGCTCAAATTGGAAATACACTGTTTATACAGATAGACATAGAAATAGTGACTGCCATTTTCTTAGACTGTTTACCAACCAAAGCTAGAAAACTCAATGTGCCTTGCTGGAAGGAGCATAGATGCACTCAAATCTTTCCAAGGGTATATATGTGAAAGTGAATGCAATGGTATTTGAACTTTGACATGCCAAAACATCACAATGCATATGCACCATTAATCTCCCTTACTTATTATATATTCAAAATATATAGAAAGTTTTTTTAGATTAATATGGTCTTTGATTTGCTGTCTACTTTCAGAATGTGCACGATCATGGCTCTCCACAACTTCCTGTCCTCTGTAACTCTTAGTAAGATTTACCTTTTCAATATCTCTCCCACTCTCTTTTCTGCCATCTATTTGCACAAGCCCGTTAGGTATGATACTCAGTGTTTCTCTCTTGCCTTCAATATGTCTTGTGAGTGTCAAATTTTCTAAGCCCTCTTTCCTCATTACATGCTCTAGACATTTCAACTCTCTTCCTGATTCTAAGGGTAAACATTCTTTTTGTTTCCATTATTCTTAAAACTTACTCGTTATTCATGTTCAATTCATAGTATTCTCACCATCCTTCTGTAGAAACACACATTCCTTGCTTCAAGTATCCTTTTCATCTGTGAGGAGATTGTTCAGCATTCACCTTCATAGAGGAGGACTGATATTACATAAGAGTTCAGAACTTTTTTCTTAGTTTCTAAAGGAATTTTCCTGTTTCTTAATACTTTTCTTAGCTTTTGGAATGCATTTTTCACTATTCCAATGTGCCTTAGGGTTTCAATGTCACAATTTCTGTTAAAACACTTCCTAGATATTTAAATTTTTGTACTTGCTTGATTTTGGTATTTATAATTCACATCTTGGCCTGTTCTTTTTGCTAACAACCATGCATTCTGTCTATTTACAATTGGTGGTTAGTCTTTTCTTCTCACTGTCCTTTACTACATTTTTATAGTTCTTGTTGTTTCCTTTCTATATCTGCTATCGACACTGCATATCTAAGATTGTGGCCATCAAAAATGAATCCTGGTAGAACTTCTAATTCTCTCAGGATTGTCTCACTGTATATCCAGTAAGAAAACATATTGTCTTCCATTCCTTTCTAGAAAATTAAAAAATATATCCATGAAGAAGATCAACAAGATGTGCATATAAGAAATATCTATATCTATAATTCTCAAAATGTATGTGTGTGTGATCGGATGTTGTTTATGCGTTTCCACAGTTTTCATCCGATTTTGATGAAATTTTTTTGTTTGATAGATAATTTTTCAGTGCCGGTTTTGAGTTTAAATTGGCTGGAAAAAATGATAACCTTGAAGGTGAAAAATAGAAAAAACTGATTTTTTACACTTTGCACAAAAATCAAAGACAAAATTTAATGTCTGTAAAAAAAACGGTGCAAAATCAATTTAGAGAGTTGAAATCTAACGAAAGATTATGAGAATTATAAAAAAATTATATTATAAATAAAAATTATTGCATATTATTATTATGACGGTCCATTGAAGAGGTTCTTTCCCTGCAAGATTGAGAATGCAAAAACGGCCATTTTCAGGGCCACCCCTATTCAAATTGTTAAACCCCATTTGGGTATGTGCCTCAGTTGCACCCAATTGTTGTTACTAATATTGATTTTCAGGTTTTCTGACTTTAAACTTAAACTGCTCCAAATGAACGACAAAAATTCCCAGTATTGAAACACCCGTTCAAAGACAAGTTATACTGCTAATTCTAAAATAAAAGCAAATATGATGTGGTTGTTTATTTTGGTTTCTCCAATTTGTTATTTACATGTCAGGTTGTTCTTTTTGTTGACATTCTGTCTTCTTGCAATTGATGTTTAATGCAATAGTATTATCGTCTTTACTTTTTGAGACAATTACCCAGGACTACTTATCATGAATGGATCAGCCCATTCATGAGGGTAAGGAGGGTACTTAACTCTTACTACAACAGTTATTTTAAGGGGTAGTTTATATGGATAAGAGGGGAATTTAGTCTAGTTCACTCTAGACTTAAACAGGTTAAGATTGTAGTGACTGGGGAAACATCCTCTTGGGAGTCAGTTCCACAGGGCAGTAGTTTGCAGGAAGAAGCTTTTTGAGTAGAACTTACTTCTTGCTGATGATGTATGGAGGAAATATGGGTGGTTTACTACTATGTAAGTGGTATGGTAGGTCCTAGTTGTGAAGGTTAGACCTGGTAGAAGCAAGGAATGCAGTTTGTTCAAGCACTTTCCATGGAAGCAGCGATAGAGCAGTGAGAGACTCACCAAATTCCGCCTGTGAGAGAGAGTTTGGAGAATGAAATATAAATCTTCTCCAAATAAGGATTTGGAGATGCTTTTGAACTCTATCAAAACTGGAGAGTGAGGACTGGGTATGACGATAAACTGCATCCAACAGCAAAGCCTCTGATCAGGAGGTTTTGAGGAGCGTGGAACCACCTCTTAATTGCTGGTGTTCCCAAGGCCACCCTGAAAAGGGGTGGTAGCACCTGTTAGAGTCCCAACTATGGGCAAATAGTTAATCCCCAAACTAGAGTCAAAATACTATGAAAGTATAAAAATAGGTTTTAATACCAGCAGTAGATTTTTGAAGAAAATAAATATTACCAGCAATACATTTAAAAAAAAAAAATATTACCAGGAATACATTTTTGAAAAAAATATTATCAGCAATAAAAATCTTGTCTGCATTAAATAACCTATTGAGGTTGATATGCCATAAAACAAACCAAACAGAATGCATGGTTATTAGCAAAAAGAACAGTTTAAGATGTGAATTATGAATTTGACAAACTAAAATCAATGTGGTAGTATGTTATACAAAGTAGTAGTTCTAGGGAAAAGAAGCTGACTGGGTGGAACTTCTTCCTTATAAATGGAATACAGAGGAAATGTGGGTGATTTGACTCCGTGGACATAGCATGGCAAATTATAGCTATAAAAGTCTGAATTAGTGAAACTAAAGAGTGGAGCTCCTTTAAATATTTGTCATGGAAATGACAATAGACTTGCAATGTTGCATCTGTGACAAAGAGACTGTAGAATGGAAAATATCTCCTACAATGTAAACAATTTTAAAACTATCAAGGCTGGAAAGTGAGGATTGAGTAGCTGCAGCCCAGATATAGTAATCGTACTCCATTTTTGCTTTAATCTGATTCTTGTAAAGATGATAAAATCCAAAGAAGAATTTGTAATGTTAATGGTCCTGACCTGGCATCTCAGCTTCAGTCACTTTCTCATCACTGTAATGTAGATTCCCTGTGCTTTTTTTCTATAAATATTTTCATGGTAAATGTTCAGATGAATGTCCCTCGATGGTATTTTTATTCCCCATTCCCAACAGACAAATTGTACATATGGGGACTAGTTAGGAGTTTATCAAGACTCTAAAGTATTATAGTGGTTTTTAGTAAGAATGGTATGCAAGAATGTGATGTTTTGGTGCAAGAAATATTATAATCAGTGTTTATGCTAATAAGACAGATTAAAATCCAGTCTTCCCTCATCCCTCCATCTTGGCCTTGTGCTCCATTTTTGTATCTTATTCAAAATAAATATAACTTTCCTTTATAGTACCTAGACTCTATGATTTCAAGCTTAGTACTAGATTAGTGACAAGATCTTATAATTTTACAGCTGAAATGGTTAGTTCTATGTTAATACTTTCTTTTCTCACACTTCTCACTTGTAGAACTCTCTTCTGGCTTCTTGCTTTCCAGTCAAGTCTTTATCTTCAAAAATTTAAATGCAATGTCAATAGTTCTTAATTCCTGTTCTTTTATTGTTCTCTCTCTTTAATAAGGTTTTCTTATATTCTTTTGCACTCATTAGTCCCCTGTGTGTTAGTGGCTTTGTTGCCTTGCTTGGGGTGAAATGATTCAAAAAAATAAATGAGCAGGGGTTGCAAGGTACTTCCTGAAATGATAGAATAAACCATACCATGGAAATTGCAAAAGAGTTGAAATAAGCTTGCAAGGTTACATGTGTAAGAAGGCAGCAAAGTGGAAAATCAGTCATCCCTTACATTGTAAGCAATTTGAAAGTGAGGATTGTGCAGCTCCAACCGAGATATAGCACTAGCAGCAATATTTCATTTTTGGTCAAATCTGACTCTTGTAAAGATAGAACATGACAGAAGGAATCAGTTACTTCCTGGAATAGTAGAATAAGTCATCCATTTTCCAGTATCTTTAGCAATACATACAGAGAGAGTAAGAAGTAAACAGAGAGAGGCAATAGGTGTGTTACATAACAGGTCCACACTAGATTGGCTAGAATACACAGTTGAGTGAGCTCAAAATGATTTTATCTAGACCTAAAGTTTTTGAGTGCATAGACAATAAAATCTATAAGTGAGGACTTCAAAGCAACCATCCACTGTCGACAAATAGGAAAGAAAGAGTAAATAAATGAAAACTTTTGGGATCAAGTGTCACTTGGCTGGAAGGTAGATAATATTAGTTGTCGGTCTATAGAGTCAGGGCACAGTCTAGAATAGGCAGAAAGTTACAAGCATGTTGGCAGGTGTAGGATCATGGACAGTTAGAGTGGTTGGAGAGAGTGGTAGCCATGTTTGTGTTATGGAAAGAGTTGCAATCAGATGTGGAATACATACTGACCATTGGGAAGATCTGGTCCATTAGTCTATCGTGAGAGAAGACAGAAGTAGCAGTGAAAATGTGCCAAGTGTCACCTGCCTACCCACCCCCAGACCATACCTGGTGAATCTGTGATTAAAGAACAAATAAATTACAAACAGAACTTGTATTTTCTTTTCACACCATAGTATTATTTTAGCTTCTGCTCCTTTGGTGAATATGCACTGGTCCTTTCCCAGTTTTTGTTCACATCAATGTAAATGAAAATTGAAAAATATTGTTGGGTGAAGTTGCCTAATCAGTGAAAGATTGCATGAGAGCCACAGGTATATATTTATCGATAGATATATAGATAGATAGATATGAACAGACTTTGTGTGTGTGTGTGTGTGTGGATATGAACAGACTGAAATAGATTGTTGTGAATAGACTGAAATAGATATACAGACAGATATATACAGACTGAGATAGATATGAACAGATCAAGAAAGATAGATAGATAGATACGAACAGACTGAAATAGATAAATAGATAGATATGAACAGATCAAGATAGATAGATAGATAGATATGAACAGATCAAGAAAGATAGACAGATACAAACAGACTGAGATAGATAGATAGATATGAACAGATCAAGATAAATAGATAGATATGAACAGATCAAGATAAATAGATAGATATGAACAGATCAAGATAAATAGATAGATATGAACAGATCAAGATAAATAGATAGATATGAACAGATCAAGATAGATAGATAGATATATATGAACAGATCAAGAAAGATAGACAGATACAAACAGACTGAGATAGATAGATAGATAGATAGATATGAACAGATCAAGAAAGTTAGATAGATATGAAAATATCAAGAAAGATAGACAGATACAAACAGACTGAGATAGATAGATAGATAGATAGATATGAACAGATCAAGAAAGATAGATAGATATGAACAGATCAAGAAAGATAGATAGATATGAACAGATCAAGAAAGATAGATACAAACAGACTGAGATAGAAAGATAGATAGATATGAACAGATCAAGATAGATAGATAGATATGGACAGCTCAAGATAGATAGACAGATATGAACAAACTGAAATAGATAGTAATTTGGTTTGAGAATTTAAAGAACATAAATGATGACTGAATAATGAATAAAGAAATATGAGAGTGAGAGAGAGTGAGAGAAACCAAATAAAGATATACAGAAATATGTGTGGGGTGTTTGTGAGAGAGAAATTGAGAAAGACAAGAACATATGGAGGTAAAGAAAGTAACCTGTGAAAAATTCCTTATAAAAACAAAAAATAACCAAAGAACAAGTGAAAAAGAAAGAAAATAATAAATCATTTGAAGATTCCAAAGTCAGTGGCACTAAAGTCTGACTGCCAATTTCTTCTTATTATTATTATGGATTTCTTTTTCTCTTCTCAATTTCTTCATATTATTATTATTATTATGCTGCTTCTTTTTCTTTTCTCCATTATTTAATCTCTTCTGCTGCTTCTTCTTATGCTGCTGCTTCTCTTCTTTTTCTTCAATTTTTTCTTCTTTTTTTTTCAGTTTTTTCATCTATTTCTTCTTCTTTTCCATTTTTAAATTTATTTCTTCTTTATTTTTTTAATGTATTTCTTTTGCTTCTCCATTTTTTTCATCTGTTTTTCCTTCACCATTTTTTCCATCTATTTCTTCTTTCCATTTTTCATCTATTTCTTCTTTTCCATTTTTTCATCTATTTCTTCATTTCTTTATCTATTTCTTCTTCCCCATTTTTACATCTGTTTCTCCTTCTTTTCCTTTGACACATCTATTTCTTCTTTTCCATTTTTTCATCTATTTCTTCTCCTTTTCCATTTTTTCGTCTATTTTTTCTTCTCCTCCTTTTCCTTTTATTAATCTATTTCTTCTTCTTTTCCATTTTTCATTTATTTCTTCTTCTTTTCCATTTTTCATCTATTTCTCCTCTTTTTCCTTTTTTCATCTATTTCTTCTCCATTTTTTCATCTGTTTCTTCTTTTTCTCCATTTTTTCATCTATTTCTTCTTCTCCATCTTTTTTCTATTTCTTTTGCTTCTCCATTTTTTATTCTATTTCTTCTTCTTCTTATTATGATG
This sequence comes from Acanthosepion esculentum, assembly GCA_964036315.1. Lineage (NCBI taxonomy): Eukaryota > Metazoa > Mollusca > Cephalopoda > Sepiida > Sepiidae > Acanthosepion > Acanthosepion esculentum. The sequence continues at coordinate 36,929,009 of OZ038519.1, read as the reverse complement.
ATGCTTCTTTTTCTCTTCTCCATTTCTCCATCTATTTCTTCTTTTTAGCTTTATCATTAATATGCTTCTTTCTTCTTCTACAAATGGAGAAAGAAAGGACAGGTATTCCCTTTATGTATAACATCCCTTAACCTTTTCTTTATTTTTATTACTTATTATTTTAATTATCCCTTTTTACTATAACACTCATACCCTTCAACTACATACTCACGCAAACACACACATCAAAACAAAAAAGCTATAGGTAAATAGCTAATCTGTCTGCTGGCATAACCTTACAAAATACAAGTAACTTGATATCCAAGTAAAAAAAAAGTTGCATATTTTTTCCAAGGTAATGTGCTGCTACTTCCTAATTAGTAGAAACTTCACTGGTAGTAGGGAACCATGCTGCTGTTTTATATATATATATATATATATATATATATATATATATATATATATATATATATTACTCAAAGCCTATCATATTTTTTCATTTTTAGGCGTACTAACATATGAAAGAACTGACCTGCTGAAACAAAATCTGTACAGGTGATTTACAATCTTAGGTTTAATGGTAAGGTATTTTCTGAGCTTAGCTTTGTTGAGCTCAGACTGGCTTGCTAACCATTACTTTATTGCAAGGTTATCTGTTTATAAATATTTACTACTCTTAGTTTAGTCTGACACAAGGACACAATTATGGGGCACTCAGCAAAAAAGGTATGTGAGACTGGCTTGCTAACCATTGCTCTATGACAAGTTTATCCATTTATAGATATTTACTATTTTTAGTTTAGTCTGGCATGAGGACACAATTATGGAGCACTCAGCAAAAAAATGAGACTGGTTTGCTAACCATTGCTCTATAACAAGTTTATCCATTTATAGATATTTACTACTTTTAGTTTAGTCTGGAGGAGGCATGGTGGAGTAATGGTTTAGTGGCTCGGATTGAGGAATCGGAGAGCTGAGTTCAAATTCCAGTCAAATCCATTACATTCACTTATGTGCTAATACCCTTGGGAAAGGTATGAATCCTCTTCTCCTATGGGTAAATAGCAGGACAGACTGGATGGCAACTGGTCTACCGCAGAAAGAAATGGCAACTTACTGCAGGGAAAAATCTGCCTTGTCAGTCATGATACAATACATGATTGCCTAATTGTTGTGTATCACGCATGGCACACCACTGAGTTTAGTCTGGCACATGGACACATTTATGGAGCACTCAGTGTAAAAGATATGTCAGATTGTTTTGCCAACAATTGTTTTGGTGAGCATAGCTAAATCTTTGTGTCATCAATAGATTTTAATTTATTTTTTACAAACGTTTTTTATAAAATTCAACCTCAAGTTGTTTGCATCATAAAACTTACATTCTTCGAAGCAAGGCTAAATCAGTATGCTATCAATATGTTTTAATTGTTTTTGCACAAGAAGCCTTCTGAAAATGCAGCCTCAAGTTGTTTGCATCATAAAACTTACATTCTTCGAAGCAAGGCTAAATCAGTATGCTATCAATATGTTTTAATTGTTTTTGCACAAGAAGCCTTCTGAAAATGCAGCCTCAAGTTGTTTGCATCATAAAACTTACATTCTTCGAAGCAAGGCTAAATCAGTATGCTATCAATATGTTTTAATTGTTTTTGCACAAGAAGCCTTCTGAAAATGCAGCCTCAAGTTGTTTGCATCATAAAACTTACATTCTTCGAAGCAAGGCTAAATCAGTATGCTATCAATATGTTTTAATTGTTTTTGCACAAGAAGCCTTCTGAAAATGCAGCCTCAAGTTGTTTGCATCATAAAACTTACATTCTTCGAAGCAAGGCTAAATCAGTATGCTATCAATATGTTTTAATTGTTTTTGCACAAGAAGCCTTCTGAAAATGCAGCCTCAAGTTGTTTGCATCATAAAACTTACATTCTTCGAAGCAAGGCTAAATCAGTATGCTATCAATATGTTTTAATTGTTTTTGCACAAGAAGCCTTCTGAAAATGCAACCTCAAGTTGTTTGCATCATAAAACTTACATTCTTCGAAGCAAGGCTAAATCAGTATGCTATCAATATGTTTTAATTGTTTTTGCACAAGAAGCCTTCTGAAAATGCAGCCTCAAGTTGTTTGCATCATAAAACTTACATTCTTCGAAGCAAGGCTAAATCAGTATGCTATCAATATGTTTTAATTGTTTTTGCACAAGAAGCCTTCTGAAAATGCAACCTCAAGTTGTTTGCATCATAAAACTTACATTCTTCGAAGCAAGGCTAAATCAGTATGCTATCAATATGTTTTAATTGTTTTTGCACAAGAAGCCTTCTGAAAATGCAACCTCAAGTTGTTTGCATCATAAAACTTACATTCTTCGAAGCAAGGCTAAATCAGTATGCTATCAATATGTTTTAATTGTTTTTGCACAAGAAGCCTTCTGAAAATGCAGCCTCAAGTTGTTTGCATCATAAAACTTACATTCTTCGAAGCAAGGCTAAATCAGTATGCTATCAATATGTTTTAATTGTTTTTGCACAAGAAGCCTTCTGAAAATGCAGCCTCAAGTTGTTTGCATCATAAAACTTACATTCTTCGAAGCAAGGCTAAATCAGTATGCTATCAATATGTTTTAATTGTTTTTGCACAAGAAGCCTTCTGAAAATGCAGCCTCAAGTTGTTTGCATCATAAAACTTACATTCTTCGAAGCAAGGCTAAATCAGTATGCTATCAATATGTTTTAATTGTTTTTGCACAAGAAGCCTTCTGAAAATGCAACCTCAAGTTGTTTGCATCATAAAACTTACATTCTTCGAAGCAAGGCTAAATCAGTATGCTATCAATATGTTTTAATTGTTTTTGCACAAGAAGCCTTCTGAAAATGCAGCCTCAAGTTGTTTGCATCATAAAACTTACATTCTTCGAAGCAAGGCTAAATCAGTATGCTATCAATATGTTTTAATTGTTTTTGCACAAGAAGCCTTCTGAAAATGCAGCCTCAAGTTGTTTGCATCATAAAACTTACATTCTTCGAAGCAAGGCTAAATCAGTATGCTATCAATATGTTTTAATTGTTTTTGCACAAGAAGCCTTCTGAAAATGCAGCCTCAAGTTGTTTGCATCATAAAACTTACATTCTTCGAAGCAAGGCTAAATCAGTATGCTATCAATATGTTTTAATTGTTTTTGCACAAGAAGCCTTCTGAAAATGCAGCCTCAAGTTGTTTGCATCATAAAACTTACATTCTTCGAAGCAAGGCTAAATCAGTATGCTATCAATATGTTTTAATTGTTTTTGCACAAGAAGCCTTCTGAAAATGCAGCCTCAAGTTGTTTGCATCATAAAACTTACATTCTTCGAAGCAAGGCTAAATCAGTATGCTATCAATATGTTTTAATTGTTTTTGCACAAGAAGCCTTCTGAAAATGCAGCCTCAAGTTGTTTGCATCATAAAACTTACATTCTTCGAAGCAAGGCTAAATCAGTATGCTATCAATATGTTTTAATTGTTTTTGCACAAGAAGCCTTCTGAAAATGCAGCCTCAAGTTGTTTGCATCATAAAACTTACATTCTTCGAAGCAAGGCTAAATCAGTATGCTATCAATATGTTTTAATTGTTTTTGCACAAGAAGCCTTCTGAAAATGCAGCCTCAAGTTGTTTGCATCATAAAACTTACATTCTTTGAAGCAAGGCTAAATCAGTATGCTATCAATATGTTTTAATTGTTTTTGCACAAGAAGCCTTCTGAAAATGCAACCTCAAGGCCTTCTTATCATAAAATTGACAGATTTGCAAGCAATATCAGCTCAAAGAATTATCAATATTTTTAACTGATTCATCACAAGAAAACTGTCTTATTAAAAAATAATTTTTTTGACAGCAATATTCAATCAATGTCATGACAATGTTTTAATTTTTTTGAATTATAATGTCTCATGTCAAAATTCCAGAAGCTATCTTTGCAAACCTGAAGAATTTTAAGAACTTATATGCAGATTGTCGATTGTATCTTTGTCCATCTGTAGAATATCACAGAATGGATCAGATAAAATATTGTTTAGTTTGGTTTCTTTTTAATGGCATATCAACATCTTGTGGGTTATTGATTCACTTTCACACACTTCTTCTCTTGCACTTCTCAAACGTGGAATGCTCTCCTGGCTTTTTACTTTCCAGTCAAATTTGATCTTCAAAATTTAAATAAAATATCAATTGGTGTCTTCTGTTAAATCTTAAATTCTGTTATTTCATTCTTCTCTTTTTTCAATAATATTTTTTTATCAGATTCTTTTACTCTAAGTAACCATTTGTGTCTTAGTGGTTTTATCACCTTACTTGGGGTAAAATGATTAAAAAAACAAATGTTAGATTACAACAATAACTATTCATGTAGCACAATCATTGAAGGCTTCCAAATAGCTTTGTTTACCTAATTTCACTCACAAGGCTTTAGTCAACCATGGGTAATATAACAACTCTAAGTAGTAGATTATGAAGCTTTATTACAGTGGATGGTTACAAGCAAGAGGGGAGATTGGATGGGATTATTTTATTACCACAGTATGGTTTTCAGGCATTTCACAATAATGCTGCAGGCTGGGATCATCCAATATTACCAAGAAATCACTTATTTGATAAATAGACTATGGTGAGATTCAAACATGAGTCTCGTGGTCAGAAGGCTAATGCTCTAACTATTAGGCCATGCATCGACTATAAAATGTAAAAATACCATAAGCAATTCAAGGGATCGGTTCAATCATTTGAACAACAATGATTTTTTTCTTTCTTTGAACATATCCAATTAATTTGTGTTATATCTCATTCCAGTTATGAACCAGGAATTGGTCAAAATATCAACCAGCACTTACAGTTCAGTACCCAAGTGGTAAAGCAGATAGATAACATCTTTGTCAATAAACCAAAATTGGGTATAACAATTATTTTTAGACCAATAGCAAGAAAGTGTCGAATAAACAAAAGAGTGGAGAAAATAGAAGACTGGAAACCCGTCAGAAAAGATACTAAACATATAGTATGTAGTTGAAATATAATCTATGTAACTATAAGACAAGGAAGAACAGGTGAAACAAAAAAGAACAAATAAATAATAACAAAATACCAATAGGTGTGATGAACAAAACATACTCCTGGAAGCAGCAGATAGTTTGACATTTTATTCACAATTGCAAACCGCCTACATATGGACAGGAAATGAGCCCAAAATGCAATTTGCAGGTCGGGAACACTAGAATCAAACAGACGTAGAAGTTTAAATATCTGGGAAGTGTTTTGACAGAGGATGGTAAATGCAACACTGAGATCTGTAGATGTATTGGGATGGCCAAGGACACATTCCAAAAGCTGGGCAGAGTATTGTGAGACAGGAGGATTTCTTTGGTAACAAAGAAAAGAATATTGAGCTGTTACGTGACATCTGTTCTTCTTCACAGCAGTGAATGTTGGAAGATTTCCTCAAAGATGAAGAAGAGACTCGAGGTGACAGAGATGTGGTTCTAAGCTGAGGATTTCATGGACTGAGTGTGTGAGCAACAATGAGGTCTTAGAGAGGTTGCAAACAAGGAGGAGGCTTATACTTAATATCAGGAAGAGGCAGCTGAAGTTTCTGGGACACACATTGAGGAAGGAGGGCCGGAGAATCTGATACTCATGGGCTGAACAGAGGGAAAGAGAGACAAGGGAAAACAACACGTGACATACCTGATGGTCGATGACAGAAGGGGAAGAAGCAGAGGGAAGGAACTTGTTGAGAGCTGTAAGGGATAGATTGCCTACAAAGAAAGAAATGTAAAAAAATATAAAGGGGTGTCAGACAAGGATGCATTTTCTCATTAGTCTTATTCAACCTATACAGTGAGGCAATTCTAAGAGAATAAGTCCTACCATGATTCCTTATTGGCTCTCATAATCTAAACAATTTAAGGCATGAAGATGACAGACAATTGATAACAAACATAGAAAGGAAACTAAAAAAAAACCTACAAAAGGTAATGGAGGAAAGTGAGAAGAAAGGACAAAACATCAACTGCAAGAAGATAGAACGCATGCTTTTTAGTAAGTGTCAGAATTTTATTGAATTTAGGTCCGTACCTTAAGAATAAAACCTACTACCAGTATATTAACCAGGGTCCGACGTAAGAAAAAAAAAATGTAACTCCGAAATACAACTACGTACACTACTGTAGGTCCAAATATATTTTTATTAACAGGGGTAAAAAAAAGTAACTTTCCTTGCAAGATATTCCCCTTGCTAGGGAGTTGGAAATTCCCTGTTGTAACAATAAAAAAAAAATGGCACAACAAAACAAAAGTAGAGTACAAAAAACAAATAAAAATAATAAAAGAATTACCCACTTTTTCCTTTGCCAAAATGGCCACTATAACACGTGGTCTAGATAATTCTAGGTCTCTCACGTGGGAGTAAAAACAAAGTTCTTGTTAAAATGGCCTCGTTAACACGCGGCCTATATAATTCTAGTATCCCCTCGTGGGAGTACAAAACAAAGTTCTAGGAGTCGAAGAAGGACTAGGAGCTTCTTTGAAAATTTCTTCCTCAGCACTTCTTTCACGATTGGGTCTTCCTGGAAATTTCTTTTTTCAGCAGCCTCTTGCCGACTCGTCCGAGATCTTCTTTATAAGGAACAATTCCTAAAAGTTCTTCTTTGGATATAGAACCTTGCTCAGGAAATAAACTGACTCACTTATTCCTAGGTTCTAAAATTACTGCTCCCTCGGCTAATGGCACTATCTGTCAGAAACTCGCCACTTCACCGGACCTCCCGTAACTTGTTAAGCGGTCACACTGCCTAAAACAAAGGTCTGACTCCCAACAGGAGGTATCAAAAAAAGGCGGAAGTCGTTTAGATCAGCGTTTATATACACCTTCCTCCCCTACCATTCGCCGCGCTGCTGCTGCTATCAGTGACAGGCCCGGAAATCCCCAAAGGGCAATAACCTCCCAGTCCTTCTTCATTATAAATTTTCACATAAAAGGAACAGTTCAATATGCAAATTACAAATTAGAGACAGCAAAATCAAACAAGTACAACAATTTAAATATATGGGAAGTGTTTTAACAGAGAATGGAAAGTATGACACTAAAATCTGAAAGTGCATTGGGATATCAAAAGATGCCTTCCAAAAGTTAAGCAAAGTATTACAAAATAGAAAGATTTCATTAGAAAAACAAAAAAAAGAGTGCTGAACAGTTCTGCAATATCAGTCCTCTTAAATGGTAGTGAATGCTGGACAATCTCCTCACAAATGAAGTGGAGACTTGAGGCAACAGAAATGTGGTTCTACAGAAGGATGCTGAGAATACCATTTGAGTAACAACAAAGTTTTAGAGAAAAGGGAAACTAAAAATACACTTGTACTTGGGATCAGAAAGAGATTGTTGACATTTCTAGGCACATAGTGAGGAAAGAGGGCTTGGAAAACTTGGTACTCACAGACACATTAAAGGCAAGAGGGACATAGGAAAACAAGGCATAACCTACCTAGTGAGCTAGAGTAAATGGATTGCAGAAAAAGTTTTAGGAGAGGTAACAAAAAGACAAAATTTATTAAGAGTTACAAAGGACAGATAATTGTGGAGAGCCATGATCGGCACATCATGAAGGGACATGGCATCTAGAAGAAGTTAAAGGGTTATCATCATAAAACTGACATTTTTGCAAGCAATGATAAATCAATGAATTATTAATATACTTGAAATGATTTTTATGAGAAGTTTTAATAAAATTCAACCTCAAGTCTATCATTGTAAAACTGACATTTTTACAAGCAATGCATTGTCAAAGTGCTAACAATATGTTTTAATTGTTTTTTTATTTACAAGTTTTTATAAAATCCACCATTAATGCAGTCTCATCATAATTTTGACATTTTTTAAGACATGCTAAATCAGTCTCCTATCAATAGATTTCAAATGATTTCCCTTAAGATAATTTCGTAAAATCCAACCTCAAGGCTAGCTGTCTATATCCTGATATGCCAAACTTTCACTTTATTTTTTAAGTTATCTGGAACGATATCATAATATGATACTTAACTTGAAATGCTGAAACAGGATTTATTCAGAGGCTCTTAGACATTTTGAATTTTAGTTTGAATCTGAGTTTACTTTGTATAGTAACAAAAGAGAGCAAGTGTAATGGGATTAGTTTAGCTAATGGGTAATTAGCATAAAGAGAGCTATAACTATAGCTCACTGGCAACTTTGAGTCAGGGTATGTAGAATATCTATGGCTACAAAGTTTGATCATCATAACAAAATGATGTCACCCTGCAGAGCTCTGTTAAACACAGAAGAACCTGAAAAAGTAAAGATTTGCATAAAATGCTTTCAGGCACATGCCAGAATAAAGAAGTTATGAGATGACCAGTTAAGATCTGGTCAAAATTATGAGCTAGTTTGAATGAACAAGAAAGCAGGGCAGAAGAATCAATGGGTAATCAAAGTTCTTTAGAAGACTCAGAGTGTGACACATAGGACACTGAGAATAAAAAACTAGATCAAGGTCCCTCGTAATGAGAAATACTCTTGAAACCAGTGAGAGGTGGAGGGAATGTAGGAGAAGCTGTAGATCTAAGCAGGTTGTGAAACCCAAGAGATGTAATGGGATTGGTTTAGCTAATGGGTAATTAGCATAAAGAGAGCTACAACTATAGCTCACGGGTAACTTTGAGTCAGGGTACGTAGAATATCTACTAAGTTTGATCATCATAACAGCAAGAGTAGGCTTAAGGAAGTTTTATTCTGCTTAGAATAATTGATACCAGTGTAGTGACTATTTATAGTCCTCTACAAACAAAAAAGTTCTCAAAAGGGAGGTAACCATAAAACAAGGGAGATTACTCCTGATTACTTTATCACACTTTGTATTTTACATTGAATTTCAGTTTGTAATTTTAGTTTGTAATTTAATTTGTATAATTTAGGATTTACTACCCTCTTGAATCTGTAATTTTTTAATTAATTTTAATGTATAAGTATTCCAATTTTATCTGGTCTTCTGCTGCTTTTGAGAAAGGGAAAGGACTGTAATGTCTCATGACGTGCAAGATAAGTTAGCACCCTGTAGCAAAAGTCCAAATAAAGGATGAAAGGAGAATTTTAGAAAAAAGTAGGTGAAAATAGCCAACTGTCCTGGCACACTGAACTCTCAGCATATGATCATGTTATGAAATCAGTGATAAGGACTATTAATTTTATTCACTCTAAAGCCCTGTGCCACTGCCAGTTTAAACAATTTCTACTTGATATCCAGGCTGAATATGGAGATGTTGTATATGACAATGTTGTGAAATGGCTCAGTCAAGCATCTGCAATTCAGCACTTCTACTCTCAGAAGACAATTTTTGCCACAGAAGAGACAACAGATACCAGAACTATCTGATCCTGTTTGGCTGATTGATTTGGGGTTTTTAGTTGACATAACAAAGCATCTGAAACACTGAACATGTATCTTCAGGAACAAGATACCGTGATAAATTAATTGTATTTACATATTAAGGCCTTCAGAACACAGCTGCAACTTTTTCAAAGACACTTTTTTTTTTTTTTTTTTTTTTTTTTTTTAAGCGTATCACCCCGAGCAAGGCCGGTGGCCACTATCACGCAAGGGGTTACAGAAGAGTTGGAGGAAGAGCAGATAGGAGTGGTAAAGGAAGGGATGTGGAGAAAGAGAAGGACGGAGGGCCGATCGAGGTGTGGAGGTTACGGGAGATATAGAGCGAGAGCAGATAGGAATGGAAGATGTCAGGAAGTGGATAGATCAAGGCAACTGGAGTTGACGATTGACGCTACACTTAAACCGTTGGAGATTGTATTTGTCAGGGAAACAGTAACGGGGAAGGGAGTTCCATAGGCGAGATGTGCGTGACATGAAGCTATTGGAGTAGAAAAGACGTCTACACCTAACAGTTTCAACGGTGAAGGGGTGGGAACGGGATGCCAGCCTCGTACTTGTCACAAGTGCAGTTCAATACTACACATTTCCCAGTCCCGCAGGAAATAATGACAAGTTTTCCACAGTATCACTGTGCAAACAAGTCCAGCCAAAATTACATCTCTGGATGAAGAGTTTGAACAATGCTTTCAGGATTTTGCAGTTATTGAAAAGGAGATCATGCTTTTCTCCCCTCCATTCTCGTTTGACCCAGCTGATGCTCTGGATTAGTTAAAGCTAGAGCTAATTGAGATGCAGTGTGATAGCAAGTGGTGCAGTCTTGTGAACTTTTACCATCAATTGGATAAAGACAGGTTTCCAGAGATTTGAACATTTGATGAGCTTGTTTGGCTCTACACTTTTGTGAGAAGTCATTCCCTGTGATGAACTTTAACAAGAACTGCAGGAGGACAAGTGACTCTCACCTGCATGACATTTTGCACATCAAAACCACTGCCTTTGAACAAGGCATGGCCCACATACTGCAGTTCAGATCTCAGTATCACCCTTTACATTAATGCATTTAATTTTAATGGCTCAAAGAATACCAAGCAGAATAGTTGGCCCACATGCATATTCACCTCATCAAATCTGGTTCTCTTTGAAAAAAGTTTGGACACCCCTGCTCTTCTGAATGATATGTGCATAACCCCATCACTGGTTTCAGACATCATTTCTAAATTAGATCCCTACAAGGCAAGTGGATGTGATGGGATCCCTGCTGGCTCCTATTTTCTCAAAACTTTACAACAAATGCTTTGCTGCTTCATGCTTTTCAGCTTTTTGGAAGTCTTCCTCTGTAGTTCCTGTCTTTAAGAACACTGAGGAACCCCCTGAACTCTCAGATTATTGCCCTATTCATCTCTAACCTCTTTTTGGCAAAGTACTCAACGCTCTAATCAATGCTGAATTAGTTAAGCATCTTACTTTGCATGACTTCCTTTCAGACAATATAGCTTCTGTTTAGCCAGGTTTACAGTTGATGTGTTAACAGTCATCACTGAATTTGTCTATCAAGCTCTAAATAAGAATGGTGTGGCTCTAGATATCTTGAAGGTGTTGCGGACCCGATACGAAAAGATGGCCTTGTGCCAGACACTACACACGACTACCGAATCCACTAACAAAGTAAAAAAAGAAAACATAAGACGTGTTCTTTTACTGTACAAACGTGGGGTTACCAATTTTATTTTATTTTTTTGTTTAACAAGTAATTTGTCTCGACTGTGGAGACCTTCAGTAAAGTTACTGGAATTTTTGCAATTGATAGAAAGGCTGTGACAAGTAGTCACTAAAGGTTCCGCGCCAAAACGAAATTCAAAATGGCTAAGGCGGGAAAAAGTTTCTCCAGGAAGAAAGTTCAGAACAGTCAATTTATATGGAATATTATGCATACACAACAAAGAAAATACTCACTGCGAGATTTTTGTAATGCGTGTGTAATGTTATATTTTTAAGGTACTGGTTCGTAATGGTTAGAGTTCAAAGAATATGAGACGTTCTCGTTCTGGTGTTGTTGACGGTTCAAAGTTCCCTGGTCATGGACGAAAGGCAGGCTCGAATAAGATGTTCACATCAGGACGAAAAATATGTCATCGAAAAAGGTAATGTGATGACAGTGTCGTAAGTGCTAAGGTTACACGCGATGAGCCAAAAGGGACTAAGCAATATTTGCTGGTAAGATATCCCTGTCTGATATATGGTTGACAGACGAGGGATAAATGAGTCAACTGCCTGGCCCAGTGACCGGGCAGCGACTGCCTTCGAAAAGCCAGTTTGTCCGTGATGTCAGAGAAAAAACGCGGGTGAAAACATCAGCAGCGGCCGCCCTCCTCACTTTCGGCCACGAACAACCGTTTACTGCTATTACTAGCCGAAAGTGAAAGGAAGGGGTGAAAACTCGCGTGCGTGTCAAATGTAGGTGGAAATACGTGCTATTCCACAAAGGCATTCAACAGGGTTTGGTATGCTGGCCTTCTACACAATCTCAAGGGCTCTAATGTCATGGAATGAATATTTGGCTTAATACAACCATTCCTAACAAATTGTATAATGTAGCTTGCTTCCAGTTTTTTTCATGCTAATGTGGGCTCTATCCTGGGATCTACACTGTTTCTGATCTTCATCAGTTCCTAACTAGGTATTTATGCAGATGACACAACCATTTACTCCTGTCTTCATAGCAAATCTGATAAAGTAAACCTGGCAACTGCTCTTGAAAAGGAAAGCCAATCAGTGGTTAACTGGGGTAAGAAATGGCTTGTAAATTTTAACACCTCCAAAACAAAACTGCTTTCATTGAGTCACAATAGAAAACCTTTTCTGTCTTCTCAAATGGTGCACTGGTGTGCCCTGGAAGATGTCTAGGTGCGCCCTGGCATTCCAGAGAAATATGTGTCCGGATATAAAAAATAAATATATTTACTTTATTATATTGCAGTACCCGTCTTCTTGTTGCGGGTAGCACTCAAGGAAAGCTTCAATGATAGGAATCTTTTGTTTTGCTGTATTGAACTGGTAGGAGTTGCTGGTCGATCCTCCATGCCTAGTTCAAGAAAGTTGATTATTAAAAGATGTATTATGTAACATGAAATGATGACGAGGATTAGGATTGTTTATTTAAAAGTTGTCTTATTTATACTTTCATAGTAATTTATCATTTATAATTCATCACTTATTTGGTTCTAAGCAAATGTGATAAATTAGTTACTTTATCATATCCATTGATTGTGGGTTGATGATTAAACATAATGAATTGTCTCTTGAAGTTTTTTGGATTTCTATAAAAGAATATGCGTCACTATCTAAAAAAGCTCTGACCATTTTACTACATTGTACAACATCATATTTACGTGAATTAGGCTTTTTTACTCTCAACACAATAAAGTGCAAAAAGAGAGGAACTCTTCAATGTATCGAGGAGGAAATGAGAGTTTGCCTATTAAATATACACCCAAACATTGAAGAAATCACTAAGACTCATCAGCTCATGTTTCTTATAAACAGAAGAATGAATAAACTTAAGTTATGTTTCATTTTATATTTTTTTCTTGCATTATTTCTTTTCTGCAATATTTCACTTCATGATAACATATTTTTTCTGAAATTTGTATATAGTGCACCTACAATTGTTGGTAGGATTTCAAGTGTGCTCTGACTTTGTGACAAATATGGCGACAAAGATGAGGACAATAGTCCGACTAATGTAAATACTGTACATAATACCTTATCTCAGAAATATAGACAGACTCAGAAGAATTATTGTTGAACTTTTAAAAGGTAAGCTTAAATATTAATGCAATACTTAAATGCAGCAATCAATTTTGAGTTCTGTAGTTTATTGTTGCCTTTCGCATACAGCAGCAGTATGCCTCGCAAAAAGAAATCTCTGTTAACAGAGAACCAGATTGCAATCAAAAGATCCAAGGCTGCAGCAAGGAAAAGAAAGTTCTGTGCAAATGAAAACCTGGATCAAACAACAACCAGAATGCTAAGAATATGCAAAGACTTAGGGTCTCTCAAACTCCTGAACAAGCCAAAGATCCAATAAAGAGCTCTCCATAGGAGGTAGCTTAAATGCCACTGAAGGGACATGGCAGATAAAAGAAGTGTGCATCAAGGCTGTCTTCTCTTGTCAACACTCTTTAACATTGTCACTGAACACATTATGAACTCTACACAAAATGTCTATGTCTTCTTACCCTAAAAAAACTTTTGACAGAATAGGGCATTCATGAGGCATCATAGGCAATAATAATAATACTAATAATAATAATAAAGTATATAACATGCGTAAGAAGCTGATCCATACAATCTAATATCTGTTTAAGGCTGTCTTCTGATGTCAACACTCTTTAACATTTTCACTGAGCACATCATGAGTGATGTCCTTGAGGAACACCAGAGCACAGTCAAAATTGGTTGTTGCAACATCAGAAACCTCTGTGGTTTATGAACGATATAGATAGTCTAGCTAGCAAAGAAGAGGAACACGTCACTCAGTCTGGTGAAGAAACTGAATGAAGCATCCTCCAGATACAGCATCGAAATTAATGTTGAAAAAGCCAAACTCATAACAAACAATGAGAGGAGGCTTTCAGTCAAGTCAGTGATCAGGAACTTAGTGAGAGCGAATTCTAATATCTTAGTTCAGTTATTAACAAAGCAAAGAGGGTTTCAGAATATAAATAAATTTCAAGAGCAATACAATGGCAGCTGTCACAAAACTATCTGGAAAGACAAGAACATCCTGCCTGAAATCAAAGACCAAATTGTTGCATGCATTGATCTTTTATCAATCTTTGTGCATACCTGCAAATCTTGGACATCAACAGCAGAACTATAGCAAAGAATCCAAGCACTAAAAATGGGATGCTGCAGGACCACTCTAAGCATTTCCTATTTTGACCGCATCACAACACAGTGCAAGATATCATCAGACAGGAAATAAGCCCTTATGTACACATCGTAAGAACCAACAATTTTTTCACTACCATCCTACAAGAGAAGAGACTGACAGGAAATAAAAGGACTGACAATGTCTCTGAATTGACTGGAATGTCCTTCACAAAAACTCAAAACATTTGGAGAGAGCTGGTCAAGTGTTCAGCTGAGGAGTGATCCTAAAAGCACACTTAGTCAGGAGAATTATGATGATGATGGCAGCTCTCACAAAACTATCTGGAAAGACATCCAGCCTGAAATCAAAGACCAAACTGTTGCATGCATTGGTCTTTTATCAATCTTTGTGCATACCTGCAAATCAACAGCAGAACTATAGCAAAGAATCCAAGCACTAGAAATAGGATGCTACAGAATCATTCTAAGCATCTCATACAATGCAGGAGAGGGCTGATGCAAGGGTCTTATGCCCCAGCAAATCTATGATATGCCCTCCTCCAAATGTATGATGCAGCCTCTCCCCCCACTTTACTACATCTCAATTTTCACAAGGTATTATTATTCATATAAGATACAAATTTTATTGTAACCTAATTATGTACAATAATGGATCATATGCAATATAGGTGAACAATTCAACTAGAAAAATTGAAAATAAATCCAATGTATCTAAATACAAATTAGAGACATGTCATAATAGATGATTCCATCTTAAATAAATCACCAAATTTTATTGTAACCTAATTATGTACAATAATGGATCAGATGCAATATAGGTGAACAATTCAACTAGAAAAATTGAAAATAAATCCAATGTATCTAAATACAAATTAGAGACATGTCATAATAGATGATTCCATCTTAAATAAATCACCAAATTTTATTGTAACCTAATTATGTACAATAATGGATCATATGCAATATAGGTGAACAATTCAACTAGAAAAATTGAAAATAAATCCAATGTATCTAAATACAAATTAGAGACATGTCATAATAGATGATTCCATCTTAAATAAATCACCAAATTTTATTGTAACCTAATTATGTACAATAATGGATCATATGCAATATAGGTGAACAATTCAACTAGAAAAATTGAAAATAAATACAATTTATCTAAATAGAAATTAGCAACACATAATAGATCACTTTGTCTTAAACAAATCAATGTTTTGTGGTAATTTTTGACATCAAATTAAGATTTTTCTTGTTAAAAAGGTGAGTAATTTTTACATTCCACATTATGGATAAAAAATAGTAAATTTTATATAATCTTTTTTTCAAGACTTAGCATGAGCAAAATAAATTCACGGATTTGAACAAAAAAAAAAGACTACAGATTGACGTTAAAATCCTCAAAAATTTTTAATCCCGTTGTGATTAGTTTAATTTGTAACGTATATAAATGTAGGTAGAAAAAAAGCAAATGTTGATAAGATAGCGAGGGTCAAAAAGCACTCCCCCCAATCAGGCTTGACCCCTTCTGATCAGTAGTGTGCACCAGCCATGTGCAAGATGCCATTAAACAAGAAACAAGCTGATAGAAGACCTCATAACCACAGTCAAAATGAGAAAGTTGAAAAGGCATGGACCATCATAAGAGCCAAAAATCTTTCCACTACCATCCTATAAGTTACCTCTTTAGGCAATAGGAAAAAAAATGGTCTGACAACATCACTGAGTGGGCAGGAAGATCATTCACAGAGACTCTGATATTGGCATATGGATGGAGCTGTCAGGTACTCATCTGTGCAGTAACCCCAAAATAACAACTAACATTATATTCCATACTCCAGGGTAGTCCGAAAGTCTTGTCACCTTTACATAATATAATTTTCTACTTCAACGCTCTGTAAGACAGATAGAGAGAAAGAGTTCAGGATATATTAATATATGTATGTATGTATGTATGTATGTATGTATTCAAATATAGTAGCTGCCACTTGACAATGTGGTGAAGGAAGGTATGCTTGTTTTCAATTTACTCTAGTTGTGCAAATGTCATATATTTCTGGATATGTTACAATGACCCCAACATCAGAGAATGGGCAAAATTAATTTATTGACTGATTTTAGTTCATTTTTTTGTCTGTTTATATACACATCTATAGATTCACTTCAAAAAGGGTGCTCTGCTTCTTACTGACTTACGGCCTATAACCTGGTTGTAAACGCTTTCTAATAGGTTGATCGAACTATCTATTTTTAGAAATGGTGACATATTGGCTGCATTGTTATTCTTTGTTTATTTCTATTTTTACAACCTGGTTATATGAGTTTTCTGACTGGTTGATTGAACTATGGCTTTGCTCAATTGGGGATTTTTATTATCCATCTATTTTTAGAAATGGTGACATATTGGCTGCATTGTTATTCTTTGTTTATTTCTATTTTTACAGCCTGGTTATATGAGTTTTCTGACTGGTTGATTGAACTATGGCTTTGTTCAATTGGGGATTTTTATTATCCATCTATTTTTAGAAATGGTGACATATTGGCTGCATTGTTATTATTTGTTTATTTCTATTTTTACAGCCTGGTTATATGAGTTTTCTGACTGGTTGATTGAACTATGGCGTTGCTCAATTGGTGATTTTTATTATCCATCTATTTTTAGAGATGGTGAAATTTTAGTCTGTTCAAGTTGAGGGTTAACCATTATTTTTCTTCATAAACTGTACCTCTTACTCTGTAACCCTCTACATTGAGTTTCTCTTGAGCTTTGTACAGGGTGAACAACAACAACAAAATTGAAAATGTTAGATCAGATTAGCTTGTTACTGTTATTTATTTTCAGTTTACAGAGCATTCTGGAATGAAATTTTGTAGCATTTTTTTACAGTTGAATAAATTGAGTTATGTGGGATACACATACTGTTGACTTCTCCATGTGTCATTATTGCTGCCTATAATTAACTAGTGTCCTAATATATTTTACATCTTCATCTTAGGAATAAGATAAAAGAGAAAAGTTGACATATTCATCTCTTGAAAAAATTAAGAAAAAAATTGTTCTTTTGGTCTTCCATACACTGACACCCTTTCCCTCAAGCTTAGTAAGCAGATGGAATAACGTTTGTGAATGTGATGGAATTTCTGTTTATTCATAGTATACAGAAAAAGAAAACAAAAATAAAAATTTAAAAAAAGCTATTTATATATGTGTATCTCTTTTATATTTCTACATTAGATTGGCTACTTGATGCAAAGCTTTCAATTATTTATTTATTCCAACAGCTAAGCCTTTGTAATCTTAGATTGATTGTATTATCTAATCCAAATTACAGGATGTGATTTTCATTAGATGTTCATAAACTTTTCTACAAGAATATCCTTTGGGAATTCTAAGCAGCAACTCAACATTGTTCCTTCAGACCATGTGCTTTTTTTGTCTGATGACTATTACTAATGATTTTTGTTTTAATACAGTGGTTCACATAAGACAAGGCCCAAAAACCAGTCAAGGTTTACTAAATGAGGTTGTTGTTAGTGCATACAAGGAGGGTGTTTAGTTTGGTTTGTTTTGTTTTACGGCATATCAACCTCAATGGGTTATATAATGCCGACAAAATTTTTTATTATTGGTAATATTGTTTTTCAAAAATCTATTTCTGGTAATATCTTCTCCTTAAAAAAAAATCTATTTTTGGTAATATTTTACCTACAAAAAGCCTATTTCTGGTAATATTTTTTCTTCAAATATGTATTGCTGGTAAAAATTGGATTTTGGATTTTTGTAAAAACAACAAAAACATTTTGCTTTCATTGTTTGCCTTGATAAAATCGGAAGACAAAATGCTTTGGCAAAAACTAAGATTTTTTTCTAATTGTCATTCTTACACTAATTTGTCTTATCCACAGAATTATTCTGGGAAAATTTTACTATATATATATATATATATATATATCTATCTATCTGTCTATATATATATATATATATATATATATATATATATATATATATATGTGTGTGTGTGTGTATTAACACATAGTTAATAAATGTTCCATTTTGTCTCATCATCCTCCCTTTTGTTTTGGATATGACTATCCTACATACACATACATTCACACATATATATGTGTGTGTGTTTACACACATAGATTTAAAAGATAGAATAAATAGTACATATTTTCTGTGTGAAAGCATGTGTATTCATATTGTACAAGCATCTCCATATAGGTAAGTATTAGCTTGTGCTCATAAATAAATATCCCATGAAATTTTGCTCCAAAAATGGATGCTGATGTTTTCATATATATATATATGTATATATATATGTATATATATATATACATATATATATATATATATACATATATATATATATATATATATATATATATATATATATGTATATATATATATGAATTTATGACCTGTGTCTGCTATTCCACAACCGTTATCGTCGCATAGCAATCTTCTATGTCAACATAACAGAATATCATCTTTGATGGTGAATATCTTTGTTTAACTATCTATATAACCACTCTGAAGATGGCTCGTGTGAGCCAAAAGCTTAGATCAAGAACAAGCTTAATAAAAAATATCCAAATGTTAGACAATTTTTGTCTTTATTTTAACCCGAAATTAAAGCAACTCTATGAAGTTTAAAGTTTATTTTGTCATATTTTTGGGACTTATCCGCAGTGTGCATCCACTACTGAGACTCGAACCTGGACTGTTACGATATGACACAAGTGTCATACCCACTAGACCAACGGGTCTCAGTGATGAAGAGGTAACATACTAGACTTGATATAGTGCCAGCTCTTCACAAATTCCGGATGGAGCAGCTTGGGGATAGAAGATGTGTCTCAGGGGACACACTCTGTTGGTTTAAGTAGACTTGGATGAGTCAAACGACGGAGTTTGTGAAGAGCTGGTGCTATATCGAGTCTAGTATGTTACCTCCTTGTCACTGAGACCCGTTGGTCAAGTGGGTATGATGCTTGTGTCATATGTAACGGTGCAGGTTCGATTCTTGGTAGTGGATGCACACTGCTGATGAATGCTAAAAATAGGACAAAACAGCCATCCAGTGCTTTCTGAAAATTCATCCATACCATGATGAAAAAATGCCCCAAATAATCACAAAGTTTTATCGTCATAATCTTTATATTATTATAAAGAGGAAAGACCAAAAAATTCTTTAAATCATATTTTTTTATTCTTTTTAGAATTTTCTCAATTTTGGTTACAAATCTTGTTTTTCTTGCATCAGATGGGTTACTAAAGATTGGTATAGAAAAGTTTAGCATTTTTTGCAGTGGAGACAAATTGATTTGGAAATTCTTGCAAAAAAATCTCGAACATATTTTAATGAAACTTTCAGGACTTATTGCTAATGTAATTTTATTCATTTGTGAATGTTTCTTTTTTAGAAAATCTTGATAAAAACATTTTTGTTTTACATCTGTTACTCCCCAGTTATTTAATTCTATGAAATTTTGAGAAATTAATTCATGTACTAATTAGTGTTTATATTACTTATAGGCAGAACTCCTTGTAAAATTTAAATCATCAATTTCTTTTTGTAAAACAGGACCCCCAGTTACTGAAAATCTGCTCTAAATCGTGAAATAAAAAATACAATAAACTAAAACATTATTTAATTAGAAAAGTTTTCAATTGTTTTATGAATTAGATATATTATGGACCCTATTGTCTTAAGAAAAAATACTTTTTGATGAATAATGAATTTTTACAAGAACTGTTTTCATTTTTTTTTAAATTTAGAATAATTTATAAAGTTTTAAATCTTTTAAATTTCTTTATTAATTTGTACCTGTTAGGTGATATTGTTATTAAGTAAAACCATTATTTACTAATCATAAATGGAAAAGATTACTACAATTCAGTGACCCAATATTTTAAAAAAAGTTTTGAATTTTTTGTGTGTATTAACATGCAGATTTTTGTCAATATGGATGTCCATTCATGACATTATCAGAAAATAAGAGCAGTAACTATAGTAAATCGAAAACCAAAGTACCTAAATTTCAATAAACATTAGGTTACCGAGAATATTTTCCTACATTTTTAAGATTGCTGGGTAGTTAAAAATTATATAAAAAAGGCACTCACGTTATATTTGTCAAGTAATTTTTACAGATATGTCCCCTCACCTGTAGAAAAACATTAGATAAGGTTCCAGCTGTCAATCAAGCTGTCAACCTGTCAACACTTTAAATAAACACTTATCTCCATGTTAAAAAATGTATTTCTGCAATATTTAAAATTAAAAGTAATATTTGTTTAAAATCAGATTAATTAAACTTTAAATCAGCTCATATTCATCAAATGAAGTTTCAGAAAAGTATATTCACTTTTGGAAGATGTTTTAATAAAGAGAATTACATTGCGATGGAAGATGGCTAGTGATTTAAAAAAAAAAAAGAAATCCTATCAGTTAATTTAAATTATTTCTGAAATACAGCAAAGTATTTGGCTTATTGGAAATACTAAATTTAATGTATTAGCTTGAAATTAAAACTAAAATAAACACCTCAAAAATGATTTTTTCATTTTTTTAAATTCATGTTAAACCTTAGGTATCAGGTTTCTTTGGAGGTACCTACTTACATATAACAATTTATCAAATGCATTAGTCATACATAGAAATAAGTCCAACCACAACTTCGATCTAAAGAATACCACACTTATTAAGAGAAAGTAACTTACTTAGATGGAAAAATTTTTGAGAGTGCCACTATTGAAGTTTACAAAAATGTAAATCTGCACCCTATATGTTCTCAAATATCTCCTTCCCTAAAATATATACTCCTTTCTCAAGCCAACATACATGACCATAAAAATTTAAAAACA
Source organism: Acanthosepion esculentum (assembly GCA_964036315.1). NCBI lineage: Eukaryota > Metazoa > Mollusca > Cephalopoda > Sepiida > Sepiidae > Acanthosepion > Acanthosepion esculentum. The sequence goes on along the minus strand of OZ038519.1, from coordinate 36,907,831 downwards.
TTAAAAGAAAATGGTTAATTTTATGACCTTCCATTATTTAAAATAAATTAATGCATGAATAATTTATCAAATTAAATAATAAATAATAAATACATTATAAACATAGAAGATTCAACAATAACATTTACTCACTTTTGTTTATTAGGCATTAAATTATGAACTTTGTCCATAGTTTACCTTGAGTTTCACAGTTAACCTGAAGAATATTTATGAATGTTCTTAAGTTTAAAAATTTTAAAAACCTCCTGATATTTTTTTATTTTTGCTTGTTTATAAATACTTGTTGCAAAATAAAATCCTAACATTTGCCTTGATAAAGTCCATCAGAGTACAAAATGCATTGGTAATGAAAAGTTCTTCTTTTGACTTGTTTCATATATATATATATATATATATATATATATATATATATATATATATATATATATATATATAAAATGAAATGAAGAGGTTATAATGGTTCCAACGAGAGAAAAGTGTGTATATTAAAAAGAAGAGAGGTACCGCAAACTTTTTTGGTTGTAATGTGGGTTTTTTAAAAAATATTATTTTTTATTTTTCATAGTTTTACATATATATATATATATATATATATATATATATATATATATATATATATACACACATACAAACACAAAGATTCATATAGACACTTAAACATGTGTGTAAGTGCTGATAGTGATATAAAAGTCATCCCACGTTTTTTTAACTGAGCTATCTGGCTGTTTGACGTCAATTAGATAAAGGTTACTATGAGGAAAGGGTTGCAAGTTGCCTGTTTAATAATAGTAACAGGTATGGAAGACCATTTGAGTAATAATCACAGGTATTATATCAGATACAAGATTTTGCAGTTATTAAACTTATACATGAATGCTTGGTGTAGAGTGGTAGTTATTTCACTTGTGTGCCCAATCCTCTTTTCGTATTTAATTAATGTAGCCTTCTACAAAAACTGGTGTTTGTTTTGCCATTTATATGTGGATAGCCTTGGTAGTACCTGGCTGTCAAAGGCAGATATTTATCCAGACATTTCAAATAAAAGATGGCTTGGAAGAAGTCAGAAAAACATAAATGAAGATTTTATTTCCAAGACAGAAAACATTTTTGGCTGATATCCCATATCAGCTAAAAATGGATCAGGTAGCAGAATAATATATTCTGTTTCTGCAGAAACAAGCAGGAAATGGCATTATCAGAACAAAATAACATAATAATCAACATACATCAACTGCTCTCATCTTTATTATTAGTGGTTTTATAGACACAACATTTCGGCTAAGCACCCATGGCCATCTTCAGGTGTTCATCTGTTGTTCTCATCTTTATTATAGATATTGATATAGACATAAAGTTTCGACCAAGTACCCTCTGGCCACATTCAGGTGTCTATCAATTGTTCTCATCTTGATTATTATATATGTTAATATAGACACAATGTTTCAGCCAAGTACTCTTTGGCTATTTTCAGGTGTCTCATCTTGATTATAAATATTGTTATCTTCATTTGAAGAAGGCCAGTGTGTATAACAGTTGAAATATTGTGAATATGACAATAAAAATGAGGGCAATAGTCTGAACAATGTAAATAGTGTAAATAGTTACAATACCACATCTCAGAAATACAGGCAGATTTTTCTGTTGTCTTTCTCATTTTTTTCTTCTTTTTCCAGTCCTTGTTCTGCCAGCCAATAATTACACAAGGTCATTAGGTAAATTACTGTTTCCTTCTGTTGCTGTTACCTTCACGTCCTGGGTATGATAAACTACATCTTGCAGGAGATTTTGAGGAGCAGGAACCACCTCTTAATTGCTGTTGTTCCCAGGTCCACCCTAACCCGGGGTGGTAGCACCTGTTAGGGTCTTAGCTATGCACAAATAGTGAACCCCACCAAATTGGAGTCAAAACACTATGAAAGTATAAAAATACATTTTTATCGTAAAAATACTAGCAATACATTTTCACAGTAATAAAAATTACCAGTGGTATATTTTTGTAAAAAATAAAAATTACCAGCAATATATTTTTGTAAAAAAATTACTAATGCTCCCAAGAAAATTAAATTTCGGCATTGACCCATAAGGACTCTTGCCTGAAATCTGTCCTTTGAGTGTCAAATTCTGCAATTTCTCTTTCCACCTTAGACGTCTGAGAATTTTCAACTATCTTTTCCTGATTCTAAGTATAAGTATCCATTTTGTTTCCATTTTTCTTTAAAACTTCTTTGTTGCTCACATAATCTGTGCATGACATTCTCAGAATTTTTCTGTAGACTCATGTCTCTATTGCTTCAAGGAACCTCTTCATATACAAGGAAATTGTTCAGCATTCACTGCCATAAGAGGACTGATATTATATAGCAGTTTAGGACTCTTATCATTGTTTCTAATGAAAATTTCCTGTTTCTTAATACTTTTCTTAGCTTCTTGAAGGCAACTTCATTTAGCTTTTAGTTGTCAGAACTTATAAATAACTTTATTCTTTTTTCCCCAAAGCCAAGAAATTGTGGAAAACAGGAGCAGTGAAAGATTGAAAAATAGTAAAAGAATATTTTTTTTAACTGCATGAACCTGTGGAAATTACACAAACTCTGACATTTTGTTGTTGTTGTTCATCTCTTCTGCCTTCTTTCATATTTTTGGTCTTCTTCTCCTCTGCTTCCTCTCTTTCTACTTTTCCCCTCTCCTTATACACATCTTTCATATTTTTTCTGTCCTTATCCTTCTCGTCCTCTTCTTTCTCTCCTCTCCCTATACACCTGTTACATATTTTTTCTATCCTCTTTCTTGTTCTTTCTTTCTCTCCTCCTCCTTTTTCTCCTCTTTCTATACATCTTCTTCTCCTCCTCCTTCTCCTTCTATACATCTTTTTCATATTTTTTCTGTCCTTCTCTTTCTTGTTCTTTCTTTTTCTCCTCACCCTATATTATGATGCTTCTTCTTCTTCTTCTTTTCCCACTCTCCCTATACACTATATATTTCATATTTTTCTCTCCTTCCTCCTCTTCTTTCTATCCTCTCCCTACCCACTCTTACATATTTTTTATCTTTCTCTTTCTTGTTCCTCCTTTTTCTCCTCTTCATATACATCCCTTTCATATTTCTTCTTCTTCATCATCATCATCTTCATCTTCTTTTTTCTCCTCCTACTTTTTCTACTCTCCCTATATGCTTCTTTCATATTTTTATGTCCTCCTATTTTTCTTCCTCCTTTTCTCCTCTGCTGCCTTCTTCCTCTCCTTTATCTAGTTCTTTGTAAAAATCAGTTTTCACCGAAATTCTTATCAGACCTAACCTTTTCCAGAGGTGAGGGAGGAATGGAACATTCCTTCACACCCCAACTCCCAACAGCAATGACTCCTAACTGAGCAGATTCTTGGTCAAAAATTGTAACATACAAACAAGTATACATTAATCTATTCAGACTAGTATTCTTAGCTTGATAATTATAGTCAAGCTATTTAAGCCAATGTGTTCTTCTGCTTTCTTTAGCCAGGAAAAATTTAAATATCAAGGAATTGTTTTAACAGAGGATGTAAAATGCACCACAAAATCCAAAGATACACGTGGAAAATGAAAAATGCCTTCCAAAAGTTAAATAAAGTATCAAGAAACGGGAAAATTTCATTAGAAACAAAGAAAATAGTGCTGAATTGTTATGCAATATCGGTCGTCCTCTATGGCAGTGAATGTTGGACAATCTCCTTGCAGATGAAGAGCAAACTTGTGACAACAGAGATGTGGTTCTACAGAAGGATGCTGAGAATACAGTGGATGGAACATGTGAGCAACAACAAAGTTTTCGAGAAAATGGAAACGAAAAGGAAACTTATGCTTGAAATCAGAGATTTCTAGGGAGCATAATGAGGAAAGAGGACTTACAAAATTCGATACTCACAGGGCATATCAAACGCAAGAGGGATAAAGGAAAAGCATGGCTGATGCTAACCTCTAGAAGAGTGACTCATTGTGCCTTCTCAGACTAATGTTTTCCATTGACATGAAGTGGAAAGATTATAATGAATCAATGGCTAGGAAAGTCACTTTCCTCTGTTGTATGAGACAATTTTTTATTTTATAAGTTTACCATTTGTCCTTGCTTTGAATATTGTAGCAACATCTAGTCTGGTGCTCCTGCTGTATATTTAGTGATTCTTGATAAAATGCAATGTTATTGGTTCTGACCTTACATCTCGGCTTCAATCACTTTCCCACTGATGTAATGTAGCTTCCCAGTGCACATTCTATAAATACTCTAATTGTAATTATTCTGATGAAATTTTCCACTATGGTACCTAGGCATTATGAATTTAAGTGCAGTACTAGATTGGCGACAAGGTCCCATCATTTTAAAGTTGAAATGGCTAGATGTAACCGTAAGTTTTATGTAAACAGTTTCTTCTGTTGCACTTCTTGCTTGTGAGACTCTCTTCTGGCTTCTTGCTTCCCAGTCAACATTGATTTTCAAAACTTTAAGTGCAATATCAATCATTATCTACTGTCTTCTTAATTTGTGTTCTTTTATTGATCTTTCTCCTTAATAGTGTTTTTTTTCTCATCTTCTTTAACCCTTTGCATCTGAGTGGCTTTATTGCCTTGCTTGGGGGTGAAATGATTAAAAAAAGAGAACAATGATTAGGAGAGATAGTAAAAAGATAAAACTTACTAAAAGCTATAAAAAAAAGGAAGTTGAGAAGAGCCATGATCGCACATAAAAGAAAGTTCTGGGAATGATGTGTTGGTAGTGTAATTGATACCAACATGGCCAGAAAGCTGTGGAGAACTACGACTGCTGACATCTCGAAGTAATGTGGCAGAGAGAGAGAGAGAGAGGGAGAGAGAGAGTGGATTTATGTAAAGTAGTTTTTATCACAACATAAAACCTTTACTTTCATTTCCCAGAGTCAACAAGCCGAAGCCAAAAGAAAAACAACTATGAATATGTAATTTTACAGATGACAATGATGCATTCTTGAATAAATACCTGGCAAAAGAGATCTCATGTCAAAAAGGTCATGTAATTTCAAGCAACACTCGAAAGCATTTGTTGTAGGCTGAAAATGTCCCACTTAAAATAAAGATCCGATCCTCACACTTCAGATCATGTTATTTAAGATGAAGATAAAAGTTTGCCAAATATTTCGTTTGTAGCAGGTTGCCAAATTGGATTTACTTCCACACATTTTACTTATTGTCCAATGTTTTGAATTTCCTGTTAGGTATTTAAGTTACACTAATGGCAGCAAAATATATTTGGATGGTGGGACCGGCACAAAATGTAGTTAAGTAGTAACTTAATCATGTTAGATTCTTTTATCTGGCATGGGTGAGACAACGTTATTCTTGCTGGAGTATCACTTGCTTCTTCACAAATCTGGTTAGAGGCAGAACTTACCAGTATAGTGGCATAGTTTATTGGACGGTAAGCTGTAGGGTGCATTTTCTTAGATTTTGGTGTCAGGTGGGTGAAATTTGTTCACCCAGAGACAAAGCACAGAAGAATCACAAGAAAAAAATAAAGGAACAAGAACGAAATAGGAGTAGGAGGAGTAAAAGGAGGAGGAGGAGGAGAAAGAAGAGAAGGAGAAAAAGAGGAGTAGTAGAAGGGAGGAGGAGGAAGAGAAAAAGAAACGATTATTATATTCTTCTTTATGTGCCATGTCCCTTCAAGATGTAGGCAATCATGGCTCTCCATGATTTCCTGCCCTTTGTAGCTCTTAATAAATATTGTCTTTTTGTTAGTTCTCCTAAAACTTGTTCTGCCATCCATTTAAACAAGCTCACTAAGTAGGTTATGCATTGTTTCTGTCTCTCTTGCCTGTGAGTATCAGATTTTCCAAGCCCTCTTTCCTCATTATGTGCCCTAGAAATTTCAATTATCACTTTCTGATGTTAAGTATAAGTCTCCTTTTTGTTTCCATTTTCTCTAAAACTTTGTCATTGCTCACATGTTTGGTCTATGGTATCACATTTCTGTTGATTCAAGTCTCCTCTTTATTGAAAAGATTGTCCAGTATTTACTGCCATATAGGAGGACAGATATCATGTAACATTTCAATACCATTTTCTTTGTTTTTAAATAAATTTTTCTGTTTCTTAAACTCTGCTAAACAATTTGGAATGCATTTTTGGCTATCCCAATGCACCTTCAAATTATTATATTACAAATTCATATTACATTTATTATTCTTTATCTACTTATATTAGTACAAATTTATATTACAAATTTTTATCAGAAAAAAAATTAGTGATTTTATTGTGATAGTATTTGTTGTTACTGCAGTAAAATAAAATAGAAAGTGTTATGTGCTGAGAAACATTGTAACGAGAAGGGTTGATACCAAAAACCCGTGGGAAGAATTGAGGATTTAATTCACACATAGACGGCACCTGGAATTGTGCATCGAAGTTTTGAACAATGGAAAACAACCCAGACTTAAAGGGCAATGATGATTGACATGTGTTCTTAGCAGATGAAAATGCAAGCTGTAAAGCGAAAATTTCATTTTTCATAAACGAATTTGGAGTTGTTTCCCCTAGTCGGAAGTTAAGTTGAAATACATGAAGGGAGGTGGTTAGGCCACCCACGCTCATTGAGTAGATTTAGTGAGAGGTAATAATATGAGAGAGTGGGAGAAGAGAATTCCTTAGAATTATCGAATTCTCTTACTTCGCCAGTTTGGGCAAATGTCCATAAATACAAATGCGCAAAGTGAATCAGGCAGAAGAGATGGAGACCAGACCAGAGAGAGGCCCATGTGATTATCTGCCAATGAAAGCCTTCAACTTCAGCCTTGTGCCAAACTTTATCAAAGCAGCAAACCAGATTTTACCAGGTCAACAATATCACTTCTGATTTAGATGCGGGTTGGGCTGATAATTAATTGCATGCGAACTCTGATATAAACCAATATTGTACTGATATAAAAACAGTATTTACTTTTGTTCAATTTATTCAAGCATTATTTTGTTTTTCCTGTCCCTGCTTGGACTAGCCCAACACGAAGATACCTGCAATGATTCGATCTTGGCCTCCTTATGATCAAACTTAAATCCCAATGTGGGATAGGTCAGGTCTGAGATTGAAGCGATCTTCATCGATTAGCCATGGTGTTGGAAGTCTTGGACATCCAAGGAGAGTGTTGTGCGATTACATTATAAGCTAATAATTGGTCAACTGAAGCATTATCAGGGGAGTGAATCCATTTTTTACCAGATGCTCCAAATTTCAGGAATTTCCCTATATTTAGAGAAAGATCAAAGGAATAATACTGATAATGATGGTCATAACTGATTTGTTTTTTTATGGCTTATCAACCACTTGTGGGTTATCTAAAGCCGAAACATACAGTTCATCTGAGTTTATTCTTCTTGCAATTCATATTTAGTCCTTTCTTCTTGCTTTCCTTCACTACCTTCTATAGGAGATCTTGTTTCCTTTCTGTGTCTGCTATCAACACTGTCATCTGCATATCTTATGTTGTTATGATTGTGGCTGCCATTAATAAATGCGGGTTGGACTTCTAAATTTCCCTGAATTGCCTCACTGTATAAGTTAAATAAGTCCAGAGAGAAGATACATCCTTGTCATCATGACTATTATCAAAAATAACAGTGTAAAGAGGTTCAAACTCTTTGGAATTGATTCCTCACCTGATAAGGGAAGGTATGAGCTACAGGTGTCACTGGACTCATATTTTATTCAAATTCAGATTTTGTAAATTCCCATTGGTTTGTATGCTTGTATTTACATGTGCAGGCCCAGAGCCCTCATCCAAATGTGAATCTTAAATTCTTGGTAGTGATCTCTGAGAGAGACTGTTCACTTATCATTGGGGTATCTGTTTATATATCTATGTCATGTAGTTCTTTCCCATGCTTACAGTCCACAATGCAGATGAGCAGGTCCCATGAATCTGCACTCAGTGGCTGGGAGGGGTAACCTCAGGCCAACTCTGTATTTAGCTGCCTTGATAATCTGAGTGCAAAGTCTATTC
>OZ038519.1:36794834-36889834 GCA_964036315.1 Acanthosepion esculentum | reverse complement strand
ACATATATACATGTGTGCGAGAAACCACATTTTCTGAATTACAAATACCTCCAACTGGACAGCTGGTCCTGGTTCTACAGTAAGAAGAGGACTTGTTTTCTGTTTTGCTGTCATGTGTGCATACATATATACATGTGTGCGAGAAACCACATTTTCTGAATTACAAATACCTCCAACTGGACAGCTGGTCCTGGTTCTACAGTAAGAAGAGGACTTGTTTTCTGTTTTGCTGTCATGTGTGCATACATATATACATGTGTGCGAGAAACCACATTTTCTGAATTACAAATACCTCCAACTGGACAGCTGGTCCTGGTTCTACAGTAAGAAGAGGACTTGTTTTCTGTTTTGCTGTCATGTGTGCATACATATATACATGTGTGCGAGAAACCACATTTTCTGAATTACAAATACCTCCAACTGGACAGCTGGTCCTGGTTCTACAGTAAGAAGAGGACTTGTTTTCTGTTTTGCTGTCATGTGTGCATACATATATACATGTGTGCGAGAAACCACATTTTCTGAATTTCAAATACCTCCAACTGGACAGCTGGTCCTGGTTCTACAGTAAGAAGAGGACTTGTTTTCTGTTTTGCTGTCATGTGTGCATACATATATACATGTGTGCGAGAAACCACATTTTCTGAATTTCAAATACCTCCAACTGGACAGCTGGTCCTGGTTCTACAGTAAGAAGAGGACTTGTTTTCTGTTTTGCTGTCATGTGTGCATACATATATACATGTGTGCGAGAAACCACATTTTCTGAATTACAAATACCTCCAACTGGACAGCTGGTCCTGGTTCTACAGTAAGAAGAGGACTTGTTTTCTGTTTTGCTGTCATGTGTGCATACATATATACATGTGTGCGAGAAACCACATTTTCTGAATTTCAAATACCTCCAACTGGACAGCTGGTCCTGGTTCTACAGTAAGAAGAGGACTTGTTTTCTGTTTTGCTGTCATGTGTGCATACATATATACATGTGTGCGAGAAACCACATTTTCTGAATTACAAATACCTCCAACTGGACAGCTGGTCCTGGTTCTACAGTAAGAAGAGGACTTGTTTTCTGTTTTGCTGTCATGTGTGCATACATATATACATGTGTGCGAGAAACCACATTTTCTGAATTTCAAATACCTCCAACTGGACAGCTGGTCCTGGTTCTACAGTAAGAAGAGGACTTGTTTTCTGTTTTGCTGTCATGTGTGCATACATATATACATGTGTGCGAGAAACCACATTTTCTGAATTACAAATACCTCCAACTGGACAGCTGGTCCTGGTTCTACAGTAAGAAGAGGACTTGTTTTCTGTTGCTTTGCTGTCATGTAATGCTTTCAGTGTTTGGCTGTTGTGTGTGTTAATAATGTTTTGTATGTTTTTAGTGCAGGAATAACTAATTTTGAGAATTTTTCTCTTGAAAATTTTTTATAGAGGGTTATTTTGATTAAAGTTTAAGAAGTGCCTGCCAATATTTACATTGGATAGCCTACAGAAAAGGGGTTTGAACCATATTGTCTTTCTTTTTTTGTTTGTGGTTCTACTCATTTTATTATTTTCCAAAGATTCCTGGTAAACCAATTTTTGTTTGAAATTACTCTTGCTGAGGGCTTTGTTATAAGTTATTTTGTTCTCATTAAATATTTTTTTGTTAGACAATAATTTATTTATTCTAGTGTTTACAGTGTAAGGGATTTGTTTAATTATTGAGTTTGGGTGATTGGAGTTTACATTAATGTAAACAGGAGTTTGATTTTCTTTGTGAAATGACTTATAGGTGTTGTTACAGAGGGTGAAGGTGACATCCAAGAAATTGAATATCTTAAGGTTAGATGAGATTTAAATTTAGAAACCTAGGAATTTATAATTTTCTTCTGTATTCTAGAAGACAGAGGACCGTTACTATTTGGGATGTAAATAAGTCTGTCATCTCTGTAAAGGCCTACTTGTTTAGGATCAATAATCTTACTAAAAGTAACTAATATATATAATGTTTTCCTTATAGTTTTAGTTCTTATAGGTGCTTTGGTAACATGCTGTTATTACTATATCTCTCATATTTGAATGATAGCAAATGGTTTGCATATCTTTCTTAAATGCTCATTTTGAAAATAACACTGAATAAAGCAGCCAGTTAATTGATAAATAATCAAAAAGTGTTATTTTTATATGTATTAAAAAGCTCTTTGAAAAGAATTTAAAATAGAGCACTCTTATATACAGTGTGCAATGGGTAAATTGTTGATATTTTATATTTCTAATTTCATGTATTAATATTGTTTGTTTTTGATTTTGTTGTCTGCACAGTGTAATAGGCTTCAGTTGGGTACCACCTGTGAGAAAAAGAGCACAGTGACACAATTCGCTCTGCCAGAAATTTGGAAAACAGCATGCCATACTGCTTGATATTTGTGCCGGAAGCTCCAATATGAACATTTCAGAGTGTTTGGGTGGCAATCTGTGGACAGTGCAGAGGATTCATAAAGAGTTGGATGAGTCTAATGGTGATTACGAAGGTATGGCAGCTCAGAAAACTACCTCTGATCATTCCACAGGAACTCAGACTCAACAGGGAGACCAAGATCAAGTGCCTTGAGAAGGTAGTGCTGACCTGAGTCAAGAAGGTGGCTGCTGGAAGACTCTATGACTGGCAACAGGACTATACACCATGCCACACAAGCAGAAGAACACTGTCATGGCCGTCGGACAATTTCTGCAACCACATCACCCCTTACATCTGACCACCTAACTGCCTTGACTGCAATCTCCTTGATTATTATGTGTAGGGTGCAGTTGAGCAAGAGACCAATAAAACTCTTTGAAATACCAAAGATGAACTTATGGTAGCATTCACCAACTTAAACAAGGAGACCATCCAGAAGAGTTTCAGGAGATTCCGGAGTCATCTGGAGGCTGTGGTTGAAACCAATGGTGATTTTATTGAATAAATTTACTTTTTAGTATTTCAAGATATTTTTGCGTAAATTTGTTAAAAATATATCTGTTAAAATGAGATGTCAGTATTATTTTCATTTTTGACATAATTTAGATGACAATTTATCCATCACACTCTGTATATGAGGAAAGGAAATACATACAGACATGTATATATATATATATATATATATATATATATATGATAAAATATAGTTTTAAGATATGCTACATTTATGGATAAAGTACTGAATATCAGGTATAGAATGTATGTAAATATAAAAGTAAACATTGAAGTCAACACCCAGTCAGTTTCACGCAAAACGCAATCATCAGCCTTTAGCATGAAACAGTGTGTCACCTTTGGTATTGACTTCAATGTTCACTTTTATACACACACACACACACACATATCTCCACACATACATACATACATACACATATATATATATCCCCACATACATACATATACACACACACACATATATATCTCCATACATACATACACATATATATATCCACACATACATATATCCACACACACACACATATATATATATATATATACATACATATACGTAGACATATATATATATATATATATATATATATATATATATATAAAACGTGGGAATTAATATTGCAGGTTCAAGAATATATGTATTGCTCCCACTTAGTTTTTTTCAAATTGTTTTTAGGTGATGCTGTTATGCACTTGTAAAAACAAGACACTTCCCATCTCCTCTTGCTTTTTTCTTCTAGTATACTCTGTAGAAATGACAATACCACTGAGACCTTTCCTGGGCATGGGGGATATCTTTTGCCCTTAGGGACTGAACTTTTTCATACACACATCTGCATATGTATCACCGACACAGTTCCTAACCTTTAATGTCTTTTTTATTTTGCATGCATACTAGTGTCTTTTCATTACTTTGTTACTCTGTTATGCGATAATGATATATAAATATTTATATATCAGGAACAATTTTAGAGGAAAGATGTATGACAAAGTGGAAAAAGTTCTTGTGTGATGCGTTTCGTCCCTTAGGACTTCATTGGACTACATTTGTTTACATTGATGCAACTCCCAATGTGCACAAATGAGAAACACTGAGAATTTTAAATTTAGAAAAGAAAAAATTTTCTTTAATGTGCTTTGGGCATATAATCTAGCCAATTTAATTTAGATTCTTTTCCTTTTTTTCTATCATACTTTTAATTAAATATCCCACATTGTGATAACAGAAGATGTGCCAAAAATGGTGAATTGTTGTAAGATCCTGAATGCAAATTTATCATGGATGACATTTTCGTCTTATGAATTTTTTTCTCTTTTAATTAAAGTAGCATTTTTTATGCCAAAATTGCAGTTAATCTCATTAAGGTGTTAAATGTGTTGTTTTTTAAAATGTTTCTTTTGTGTTCATATAATCTTTTAAACTTCTTGTAGTCTCTCCAATATATTCTTTCTGGCAATCCTTGCAGGTCATACAGTAAAATTCTCCTCCAATTTTTGGTTTGTTGCTTTGTTTTGTATTGATTAAGACTTTTATTGTCTTACATGTAGTTGTGACAATTTTTATGTTGAGTTTAAATAAATTCTTTTCAGTTGTAGTTGTAATAGAGTTAGTGGGTAGAACAATATAGTTTTTAATATGTTATATAGAAACATGAAATTATTGCCTTCTTGAATTTTTTTCTATTTCTTTACATCTGTCATTTGCTTGTATAATATTTTTGCTACTACTTTTAGTCTAACTAGAAGCAATGCAGTAACAAATATAAGATTTGATAGAAATCAAATTAAAATTAATGTATCAACTTCAGACATAAGTTAAAACATAGAACAGACTGGGCTATCTAGCCTTGGAAGGCAACCAATCTAAAAGAAAGAAAAACTTCACAATTCATGGAGAAATCAATGGGAACACACTACTATAATTTCCAAGAACACAGAGTAATTCACAGATTGTAAAACCACTTGGGAATACCAAGTGCTGTAAGCTTGGATGTGCAGATGGTGTAATGGATAACAGCTTGGAATTGGAACTCAGCTCTGCAAGTTTCAATTCCAGCCAGGTTTTGTCTTCATTTATGTGCAAAATGACCATGGGAGTGTTTCCAAGGATACAGAGAAATCCACTCATCTAGACAAGGGGTGGTAGCTATTTCAATTTCAATTTTCATTGTATCAGTTAATAGTTAAATTCACAAGCGGGGTTATGTTTACCCATCCCTAAACATAACCCCGCTTTCGAATTTATTTATTAACTGATACAACGAAAATTGAAATAGCTACCACCCCTTGTCTAGATGAGTGGATTTCTCTGTATCCTTGGAAACACTCAATTATGAATCTTTGCCGTGCCTTTAAAACTGTAAATTTAAAAAAATAAGTTACTCCAAAATTCGCTTGACGAGGAAATGGAACTAATGTCTTTAATTTAATAACAAAATTAAATTTGAAGCTTTTAGCTTCCATTTTTGAAACATGGTTATTACTGTGTAGCGAAAAAAAAACATATTTTAAATCAGTTAATTTATAATATTAATGCTCTGTAAATTTACATTGAGCACTATTGTGTAAAAATAAAAATATCTATAAGAACACCGGATTATATATCTTACTGTTCTTTCTTTTTATTTACACACACACACACACACATATATATATGTATGTATGTATGTATTCTTGTTCCTTTTCTTTTTTTTGTTCTTGATATTCTTCCCCTACTTTTTGAGGGCTCTTATAGGTTTAATTTCTAAGTCTGTATGCCCAACCTCACTACTGACTAACAGCCTTTGAAGAAAAAAAAAAATTTTTTTTTGTTTATCTTCTGAATTCATTTCCCCATTTATCATTAAGCATTCCAGCCTGGAATTCATGCCATCTTTGGACGAACTGTTGTGCCTGTCTTTCCATGTTCACACCTACCTAAACACCCACATATTCTTACATCTACACATCCAACACTTTCTTTAACCTTAGTTTGATTAATTCTCTTAGTTGTTACTGGACATTGTCTTCATCATTAATATCATTGTTATCAACACTAATCAATCTTCTTTGCTATATTTGAATTATGTGTGAGAGATGTGACAAAACAGTCTTAACCAGCTTTAATATAATGAAATAGTAAACTGGCACCCATTGCTTTCTTGACAGTAAGATGATCAAATTTCAAATCTAAATTGTTTGTCCATTTTAAAATAGTACATTTATTAGAAAATATATTCAGTTTAAATACAAAAGTCATTTATTTGAACCGGCATTTATGATCCAAGTTTGGTACATGTCACTTCGCTGATGGCAAGATGATCAAATTTCAAATCTAAATTGTCCATTTTAAAATAGTACATTTATTAGAAAATATATTCAGTTTAAATACAAAAGTCATTTATTTGAACCGGCATTTATGATCCTAGTTTGGTACATGTCACTTCGCTGATGGCAAGATGATCAAATTTCAAATCTAAATTGTTTGTCCATTTTAAAATAGTACATTTATTAGAAAATATATTCAGTTTAAATACAAAAGTCATTTATTTGAACCGGCATTTATGATCCTAGTTTGGTACATGTCACTTCGCTGATGGCAAGATGATCAAATTTCAAATCTAAATTGTCCATTTTAAAATAGTACATTTATTAGAAAATATATTCAGTTTAAATACAAAAGTCATTTATTTGAACCGGCATTTATGATCCTAGTTTGGTACATGTCACTTCGCTGATGGCAAGATGATCAAATTTCAAATCTAAATTGTTTGTCCATTTAAAATATTGCATTTATTAGAATGTATGTTCAGTTTAAATACATGAATCATAAAAATGACTTCAAAGAGCTGTAAATTTCGGTTTACACTTTTCATATTAACCATGGTGGTGTGTTGTCAGACAGAAAGGAAAATTAACCCTCACATTATTTCCATTTCATTCAAATTGAGTGTGTATGTTTATATTTTGATTCAATGGCAGAAAATAGAAATCAGACATCTCTATCCCAATGCTACTGGCATTTAAAGGAAACGAACAAAACACCGAAAGTAAAATGGAAAATAATAAATAGAACTAGAACTTGTAAAACCTGGGATGACCCATGCCCTCTGTGCCTACATGAAAAACTGCACATCATTAGATTTCTAAATAGTGAAAAGTTACTAAACCATAGACATGAGTTAATGGTTTTCTGTCGGCATCAAATGATTTTCGCATTAAATAATTAATAAATAGATTTAAACAAATTAAGTCCATAGTTTAAAAGCCTTAAAAACTCAGCCTAATAATTATTGAGAAAAACCCTTTGATAAAAAAAGCCATGTAAATAAACAAATAAATAAACAGATCAAATAGATAATAATGAAACATAACCTTCTAGTCACTCAACGACTCGAGGCAAGGCCATAAAAAAGACGCTGTCTGACCGGCCTAAGCTAAGACCACTCTTGACATAGAATCCCCATTGTAACTTGATACGCATTTTTGGAAGGGGACTGGTCTGTAGATAAAAATTAATTCTTAATTCTTAGCTCTTTAAACCACCTAAGTTCAACGGCCGAAACTAGCCGTTTCCATAGCAACTAATGTTCCAATGATACCGCACTTATAAACACTTGCTAACCAAAAGATAGCTTATTCCCAAATTCTCGCTTGACAAGGAAGCGGGTCCAGACACCTTAACTGTACATAACTTCAAAAATTATGTTAGGGGTCTCAGCTTTCGCTTTTGAAACATGAGAACTCTTATGTAGCGAAGGAATCATATTTTTAAAAACTAAAAATATTATTATAATATATATATATATATATATATATATATATATATATATATATATATATATATATTTGCAAAATCACACACAGATAGATTGTGACAAACAGAGAATCAGCTCTTCATTTATAATATATATTCTGTGTATTTAGGCAGAAAATGTTCTTGAATGTAAATATTAAAGACAGTAGACATTTTGTGTCAATTAATTTTATTGATCATCTTTTCCAAATTATGAATAATCCTTCTCAGATAAGGAGGAAATTCCGTCAGATATTGTCCAAACCTAATATGCTCCAAGTTTTTGACTTTCTTAATCATCAGTGTATTGTCTTTATTTTTTTTAATGAAACGGCATATTACAGGTCAAAATTGTACACATGAAGGTGAATTCTTGTGAGAAATGCAACAAAAGTATAGTTTTATTACTTGGTACAATGGCAAAATACACCAAATACAAGTTTGTGCCCAATTAGAAAATTAAAAACAAAATTTTACATACTCACAAAAAAAATTTATTAGTCAAGTACATAGTCTCCATTGTTTTTTACAACTGTCTACTGTCATTCTACAAGCTTATTGATGTCACTTTTGTAGAAACTTGTATTTTGTTGACAGTAGGTTGTGTGTTAGCTTTTTTGACTTACTTTACACGGTTAAAGTTTTTGTCATTTAAATTGTTCTGCAGAGACTGGAACAAATGAAAATCGGAAAGAGCAAAGTCAGGAGAATATGGTGCGGGTTGGAGGGTTTCCCCATTTCAAATCTTTAAGCTTCTGAAAGGTCTATTCTGCAACATGCAGTCTTGTGTTGTCATGGTAGAAAATAGCTTCTTTTCAATTTTCCAAAAGTGGCCATTTTCCTTCAACCCAAGTTTTTTCAAATTGTGATAGTGAGTTGAGATATTGATTTTCAAACACTTAGCAATTTCTTCTTTAAAGATATTTGGTTTATTCTCCGCAATGACAAGCAGAGCATCTTCATCGATGTTGGAAAGTCGCTCAGAGTGTAGTTGATTGTTTAGGTTAAAATCACCTTGACAAAATCTGAAAAACCACATTTTGATGATCCAAAGAGTTGGAACACAGTCCAAATAAATCTTTTGCAAGTTTTTTGTTGCAGTTCTGACACTTTCTCCTTTCTGAAATTCATAGAGCATAATTTGGTGAAAATGCAACTGTTCATCCTCCATCTTTAAGGCATTCATTTCCATACTAAACATCAATATTCAACAAAGACTTACTCGCAACTGAACGACAAAAGGTTTTGATCTAGAACACAGCAGAAATTGGTACCAAAACAAACACCAGTGTGAAGATGTGGTCATCGCACACAAACTTTTGCAATCTATAATTTTCAAGATGTGTGTGTGTATGTATGTGTGTGTGATCAGATGTTGTTTATGTGTTTCCACAGTTTTCATCTGATTTCAATGAAATTTTTTGGTTTGATAGATAATTCTTCAGTGCCGATTTTGAGTCCAATTTGTTGGTGACAATGGCTCTCCACTACTTCCTGTCCATTATAACTCTCAGCAATGTTTTACTATTTACTATCTGTTCTTGGATATATACCTTTCAGAAAAACTTTAACAAAAATAGTTTAAATCATTACAATAATATTATCTATATCTATAATTCTCATGTACATGTGAGTGTGCGTGTATGATTGGATGTTTATGCGTTTCCACAGTTTTCATCTGATTTCAATGAAATTTTTTGTTTGATAAATAATTCTTCAGATAATTCTGCCGGATTTGAGTCCAAATTGGTTGGAAAAAATTATAACCTTGAAGGTGAAAAATCGAAAAACTGAAAACTTTGTGCAAAAATCAAAGGCAAAATTTAATGTCTGTAAAAACAGCATACGATCAATTTAGAGAGTTGAAATCTAACGTAAAAGATTATTAGAATTATAAAAAAAATAATATTATAAATAAAAATTATTGTACATTATTATTATGACAGTTCATGGAAGAGGTTCCTTCCTTGTAAGATTGAGAATGTAAAAAAGGCCCTTTTCTGGGCCACCCCCCCATTCAAATTGTTACCCCCCCATTTGGGGAGGTGCCTCAGTTGCACCCATTTGTTGTTACTAATATTGATTTTCGAGTAGGCTGACTTTAGACTTAAACTGCTCCAATTGAATGGAAAAATTACCAGTAATGAAACACCAGGTCGAAGCTGGGTTATACTGCCTTGTGATCTGACAAAAATAATCTAGTTTATGCATGTATACACTTACCATTTTAATATGTTAACAAAGTAAGATAAGAAATATTTGGTAATTATTAACTGTAAAGGTGAGGTTTTCATGGCCAACCCTGATATGCACACCAAACCAATGCCACAACAAATAGGAGGGCGCCGCAGTAAGCATGAAAGCCTAGGGTGTGAGCCCTGGAGGAGCCAACTGTGGGTGTAGATCTTGGTGGTAGTAGCAAATATTTGAACAAGACCTTCGAAGACTGAAGTGGAGTAGGCTCAGTGCCAATGGCAGTTAAGCACAGGTCAGTTGTTCCTAAGACGCAGACGAAAATCTTCTTGAAAGGCGCTGGATCTGTATGTCTCCGGTGGACTTATTTTTATTTGCTTGGTCTGTCTGTCACCTGTCTTTATTCTTGAAAGCATTGAAAGATGAGCAGCTGACCTTTCATCGAAGTTTCATTGCTAAATTTAGAGAATTAAACTTAAAGATGCATTCCAAAAGCTAAGTAAAGTATTAAGAAAAAGGAAAATTTTGTTAGAAAACAAAGAAAAGAGTGTTGAACTGCTATGTAATATTAATCCTTCCATATGACAGTGAATGGTAGACAATTTCCTTACCAATGAAGAGAAGACTTGAGGAAACAGAGGTGTGATTCTACAGAAGGATGCTGAGAATACCCATGGATAAAGCATGTTAGGAATAAGAAAATTTTAAGGAAAATTGAAACAAAAGAACACTTAGAATCAGAAAGAGTTTAAATTACTATGACATGTAATGAAGCTAAGAGGGGCAGATGGAAACAGGAAATAATCTACCTAACAAGCTTGCAAACATAAATGATAGTACAGGAATTGGGAAGAGTACTAAAAAGACAAATGTTGCTAAGAGTTAAAAAAGATAGGAAGTTGTGGAGAGCCATGATCGTCCACATCATGAAAAGACATGGTATATAGAAAAAATGGTAATGTTAGTAATATTAGCTGTTTTCTTATAAGGTCACATTCAGCATTCACTAACCAAGCAGCCACTGCCACTGTTGGTTAAAATTTATAAAATCTTTCTTTTAAAAATAATTTTCAGGAAAACGGGTTTCTGAAGTCCAGTAACTGTTATTGTTCTTTCCAGTATTGATAGAGGTTTCCTTTCAAACCTTTTGTTTGAAGTAGTGTAGAACAACAACATCTTGACTATGTCATTATTTTCTCTTCAAGTTACATTTTAGTTCTTGTTGCTGTTGAAAGTCCTCACGTAATGTCATTTCTATTAATTGGTAAATTCTTAGTTTGTGATTCTGTAATGGCAATCCAAAAGGTTCAAAGTAGGATGGTCCATGCTGAGATCTACAGGTAGCGACTTAAAAAGATTAGGTTTGCCAAAGACTCATGCCATGCATTTAATCGTGTATGGCATGACAGTCTTTGGCAAATCCTTAGGGAATTCAATGTAGATAATGGAATTATCCAAGTCATCGAGGCCCTATATAAAGATGCCATCAACGCAGTTCTTCTGCGAAAACAAATGGGAGGATTCTTCTGGGCATTTGTTGGCATGAGACAGGGATGTGTACTTTCACCCACATTGTTCAACCTATTTCTAGAGAGAATCATGCAAGAAACCCTGAAAGACTATAATCCTTCAATCTCTATTGGTGGTAGACTTGTCTGTAACTTACGTTTTGCAGATGACATTAACCTAATAGCAGTTAGTAATAGTGAGCTCCAGGACTTGACCAACAAACTGTTTGAAAGAACACAAGCATATAGAGTGGAGGTCAGCTCCAAGAAATCCAAAGTAATGGTGAATAGCACAAACAGTAACAACTGTGTCAAAATTACCATGAACAGGAATTCACTGGAGGGAGTGTCCAGTTTTAAATACTTAGGAGCAATCTTGTCTAAAGATGGTACCTGCAACTCAGAAATCTGTATATGGATTGCCGCAGCCATGGCAGTGATGGCCAAACTGGCAAGAATATGGAGGAGCAAAATCAGCTTTCAAACGAAGTACACACCGTAAAAATCGCTGGTAGTCTCCATTCTCCTTTATGGATGTGAAATGTGGACACTGTTGGCAGAAACAGAGAGAAGGATCCAAGCGTTTGAGGACAAATGCATGAGAAAACTCCTTGGCATCTTTTATTGGGAACATAAAACCAATGGGTTTGTGCAGAAAAGGGTTTTAAGATTTGTGCGGCACCAGGACCCTCTTCTTGCCACTGTCAAATGGAGAAAAATGGTGTGCTTTTCGACTCATTACAAGGCATGACAACCTGTGCAAGACTGTCATAGTTTGGTTTGGTTTGCTTTATGGCATATCAACCTCAGTGGGTTATTTAATACCAACAAGATTTTTTTATTGCTGGTAATGTAATAATTTTTTCATCAAAAATTTATTGCTGGGAATTTTGTTTACAAAAACGTATTGCTGGTATTAAAACCTATTTTTACACTTTCATAGTGTGGAGGTTAACCTATTTTTACACTTTCAGTGTGGGGGTTAACTATTTAACCATAGCTGGGACCTTAACACATGCTACCACCCCAGGTCAAGGTGAACCTGGGAGCAACAGTAACTAAGAGTTGGTTCTACACTCCTCAAAGCCTCCTGATCAGAGGCCTTGCTGTTGGATGTAGTTTATTGCCTTACCCGTGACGTGGATGTAGTTTATTGTTATACCCAGGATAGAAGGCCATCATGTAAGGCACCATTGAAGGTGAACATAGGAAAGGATGCCAAGGCAAAAACTGGTTGGACAATGTCAAACAATGGACAGGCATGACTGTACCAAAATTGCAGATGGTCGTCGTTAATAGATTGTTGTGAAAGAGATTCAATGTGGCTTTTACATTTGGATCTCCCCCACCTCCTATGATTACAAAAGTCAAGGGGATGATGATGATTTTTTGTTTTTGAGTGCACCACAGAAATTAAATTTAAGGTTTTTAGATTTTATAAACATTAATTTTATGTATAATCACTCTATTCTGTCAGTAACATTTGCATAAAACTGTTTATTGTGGAAATCTCCTTAAAGTGAGCATGCTTTCACAAAAGGATTAGCCTACCTTAATTTTTACCAAGACCTGCGTTGGAGTGGATTCTTTTCTTGGTTTTGAATTCCTAGATTGGCTGCCAACCAAGTCCTAATAACCCAGTCTATCCTGCTGTTTTATCCAAAGTTAGGGAAAGATAGATCCATGCCTTTCTTAAGGGTGTTAGTGTGAAGTGAACAAGACCTCAGATGGAATTTGAACTCAGTTTGCTAATTCCATCTTTCAAGTTAAGAGTGGTTACACCATGGGAACTATATTTTAACATATTTATAAATATAGCTAGGCACGTATACTCTCACACACATGCACAGTCACAAACATACACACATACAGACACACACATTTCTAAAGGCATTTCAATTTGGAATTCCTATCTAATGCAGCATACAAAATATGTAGACAGAGGAAAAAGGAAAAACACAGAAGAAAAATAAATAAATGAAACAGAATCATTTTCAAAATTAAGGAAAAGAATCACCTGCTCAATCTTTGTAAGTTTTAAAAAGCACTTAATGGCTTTCAAGAGAAGATTATATATGGCAGTTTACTAAGTTGTAGCTCAAATATGGCACATGGCAAAAGTGTGGTGCACCCAAAGAGGTTGAACTCATTACCCAGTCATAACTGATTTAGTGAGACAAGTTTGCTAACCATCAAAGTGCCCATAAATATGGCAAGTCTGTAAGTGTAACTTAGATGTGACACAAGGCCAAAAGTATGGAGCACCAAGCGAAAATCAAACTCACTACTCACTTGCTAACCATTACCTCACGTCAAAGTACAAATATCACGTGTGTGTGTGTGTCTCTCTCTCTCTCTGTCTATATATATATATATATATATATATATATATATATAAAATTGAAAATATTAGTGGTAAATATACACATATATATGCAATCATATATCTAAAATATATAAATATATATACATACATACACATACAAATTATGACCATGGAATATTAGTGTTTAAGCCTTTATATATATATATATATATATATATATATATATATATATATATATATATAAAACAGAGGATGTCTGTGTGTCTGTCTGTGTGTTACCTTTTCATTTGAGATTAATCCAACTGATTTTGACCAAGCTTGGCACATACATTGTACAATGTAAGAGATACATTCTTAGCATAAAAAATTGATAAAATAAAAAAAATCAATAATTGATAAAGCCAATCAATTAAATAAATTCAACTTCTTTCTCCAGTTTTATTCAAACTTGGTATGTAGGTTACTTGCATCATGACAAGCTCAACTATAACTCATTTTTATTTCTATGCCACTGTGTTTAGTGAAAAACCATGAAAAACGAAAAATCAATTTCAACACAAATTTTAAACTAAAAACTCCCTCAATTTTTAAGCAATCTAATACAAACCTCACTCAATTGTAGACAACAATAAGTTGACTGTTTAACAGTCATTTAACTTGATAATTGAGTTCACCCATATAGTGAAAATCCACGTAAAGAGCGAAAAATGGCGATTTTTACTGGTTTCTTTCTTATTTTTCATTGATCAAAGCAATTTTCATCAAACTTAACAATTGCTTTATAAATGTATCCTCTTTTACATGCCTGGTAGCATGCTGACAAACTGAATTTCAAAAACTCCAAAATAATTGTGGTCTAAAGTGGTTCTTCATGTTGCTTGTTTTACCCCTTCATGTCCTTAGCTAACTTCAATTGAATAAATGCAGACTACTTCTGTTATATCAGTAAGTAAATTCAAAATGTTTTTAATGAAAGTACTTTAAAGTAATTGAAGAAGGTAGACTAAATATGATGTTGTTTTTGCTCCATTCTAATTGAACGCTTTTTCTGAGTGACCAACTGAGAATGGCTGTAGTATATATATATATATATGACATGTCTCATTGGATAATTTAGACAAATTTTGTCTACTTATTTTCAATAGAATCCCTCTAATATTAATGGACAATCTTCTTAATATCCTTATTAAAAGAAGAGAGAAAATTACTATATATATATATATATATATATATATATATTTATTATAATTTTATCATATAGACAAAACCATTTTACTCACAACGTAGATGTGCAGTTAAAATTCACTGAAACCAAGTTGCATCTTTGTTGTGAGTAAAATGGTTTTGTCTATATGATAAAATTATAATAAATAAATAATTATCGCTCTACTACCTGTATTGAGCTCTTTTTTGAATGAATGCTGCGAACGTTAGAATTTGTATATTTTATAGATTACTTTCGTTCCCACCGCATCGTGTATATATATATATATATATATATATATATATATATATATACATATATATATATATATATATATATATATACATATATATATATATATGTATATATATATATATATATGATAGATAAATATGTGTTAATAAAAACTAAATAATGAGATATTACCAACTGTACATGTGTGCAATAGCGTGCGTATGCAGATAAGCAAATAAATATTTAATTTAATTTATGGTGCAACAAAACAGTGCTCAATGTAGTTAAACAGAGCTATGAAGTATATATTAATAAATACACATATACCTACATTTGTAGTGCAACTTAAAGTTTCATGGTTTCCCAAGTCATGAGGCACATATGGCGATTGCTTATTACAGTTGTTTTTTAAAAATGCTGAGTCTCATGGGAGGAACGCTAAATTATACTCAGATTCAAAGCTCAAAGTTAATATAACCCCAATATATTATAGGGGTGTAAATTTAAAATATAGAGTGTATGGGGGGAGATATTGAGGAAAAAAATATGATGCAAGCTTAAATTCTATATGGTACATGTTTTTCTTTGGGAAATGTAGGTATATATATATATATATATATATATATATATAAGGAGGATTTGAATAATCATAATTAATTCATTGAGTCTAGAAGAATCCTCAACAGAATGCAGAAAGCACTGGACGACCGTTTTTTCCTATTTTTGTAACTCATCAGTAGTGCACATCCACTACCAAGAATTGAACCCGGACTGTTACAATATGGCATAAGCATCATACCCACTGAACCAATGGGTCTCATTGATGGAGAGGTAATAAACCAAACTTGATATAGTGCCAGCTCTAACAAATTCCGTTGTGTGATTTATCCGAGTCTATTTATACCAATATACTGTGTCCCATGAGTCATATCTTCTATCCCCAGACTGCTCCATCCAGTGCATTAGAAGCTGGTTCAAGTAGTGATATATATATATAGAAATTAAGGGGGAAACGGCTTCTAATGCTTCCAATAGATTGAATAATAGATAAATCGGAAATAATTTCAAAATGCAGGCAGGAAAATAAATATCTCCTATCACAGTTCATACCAAATGGATAGCACCTACAACCAGGAATGAAACTATAAAAAAAAAAATACAATTTTGATATTATATTTTTGTCTATGTTGGTGTCAATTAATTTATAGTTGTTCTTATGAAATAAGAGAATGAATATATATATATATATACACATACTGGCAAAAACAAACACAGTAGACTAACCACAAGCACACACATGAATCCTACACAACATAGGAAGTGTGTGTGTGTGTGTGTGCATGTATATATATATATATATATATATACACACACATATACTAATTCCTTATAATAAAACAATATATATATGTATGGAGGAGGAATATATATACACATACTAGCAAAAACACACACGCACACACAATACACAAAAATGGAGATAGGCTTAAGAAAAGACAGGGGTCATAAAAAGATAAGAACAGACCTTCCTTCCTTCACCCTTTCTCAGACCAATCTTAATTGCTTTATAAACCCCATAAGCAGAAGAATATTTTCTCCACAAGTCCAAGAAAAATTTGGATTACTACTACACACAAAAGACAATGGTTAAATATTAGAAAACATAAAGAAAATTAATTCCTTTTAATAATATGTGGAAATAATCACTCTTTGCTGATGAAGGTCGCGAGACCAGAAACACGTGTAGCAAAAATATGGAAAAAAAATATATATTTAAAAAATCCACATTATAACCAAAAACATTTGCAGCTTCTCTCTTCTCTTTAAAATATATATATATATATATATATATATATATATATATATATATATATATATAAATATAAAAGTGAACATAGAAATCAACACTTGCTTGACAATTGCATCTAGCATGAAACAGACTGTTGCCTCTAAGTGTTTACTTCTATGTTCACTTTTATATTTACACACGCTCTATCTCTGATATTGAGCACTTTATCCCATAAATATAGCACACTTTAAGACTATATTTCTTCATATATATATATATATATATATATATATATATATATATATATGAATTATTGACAATTGGAAAAACATTCATGAAAGTATGTTTTGAAAACACACGGGACTATGCATTTCACCAATTAGGCATCAGATTGAAGATGAAAAATGAGTTGCATGTGTATGCATTTGTGTATGTTTAAAATAATGAAATCTTATTATTTTTTCCCAATCTGGTGCTGCTCGTGACTAAAAAATAGAAAGAAAATGAGTGGCTTTTAAAAAAGTTATTAACATTTTATGTTTTTCGCTTTAAGTATCAGAGTCGAGAGACAGAAATGGGTAGAAAATAAATGAAAGAATTGTTTTTTTTTATCCATGTGTTCTCCATGTTGACAGTATGTCATAAATTTGGGTATATGATCCTGACAGAGTTATAAATATTAGACAATTTGAAAAACATTCATAATGTTTTAAAAACACATCTGGCTATGCATTTTGCTGATTAGGCTTCATCAGATCGAAGGTGAAAAAATGAAAAATAAAAGTCACTCATTTCCTTTCTCTTTTTTTAGTCATGAACAATACCAGATTGGGGGGAAAAAAAAGATTTCATTATTTAAACATACACAAATAGATACACGTGCAACACATTATTTCACCTTTGATCTGATGAAGCCTATTTGACAAAATGTATAGTTGGATGTATTTTTGAAACATTATACATGAACATTTTTTTAATTGTCAATAATTTATAACCCTGTTGGGATCATATACCCAAATTTATAACATATATATCAATCTAACATGTTTCACTTTTTATTAAAACTTCATCAGAGAATGAGATATAAAAAAAAGAAGAAATTATACTCGTATTTTTATTTTTATGTTTTGATTTTCATTGGTTAATCATGCTTCATGTGTATTGGACTTGTTAAGCAACGTGAAGCCTGATTAACTAATGAAAATCAAAAACATAAAAATAAAAATAGCAGAATTAATTTCTTCTTTTTTTTCTCTCTATCTCATTCTCTGATGAAGCATTAATGAAAGTGAAACATGTTAGATTGATAAATATTTCCTATTTGTTCTTTATTCTATCATTCTGTTGGATTCCAATCAATATATTTTTAAAAATCTCAATTTCAACCCAAGTAAGGCAATAAAGCTACTGAGACACAAGGGTTTACTGAGTATGAAAGAATAAGAAAAAGAAAAACATTATTAAAGAGCAAGAATAATAAAAGAAGAGGAATCAAGAAGACAGTAGATAATGATTGATATTGCATTTAAATCTTTGAAGGTCAAAGTTGATTGAAAAAAAAGAAACTGAAAGAGAATTCCACAGGTGAGAAGTGTGAGAAAAGAAACTATCAGTAAAGGACTTACTATTGCATCTAAGCAATTCAACTGTAAACTGCAAAGACCTTGTTGCTAATTTAATATTGAGCTTAAATTATCTGTATTTGACCCCAATTCATATATATATATTTTTATCACTTAAAACATTAATTTTAGTGGATACTCATATTTGAATAGGCACCCGGCATATTTATTTATTTTCGTCTACTAGCCTGAATTTTCAAGAAATCTTATTAAAAAAAAATTGCACTCTCTGGCAGGAGTTGAAGCTGTGTCCCTCTGGGCAGAGAGTCTATCGTTAAATTCAATACGTTCTCACTATAAATAAAAGCTATAAAGAACTAATTAGTCAGGTAAAGCCAAATTGTACTTTTATATATATTTGGGTAGTAATCATTCTTTTATGCATGTTCTGTTAAATATAATGAACAAGGACTATTTTGTAAGATTTTATTCAAAAACTTTTATTTAAAACTTATATTCACCAACCTTCCTTCCTTGCGTGAAATGAGGGAGGTGTTGCTGCAGGACTAATTTTATAGATTTTCAGATTAAATGTTTTTTTTGTGCTAAAATCCATCTTCATAGAACTAAGATTTACATCTAATTAATGAACGCAATGTTATTACAAACAAAATATTGCTGGGCTGAGAAATTCTGGTATTAATTTGAAAACCAGCTGTTCAGGAACATCTTCCTATTCTGCAATGGCATTCGTAGTTTTATGGTTAAGTCTGTTACTGAGTCAGTGCTAAATTTACACATATTTATGTTTCAAAAGAAACAAGTTATCATTTTCTTTTTCTCTCTTCTATCAGCTTTAAAACTACAAAACAGACAATAGTAGTTAAGTGATACCAGTCAAACCACCTACAACATTACTTTTTCTTTCTTGACAGAAATGTCTGTTGAGGAAGTATAAAGGTGATATGGAATTTTTCTGTCTATTTCTATAGCTGAGATTCCTGGGTTTGACCCAAGAATTTTAAGATCTGTTAACAGTTATAGGATCTTTTTTATTATCATTATCTTACGTTAAATAATATGGTAGTTAGATCATTGTGCGACAAATGCTGTCATGATGTGAAGACATTCTTCTAGAATTGGGATAAAAATCTAAAGGTTTGAAGTTAAAATTTTTATTTTGTAGGAAATTTTCTGACTGAAAAAACATCATTCTTTTAAAAGATATTTTTTGAAATTACAATAGAGGTGTAAGGACGTCCTCTATAAATTTATTAATCTATAAATACGTTCTTCAGTTGAAATGTTTTTCTTTTTTTAATCAAGTTCACCAAACAAGGTAGTAAAGCTACTAGACACATAGGGTTATTGGGCGTGGAATATTTAGAAAACAGAAACATTAGTAATAAGTGGGAAAAGAAAAGAGTAATCAGGAGGACAGTAGATAGCAATTAGCATTGCATTTAAATTTTTGAAGATTAGAGTTGACTGGAAAGCACGAAGCTGGAAGGGAGTTCCACAATCAAGAAGTGCGAGGAAAGAAACTGTTAACATAGTACTTACGGTTACATTTAACCAACTCAACTGTATATTGATAGAACCTTGTTGCCAGTCTAGTATTGTGCTTAAATTCATAAAGTCTCGGTACCATAGTGAAGAACTCATCCAAACATTTACCATGAAAGTATTTATAGAAAAGGCAAAGGGAGGCAACTTTATGGTATTGGGAAAGTGACTGAAATAAAAACACCAAATTAGAAAAAATAATATTACTGATTTGACTTTGGAAATACATTGAAATGTTAAAAAATTTATAGGATAGGACGTCTTTACTGGTTATTATTAAAATCTTTGACTAGCATTTCTTTCATCTTTCTTGAAAATCTTAGACTGTATTCCATGAATATTACTATACAGCATAGAATGGATATAAAAAAACAAGTTTGTTACACAAGACAGTTGTAATAAAAAAGAAAAGAAATAAGATGAAAGAAAGACTAGTCAAAAATTAATGACAATGTGCATTTAAGATATTCACACTATACTACTACTACTACTGGGTGTAAAGAAGCAAGAGAAATAAGATGAAAGAAAAACTAGCCAAAAATTAATAATGACAAGGCTTCATCAAAGAAATTCACACAACTTAACACTACTACTCTTATGCATAAAGAAACAAGAGGAATAAGATGAAAGAAAGACGAGCCAAAAATTAATAATAATGACAATGCTTCACCTGAGACATTCAAACAATTTAACACTACTACTATGATGACAATGCTTCGTCTAAGGAGTTCACTCAATACTACTACTACTACTACTAGGTGTAAAGAAGCAAGAGAAATAAGATGAAAGAAAAACTAGCCAAAAATTAATAATGACAAAGCTTCATCTAAGAAATTCACTCAACACTACTACTAAGTGTAAAGAAGCAAGAGAAATAAGGTGAAAGAAATCTATCTTTTCTCCCCCCTATCTATGGATTACATAGTAGGACTCGTATCTAGAAAAATTGTGATTTTCAAAAAAATTGTTAATGTAATATTCATTTGCAAAAAGAAAAAGTTTCAGCTTTAAATAACCCACAAAAGGTTGATAAACCATAAAAAAAATCCAAATCATCAATAATGTTTTCTCAGTTTCTTTTACACCCAGTAACCTCTTGTACAGCCTTGTCACCTTGCTTTGGGTGAAATGATTAAAAAAAATGATGAAAGCATTGGTGGTTATAACAGATCAGCTTGATTTGTTTTTTACAGCTTATCAACCTTTTGAATGTTATTTAAAGCCAGAAAAAGCTTTTAGATTGAAAGAAATTTTTTGTAGATGTTGATTTTTACTAATACAAGTTCTACTAATTAACTCATAGCTAGGGGGAGAAGAGGTGGCTTAATACCTTTCCCAAGGGCATTTGCATATAAGTGAATATAATGAACCTGACTGGAATTGGATCTCAGATCTCCGATTTCCAATTCTAAGCACTTGGTATTCACAAGTGGTCACCCATCTAGGTACTAACCAATCTCATCTTTGTTTAACCAGTGAGAACCAGTGTTTCAACAGATTGGGAAGAATTTACTATGTCCAAAGCTGCTGAAATATACTGTAAATCATTTAGCCAGAAATAAGTAAATGTTCAAATGATGCCATACTGCGAAAAGCTCTTTTTATTTGATGAGAATTCCAGATTGATTATCAGACAGGAGATGCAGAGCCAAAAAACAAAATCATTGAACCAAGTTCAAATTTTAGCTGAGGCTGTCTTAGGTTTTCTCACTGCAACTGTGACATCACCACCTGTTACTGAAACCTTGTGTTTCAAGTCAAATGTTTGTGTTTTGTAGCATTTGGAGGTGACCCTAGTTCTGGAAGCTGACATAGAAGTCATTGTATACAGGAGAAAAACATATCGGTTGTTCTGTGTGCAACACTTTGTAATTAGATTTACAATTCAAGCAAGAAACAGTTATTTGCTATTTGATCCAACCTTTTTTTCTAATCATTTCACCTCAAGCAAGGTAATAAAGTCACTAAGATTGACTAAGGTTACTGAGAGTGAAAGAAACTGAAAAAACATTATTAAGGAGAAAGGACAATGAAAGAACAAGATTTAAAAAGACAAAAGATGACAATTGATGTTGCATTTAAACTTTTGTAGATTGTAGTTGACCGGAAAGCAAGAAGCCAGAAGAAAGTTCTGCGAGTGTGAGCAAAAAAACTATTAGAATAGAACTTATGGTTAGATAACCAATTTCAACAATGAAATAGTGAGACCTAGCTGCCAATTTGGTATTCTATACTTAATTTAAAAAAACTGAGGTGCCAAAGAATGAAGCTCATTTGCATAATTACTATGAAACTATATAGAAAAGGTACAGGTAAGCTATGTTACAGAGGCAGAAAAGTGATTGAAGTTGAGATGTCAGGTCAGGACCAATAATATTGCAGATTCTTCTTTTATCAGAAGCCCCAGACCAGATATAGTAGCAATATTCAATGCATAGACAAATAGAAGACTTATAATACAAATAAATTAGCCAATCAGGATTTTGCCAAGATAAAATAATGGGACAAAGAATACAACATTTCAAATTAATTGTTTTTAAAAGTGGCATGAACTCATTTTTCCCCTGTTCTCTGTATCATTAATACATATTCATGAACTTTCTCATGATTAGCATAAATGAGTGAACACTTGCATAAACTACTAAACCATAACTACCACCCAGGAAGCTGTAACTATAAATAGCCATTACAGCTATTGTCACTCTTGACAGGGACCAGTGCAGAACAAAATCTGGCTAGTTCAAAAAAATTTAATTTAAAATGATATACCTACTGTATTTTCTGGCTTACAAGATGCACTTTTTTTCCTAAAAACACCCTGAAAAATCCATGTGCATCTTCCAAGATGAATGTAAGGTAATGCCCAGGCTCAAGTAAGCTTGGATGGTCACCTAAATTGGGGGGTGTCTTATATGCCATCAGATATGCTATTTAAAATTAGATTCATTTGTTACACTGAAACTTTGTATTATTGTCTATTAGTGTTGGGCGCCTAGGGGTGGTGTAATGGTTAGCAGGCTTGTCTCACTAGAATGATTACGACTGAGTAGTGAGTTCGATCCTCACTAGGTGCCCCCTACTTTCGACCTTGTGCCACACTAGGAAAATCACTGTTGGTGTCTGAATTTGTATTAGTGTGTAAATATTTTATTGTTAAATATTTTTTTTAAATAGTTTGACTAGAAAGTTAAATAATAAACTTATAGTGATGTTCAAAATTATCTGTATGGTAGAATATAAAAACTTAAATTTTCTCATACAAAAGTCAATGAATGTTAAACAAGGAGCTAACAAACTAGACTCAAACCACTACCTGAAATTTAAAAGAACAAACATTTTATGAAGTTGTAACAGGGTTGATGTTAGTTGAGTGTAACAGGGTTGATGTTAGTTGAGTGTAACAGGGTTGATGTTAGTTCAGTGTAACAGGGTTGATGTTAGTTCAGTGTAACAGGGTTGATGTTAGTTCAGTGTAACAGGGTTGATGTTAGTTCAGTGTAACAGGGTTGATGTTAGTTCAGTGTAACAGGGTTGATGTTAGTTCAGTGTAACAGGGTTGATGTTAATGACAGAAATTAAAATGCATGAAACATACAACAATAAAAACTCAAGACACATGTTGGTATAAATAACAAAAATTTGTATTTTCTATTTGTGATGTGAATTACAGAATATTGGTATGGTGTGTTTAAAAATGTTCTCAGTGTCTCTTTTGTTTACAAGTAGTACTTACTTAGATTGCTTCTGAGAATTTCGTTTGTGAGGATGGCGTTTAAAATCATCTGTTTTCGATCTTCCCAGAGTGCTGGCTAGACATGTGTTTCTGTACTGCTACTTGTCTACTGGTCCCTCCATGTGGTGGAAAGATTGTTTTTATAATCATGAGGGTTAGGATGATGGCATATCCTTTTTTTCTATTATCACTGATGACAAGGTTATTTTTAGAATGATGAAATATCCTTATTTTTTTATCATCACTGATGGCAAGGTTATTTTTAGAATGATGAAATATTTCAGTTGCTTAGTGAATTCAGGACTGAACAGACTTTCTACTGCCTGGATAATATCCCTAAAATAATTTAGCACATTTATTACAGTACATGAAGAAAAAAAACAAATACGATATTTTACAAACAAGAGCTTGCATAAAAATTTCTTTTTGTGTGCCTTATTCAAAAAGCTAATGCTGAATAACAATTCAAACAATATACAAGATTTAAAGAAAGATTCAAGTTTTCAAAAATTAAAAAACTTTGAGAAGGCAAAGCAAAAATTTGATAAGGCAGAAAAGGCAAAAAGTGCACCCACGTAATTTTAAGGCTAAAACTAATGTCTCAGCATGAAGGGTGATTTGATAAATTTGGAAAGACCGATATCACAGGGAATTGTTATGCTTATTTCTTTAATAGAAAAGTTCAGTTTAACGTTTCAGTTCGCTTAAAAAAATCTTCTCAGGAAGTAGTTCAAATGGATTTTTCTCCTGGGTTTTTAATCTGCTAATCTGGTTGAAACTGTAGTGTCCGTTAGTCTTGGTGGTTCCTGAGTGAGTTATGACACCCTTCTTCCTAGAAATGTGATTACTTTCTGTCCTTATCTGCTGGCCAGGTGCTAGATATAAGATCAAGAGTCTCCAGAAACAGGTCCTAATTTCAATATTTAAAAGGGCATAAAATCACATTTCTGATTGGTCAGTAAATAAAATAATATATATTTTTTCAAATTCAAAAAAATGAATCAGCAATAATCCACATAGAAAAAATAATTCTGGCAGTTCTTTAACTGCTAATTATAAAAATAGAAATTTTTAATGTAACAATTTTTTGTACAAATAATTTTGGCTTTCTTTAAAATACACTACTCACAAAAGAACGTGTAACAGAGAAACCAAGACGATTATAATTTATTTACACCTCTTAATTAATTATTAATTTTAATTATTTTACACTACTAAAATATAATTTTCTTTCATAAGAAACAGTTTAATTTAAAATATGATCAGGTCAGGTCAGATTTTTTTTTACTCCTGTGGCAGTGGAGACTTCAGGGGTTATTGGCCCTCGTTCGATGGTGTTCCTTCGGAGGATTGGCGCGATTGCGTCGCGATTAAGGAACGAGCCTCGCGAAACGGAGTGGCTCTTGCAGTGTGTCTCACTGGCGACGGTTCGAGGTAATGCTTTCTCCATCATAGTGGCTGGCAGAGGATAGAAAAAAAAATGTTTATAGTTACGTTGTTCTGGAATTGTCATCATTGGTTGACTGAACTTGCTTTGTTTCAATGACTTTTGTTTTGTTATTATTAGTTACTTAGTTCAATAAATTGTTGGATTTCCTTTCAAAAAAAAAAAAAAAATTTAAATATAAAAAAAAAAAAATTTAAATAATATAATTCATTTCACAGATATTGGAATGGAAGTATTTTTATATAAATGAAAGATAGAATATTGTTGAAGTACTGCTTCTTAAACTAAAAGCACTGGCAACAATATTTTGCATATGTAAATGACGGTTGTAAAAAAATGGAAGACAATTTTAACAAGGTGTTATTTTATATTTTGGTTTTTATATAACTGAGTAAACTACACGAGTATGCTAGCAAAAGAAGGAAGACATTACAAGTGAGGACTTTTGGGAGGTGATACACATGTGTGTGTGTGTGTGTGTGTGTGTGAGAGAGAAAAAGCTCAGTTATTAAGGGAAAAGATATCCCCATGCCATTGTCACTTCTACCACATGCTAGAGAGAAAAGAGACAAGAGAGTATGCAGAGAAGAAGTGTCCTGTTTTTATAGTTGCTTGACAGCACCCTCTAATGATTTCCTGTCAAAACTGGTGAAGCTATGTGGGGATAACCCACATTATAATCTCAGGCACTGAATAAAAACTTATACAGTGTAACCCGGATATAAGAGAGTTGTCGGGACCGGAGAAGAAGTATCCTATATCAGGGTTTCTCTTATATCCGGGTTTGGTCTATTTTGTTTTATTAACACAGGTTCTAATTTGGGACCATATAAAACCTCTCTTATATCCGAGTTTCTCTTATATCCGGGTTTGGTCTATTATATATACATTAACACAGGCTCTAATTTGGGACCAGATAAAATCTCTCTTATATCCGGGTTTCTATTATATCCGGGTTTGGACTATTATATATACATTAACACAGGCTCTAATTTGGGACCAGAGACAATCTCTCTTATATCCGGGTTTGGTCTATTATATATACATTAACACAGGCTCTAATTTGGGACCAGAGACAATCTCTCTTATATCCGGGTTTGGTCTATTATATATACATTAACACAGGCTCTAATTTGGGACCAGAGAAAATCTCTCTTATATCCGGGTTTCTCTTATATCTGGGTTTGGTCTATTATATATACATTAACACAGGCTCTAATTTGGGACCAGAGAAAATCTCACTTATATCCAGGTTTCTCTTATATCCGAGTTTTGTCTATTATATATACATTAACACAGGCTCTAATTTGGGACCAGAGACAATCTATCTTATATCCGGGTTTCTCTTATATCCGGGTCTCTTATATCCGGGTTACACTGTAACACATTTAAGAAACTTTTTATTCAATATATCATTATAAACAGAATATTAATAATTTTGTAAGAATACGAGGGTCAGCTGGAAAGTTCATAAGCTAACCAAGATATAAATGCACAACAGCTGGATGACCAAATGTTTGTATTCTGGTACACTTTTAGTCCTTTAGTCTACTAACAGGTATGTCTACTTACATTTATATTTTGGTTGGATACTCTGAAAATAGTTGTTAATGGGCAGTTCTCAGAGTCCCAAGCCATCAAGCTGGCACCCCCCTTCCCGCCAAAGTTCACTTCTCGGTCCAACCCTCTTTCTATACATAAATGATATACCTAAGAGCATACTCTGATTATTTGTGAATATCTATGCTGATGTTA
This sequence comes from Acanthosepion esculentum, assembly GCA_964036315.1. Lineage (NCBI taxonomy): Eukaryota > Metazoa > Mollusca > Cephalopoda > Sepiida > Sepiidae > Acanthosepion > Acanthosepion esculentum. Next base: position 36,862,778 of record OZ038519.1, on the reverse strand, counting down.
CAACAGTATATGGCCCACCTCCAAAACCCTAAATGACCAGAACTTGACAGCGGATATCTTCTTTAACCTTGCTCAAACAGCTTATTAGGGGAAAAAACTGGCTGAACACATTCAATGACTCAAAAATCAAACTAGTGACATTCCACCATTGATTAAGAAACAGAAAAACCTCATTAGAAAAAAAGAGAATTGTACTGAACTGTTGTGATATCTGTCCTCGTAAATGGCAGTGAAAGCTGAGCATTCTTCTCAAAAATGAAGAGGAGACTTGAAGCAACAGAAATGTGGCTCTACAGAAGGATGTTGAGGATAACATGTGAGCAACGCTAAAGTTTTAGAGAAAATAGAAACAAAAAGGAAACTTATATTTAACATCAGGAAGGGATAGTTGAAATTTCTAGGGCACATAATGAGGAATGAGAGCTTGGGAAATCTGATATTCACATGGCAGATTGAAAGCAAGATGGACAAGAGGACAACAATGTATAACATCCTTAGTGAGCTTGAGTAAATGGATGGTAGGACAGGGTTTAGAAGAAATAGCAAATAGACAAAATTTATTAAGAGCTACAAAGATCCATAATCACCTACATCCTGAGGGGACATGGCATATGAAGAAGAAGGTTTACAAGATATTTTAAGTGTTTACTGGATAAGAAAATATGTGAGGGAAAGAAATGAAGCAAACTGTCGTATTTCAAGCCTACCTCACTAGCTGCAGCTGATTACGAAATTCTATTGCAGCGAGATACAAAGATTTATCTCCCCTTGAACCAAAACAAAAATAATACTAATAAAAATTAATTATAAATATTCCCAAGAATAAGAAACAGCTACATGACCTGATGAGACCCACATGAGACATTGTTAGGTGAGAAAATCAATCTTTCTCTTTTTGCTCCATGAAGTTACAGTAACAAGATGAAAGTAGATATATATAAACCTTCAGAGTCTGTCTATATTTCTGAGATGAGGTATTATGTACAGTATTTACATTATTCGGACTATTGTCCTCATCTTTGTCGCCATATTTGTCACAACGTTTCGGCCGTTGTACGCTCCGGCCTTCTTCAGGTGGTTGGAATTTCGAACCGAACCCTTTATTTCGATCGCTGGGGTAGACTGTTCTCCTCAAGGACACATGGTACGGTGGATAAAGGCGTTGGTTAGATCCAGTAACAGACCCAAAGAGTGTGAGTTCAATACCCGGTTCAGGCAGTGGAGAACTTTCAGAGGGAAAATTACCAGGAGATAACTGATAACTGACATCCATCAAACATGGCTCGTGGAACTAGAATAGTCCGAATAATGTAAATACTATATATAAACCTTGTATTAAGAATTTTGAATATAAAATATATTTTTATACATACACACACGCACACACACACAAGTGTTTTTATCAAAGACTTTTGTATTTTGTTTGAAATTTTCATATATTTATGTTGTCGTATGTTTCATACACTTTAAAGGAGGTTTATCTAACATATCCCCAGACAACATTAACTTCTACACTGAGACAGAGAAGAAAATAATTTTGGGGGTCTGGAACAATAAAAAAAAATTTTCTATATACATTAATGGTATTTGCTTCTTCATTTTATGTTATTTCAGATAAAAGAGAAAACCTGTACTAATGTAGGTATTTTTATAAAGGAGAAGTTGTTTAAAGAAAACTTTTGAGATGTGAAGGATACTTGTAAAAGAATTCAGTGATAAGAAACAACCTTAGAGTAATCAGAAGTTAACTGTTTCAAATCAAAAGATCAAATGACAAAAATAAAACCACCATGCAAAGTCTCCATGCAGCCTTCCAGTTTCAAACATATTTCAAATTATCATATTTTCTGTCTGACAAGATGGCTGCAGCTTGGAAGACACACTCTAATTTTGAAAAGAAATTTCTAAGAAAAAAAAATCATTATCATACAACAACATATTCACCATGTGTCCCTCACATACTGGCACCATGTATTGTTTACATTAATCACGCGTTTGATTTTGTTTGTATACTAGTCAAGAACAGAAAGGCTCCTGCTGCTGCTAGTAAACAGATAAACAGAGCATGTTTAAGTGTGTGACTCAGCTCCAGGAAGATTTATAGTCTTGGAAATACTTGTAACAGCTAAGTACTGAGGTTAATTCATATAAAAGGCTGATTTAGATACATAGCTAAATAGTGTACTGACTCAACATACAAATCCACGTCCCTATCAGTCTAGCCAGTTAGGTGACTGTAGAAGCTTACTTGAGCCTGGGCGTTGCCTTACATTCATCTTCGAAGACACACATATTTTTCATGGTATGTTTTTAGGAAAAAAGTGTGTCTTGTAAGCCAGAAAATACAGTAATAAAAATGAAAAATAGCCAATAAAATCAACTTCCACCAATAAATAAACACATGCTTCTGGAGCCTACATGAGGCCATAAAAATCAAACTTTCATTCAACTTTGCAGACTGCCTGACAGGAGTAAAGAGACATGAGTCAACCTCGCCCTCCTGTCATTCTCACCAAAGCAAAAGTGGACTTGCTTTGTTCTTGTCTCCCAACTCCACTTTTTCTCTCCCTAACTGAAACACTGTTCATTTCCTTTTCAGTCAGAGAGAACTTTCTTACTTTTATTTCATTATAGTAGCTACAGTTAGAATTTGTGTATTTTACATAAAATAAATATTTTAATTTATTTGAACACACAGCAATCTTTTCTATGATTTTTTTAATTAAAAAAAATGGTGATTCATGGAATCTTTCCCTAAGAACCTTATGATATATAAATTCTGAAAAGTGGTAGTTTAAAGACAACTTTTGAAAAGTGAGGGATACTTGTAAAATAATTCAGTGACAAGAAACTACCTTTTGAATATTAAATTGTGAAAAATACTTCCTTATCTGAAGAAATGCAGGAAAGAAATTGACTAGAAACTCATCTAACAAGATTCATGCATTTAAGCCTGGCCTTACAACTATTTCAGAAATGAACAAAGCTGGTTTTATCTTCAATCAAGAGCTATGTTTAGAAGCTCTGCAAGATATTGGTTTGATGTTAAGATATCAGTCAGGAATTCCCATCATGTAGGGTAACATGAACTGATAATGACATAGGGAGAAATTAAGACTCTTTGGAGAGTGATGAGTTTGTTAATAACTTACATAGCAAGAATTTTTTCTATAGTTCATACTTCAGTAGGACCGAGCACAAAATCTTCAACAGAATGGGAATATAATCAAATATGAATTATTAATTTTATGGCAGATATATGGTTAATAACTTAATATCAAGATGAGTTTTGGATGTTTTTGGATTTCTTTATATATGAATCATTTTACAGTCTTTATTTTAGTACAAGTTTTTCACATTTTCTTATTGCCTTTCATTTCCAGATTCTACTATCATTTGATTCCTGGCTTTCCTCCAACATCTTATTAGTGCTTGTTATCCCTACAGTTTTTTATTTCTTTTTTTACATCTTATTATCATTGCTTTTATCATACCACCTTCGGTCAATATTATTTTATTATTTTTAGTTTCCATTTTTATGATTACTATTATTTTATTATTAGTTTTATTCTATCTTAATATCTTTGCTTTTTATCACACTACTCTCGGTCAATACAATTTTAATATTTTTATTTTTCATTATTATTATTACTATTATTTTATTAGTTTTATTCTATCTTAATATCTTTGCTTTTTATCACACTACTCAAGGTTAATACAATTTTATCATTTTTATTCTCCATTTTTATTATTATTATTAGATTTATTCTATCTTAATATCTTTGATTTTTATCACACTACTCTCGGTCAATACAATTTTATTATTTATATTATTACTGGTTGATTACACAGGTATATTTTCTCTGCTTTCTGATCAATGAAAATGATAACTGATTTTTAATATAGTTGTTTATTAGTTAATTATTGTATCTTACTAAAAAGTCTCTTGGTAAAAAAATCAATAACTGTAGGCCAGCAGAGCAGTTACCAAGTTTCTACTGTGTTGAAGTTTTTTAAGTGGAAAAGGCCACTAACATTTGAGTGCTTACAAATAACATATTGAATTACTTACATTAATTGAGTTGGGATCAAATATGAATTGGAATGAAACAGAATGATAAGATAAATAACAAATAGGAAACATCTATCAATCTAAGATGTTTTACTTATTTGCCTATATTTCTGAGATGAGGTATTGTACCTATTTACATTGTTCAGACTGTTGTCATATTCACAATGTTTTGACCATTGTATGCTCCAGCCTTCTTCAGGTGATGTATGTTAAAATTTCGAACTGAATCCTTTATTTAGTCCACTGGAGGAGAATGTGGACTAAATAACAGGTTTGATTCAAAATTCCAACCTATATAGGAAAAAGGCTGGAGTGTACAACAGCCGAAAGGTTGTGAATATAGCAATAAAGATGTGGACAGTCCGAACTATGTAAATAATGTAAATGTTTCACTTATATTAAAGCTTGATCTGAGAATGAGAAAAAAAAGAAAGAAAATCTGATATTTTTTCTTTTATGTTTGATTTTCATTGGTTAATCATGGTTCACGTGCATTTGACTTGCTTGACAAATGTTAGTATAATTTGTAGCATTGTGAATCCAAGTTGAGATGACACATTGATTTAAAGTTTCAAGAAATTAACAAATTCAAAGACCAACTGAAAAACTGTAAATATTATTTATGTCTGTAAGTGTATAATAATTCTAGTTTGTCTATGTGGGATTCAGATGATAATGTGTGTGTGTGTGTGTGTCTGGTAGACATTATGTTCGGTGATTTTTTGTATGTTGATTTGGAAATAGTTTGAGAAAATGAAATAATATATGAAAGAAATTTTGGGATTTTCTGTGTGAACATGCCACTAAGTATCTTTTTATGAGGTTAGCTCCATAAATTTTCTTGTCAATGATTTTCACCCAGTACAAGGCCCAAAAGCCACTCAAGATAGTGGGTTACAGAATAAGAGGACCAATTTATGTGGGGAAAATGATGATTAATGTGAAACTTGAACAGGTTAAGATTGTAGTGATTGGGGAAGTATTTTATTGGGAGTCAGTTCCATAAAGCAGTGGTTTATGAGAGTAAGCTGCTCAAATAGAATTTACACTTTACCAGTGGAATACAAAGGGAATGAGGGTGGTTTGTTATAATGGGCGTGGCATGGCAGGTTTTAGCCATGAAGGTTAGAACTGGTGGAACTAAGGAATGATGTTCATGTGAACACTTTTCATAGAAATGAAAGCAGTGACTGCAATGTTTCATCTGTGAGAAAGGAGTTGTAAGGTGAAAATCATTCATCACCCACAAGGATGTGAAGGCGCTTTTGAACTCTATTGAGACTGGAAAGTGAAGACTGGGCAGCTCCTACCCATATAAGGCAAAAGAAATCCATTTTCGGTCTGAGCTGGCTCTTGTAAAAGTAGAGGATAGCGGAAGGAGTCAGGTACTTACTGGAGCAGTACAAGGAACTGAACATCTTTTTCAGTATCTTTATTGATAGATCATTTGTACGAGTTCCACTTGAGGCCTAGGTTGAGCTTAAGTTCCAATATCCCCTCGACATGAGGCACCCCTAAGAGAACACTTGTTTATCCTGATTGGTGAAAATTCAGGGTCTGCTTGGTGATGATGGAATATCACTATTTTGATCGAGAAGGCATTGAATATGACCAACCATTTTTTCATCCATTAAGCTGTAAAAGCTAGTAATTTATTTTCATTGTCTGAAAAACAAAAAATTTTTGTTTTAATATTGATCCAATATTGAATATCAAATGTTCCGTCAGAAATGGGTTTCTCTGACAGTTTTTTGCTGGTTTTTAATTTCCAGTGTGTCACATGTTATCAGAGTAAATCTTTCATTAGGATTTTTTTAAAAGGGTTCTGATAGTAGGTTAGTTTTAATTTAGTATGAGATGTTTACCAAGCACTTCATAATAACAGAGAAGCTTGTGCCGTGGCTCTTGATATCTCCAAAGCGTTTGATAGGGTTTGGCATTCCGGCCTTCTTCACAAGCTTCAGGGTTATGGAATTACAGGTTGACTGTTCAACTTAATACAATCATTCCAGTTGAACCGTACATTGAAGGTCATTCTCAAGGGATTCTCCTCCAGCTCCTATCCCACAAACGCAGGTGTCCCCCAAGGCTCCATCCTAGGCCCTACTCTGTTGCTTATCTTCATTAACGATCTTCGTGAAGTCATAGGTTCCCAAGTAGGCACCTATGCGGATGACACTGCTATTTACTCCTGCCTCAAAAACAAATCTAGTGTCGCCGACAAAACTAACCTGGATGTTTGTCTTGAAAAGGACCTCCAATTGGTTGTGGACTGGGGCAGGAACTGGCTGGTTAACTTTAATGCCTCAAAAACAAAACTGCTCTCTATTACTCACCACAGAGAACCATTAGAATGTCTGATGCTCAACTCCACGAGAGCACCTCTTTGCAACTGCTCGGTCTCACATTGTCCACTGACCTGAGATGGAATGAATACATTGAGTCAATAGCTTCGTCCACCGCTAGGAAAGTTGGCTCCCTGTGCCGCGCCAGGAAATTTTTCTTGCCGGAGTTGATCCTTCAAATCTACAAATCAACCATTCGCCCTTGCATGGAGTATTGCTGCCATATATGGTCTGGAGCCCCTTCTAATTGTCTCAAGGTCCTTGATAAAATCCAAAGACGGATATGCAATGTAATTGGCGCTGATCTGGTATCTCATCTGCAGCCGCTCTCTCACAGACGTGCCATTGCCTCCCTCTGTCTTTTTTACAAATACTTTCATGGTAACTGCTCTGATGAGCTGCTTTCGCTGGTTCCCAGACTTCATGAATTTAAGCGTTCAGCTAGGCTGGCAGCTCACTCTCACCCTTTCACTGTCGAAATTGTTAAATGTAGCTGTCTCTTCTACTCCAATAGCTTCATGTCTCGCATTTCTCGCCTGTGGAACTCCCTCCCCATTTCTTGTTTTCCTGATAGCTATAATCTCCAACTTTTCAAATGTAATGTCAATTGACATCTCCAGATGCCCTGACCTTCTCTTCCTCCTTTCCTCTATCACTCCTGTTTGTTCTTGCTCTAACTCTGTAATCCCTTGTATGCTAGTGGCTTCCTGCCTTGCTTGGAGTTGAATGCTTAAAAAAAAAAAAATAACTGTGACCTGTTGGGTCACTGATGGTTCAGGTTATAAAACACTGAAGTTGATTTTGACATTCCATTGAAATGAAATTTAATTTTATTATTATTCAGGTAAATATTTCAATTCATTCCTGACATCATTGGTGTGGTTTGTAAGTTCATGTTTAATGCTTTTCTGATTGCTTTTTATACAAATAGAACTTCTGGAAAAAATTTGAACTTTAAATCATATTCACTTGAAAATATTTTTTAATGTGTCAAAAAATAGTTTTTTAATATTTAAAATATTGTTTGTTTAAAGAAAGCTGAAATATAAATAATTACTCTACTAACAACTGGACGAAACAGCAAAGTGGGATCTCTTTGTGTTTGTCTTTAGCTTAAGAATATTTTAATCAAAAAATTGCCTTTTTGAAGAAAGTTAAATTAAAAATATTAACCGTATGAACAACTCATATTTTTAAGTCTTATTCACTTAAAATATTTTTTAAATCAGATTAACTTAAAAATATTTTTTAAATATTTAAAACATTGTTTAAAGAAAGCTGAACTATAAATAATTATTCTACAAACAACTGGACGGAAAAACAGCAAAGTAGGATCTCTTTGTGCCTGTCTTTAACTTAAAAATATTTAAATTAAAAAAATTGTCTCGTTGAAAAAAGTTTAAATTAAAATACTTACTGTATAAACAACTTTTAAATCATGCACCGGACAGATGCACCGCACAAGCAATCACAGACTTTTAGTATTATATAAATTAAGGTAGTTGCTTACAGTCAAAGGCACAAACAACCTGGTTGATAGGCTTTTGTTTGGATAACCTTGGTTACATACCAATTGCAATATCTTTTGGTTTATCAATTAAGAGTAAAAACAAAAATTAAAATCCATTATTCTGTGCTTAAGAGATCTCGTTTCATTTCAAAAGCTGTAGAAGAAAGAAAAAGACATTTTGTACAAAGGATGAGAGTTATTTCAAATCATTTAGGTCAAAGGCCAAGAATATTTTTTTCACCTCAAATCATGGGACTACTCCTGAAAATGTGATTAAGGGGCCCTACCCATCATATCCAAATTACTGGACATTTAAAATGTTCTGCAAATGTTAGCCATGATTATTTTGGCAATTGTTGACTTGTTTTAAATATAAATTAGCTTGACTAATCGAAATTGGTTCAAGATATATCCATATTTGGTTACATAATGTACAACACTTACTTAAGCAGTCATTTGCTCTATCAATAGGGCTTAAAATATGCTGGTTTCATCTACTGCAGAGGTGAAAGATTCCTCTCCTAAAAAGAGACCACTTTCCAAGTATAAACCAGAACAATGTTTACCTTTTGACTTAAATTTAAAAGGGTGCATTTTTTATGTTTCAACAGTCAAAAATTATCTGCACTTTTGCCATAACGTATCTTTAAGTTTCTCAGACTGCCTTCTGCTCAGGTGTGCTTATAGTTGGTCACATGATCGAAGTTTGAGCTTGATCATGCCTGTTTTCTTGCTGCTGTCACAGTGCAAACATGGCCGCTTCACTAGCAGTGTGCACAAAGGAGAAACAAAGAGCAGTGATTTGAATTCTCTGATTGGGATGTGTGTCTGGGACTGAAATTCTTTGGTGGATTTTAATTTTGAAACACTGCACTACCAAATAGAAGTGTGTATGAGTGGATCAAGAAGTTTAAAAGTGGCCAAACAAGCATGACGCATGAAAAAGGAGCAGGATGCTAGTCAACCTCTACCACTAATGGGAAGATTCAGTAAGCTCAAAAGATGGTAATGGCAAACCAGAGAGTTATCATCAATGAGCATGTCCTCTGCAGATTCAGATCACTGCTCCTTGTTTCTCCTCGGTGCATATTACTAGTAAAGCGGCCATGTTTACACTGTGACAGCAGCAACAAAATTGGTATGATCAAGCTCAAAATTTGATCATGTGATCACAAGAGTACCAACTATAAGTATACACAAGCAGAAGGCAGTGTGACAAAACTACAAATATGCTATGGCAAAAGTGCCATTTTAACTTCATCAGAAGTATGGTCAATTTCTCAAAAACGAACAAAAAACATTATTTGCTTATCTAATTTTATTTTTTTTACAGGTGCAACTGAACTCAGTGATATATGAAAATTCCTTTCAAGTTTGAAGAAAGGTAAGCTGATTTTTTAAAAAAGTATACAGTTCCTATTTTGCATTATCAGGTTCTGGCATTCTGTATGGATGTTTCGAGATAGTAAACAACCAGATGGAAAGAAAATCATAACATAAGATGCTGCTAACCTGCAGGTATAGCTGGCTCAAGTTATTTAATGAGACCATCTTAGACTGGCACAAGGCCAAAATAATAAAGCATCCAGTGAGAGCATTAACTCAACTTTCAAATTAGTTGATGACTTCAAAAACCCTAAAAAAAAGAGCTACTGAATGAGGTATGTGATATAAAAGTAAGAGGAGGAAGTGCTAAGTGAAGATTATGAGGATAAGGAGGATAGATATTGACTTGAAGAGGTTAAGATTATAATGTATGTGGAAGTAACAGTTCTTGGAATATAGAAGGAATGAGGCTGATTCAAACCTGTGGATATGACAATGGTGTGTCTACTTCAAATGAAAAGTATCAATTATCATAATGATTGAATTTATAAAAATGCAGATAGAATTCATAAAAAGGCACGTCAAATCTAATGACGGTTCCCCAGAGGGGATGCAGATTTGAATTCTGCCGGAGGACACATATTTTTCTGACAAAATTTCCTGAATATTCAGGCTGGTAGATGTAGTTGGATAAAAAATACTGTTTAATTAAAAAACTGAGCATCTACTCAAATATGATTATCCATAAAAAATAACATTTAAACAAAATAAATTAAAAATAACTATAACTCATATATATATATATTTTTGAATTGGACATAGTCCGACAATTTATTTAAATACATTTATAATATGTTTAACGTTCTTTTTATAGATACAAGTATTTAAGCAAATGCTCTGTTTTATAATAAACAGTATTAAATAACATTTACCGGCCTGAATGTCCGAGAAATGTTCTATGAAAATTTCTCGGACATTCAGGCCGGTAAATGTTATTTAATACTGTTTATTATAAAACAGAGCATTTGCTTAAATACTTGTATCTATAAAAAGAACGTTAAACATATTATAAATGTCTTTATATATATATATATATATGAAACAAACTAATCAAAGATTTAAGTTTTCAGTTATTATAATGTTGTTATTAACAATTGGCTGTACAGAAAATTTTAAATTTGAAAATTTACTTAGTGTATTTATTAAGTTTGTTTATTTCTTTAATGGCACATCAACTCCTTATGGGTCATTTAATGCCAAAATTAAATTTTCTTGGAAGCTTTGGTAATTTTTTTTTTTTTTGCTATTATAATCTATCACTGTTTTACTATAAAAATGTATTTTTATGCTTTCATAGTGTTTTGACCCTATTTTGGGGGTTCACTATTTTCCCATAGCTAGGACCCTCACAGGAGCTACCACCTCAGGTCAGAGTGAACTTGGGGACAACAGCAATTAAGAGGTGGTTCCACACTCCTCAAATCTCCTTGAACAGAGGCCTTGCTGCTGGATCTAGTTTATCATCATACTCAAGACACTATTTAATAAGTGCTTATAAAAATATATACTGTGTCAATAATACAATTATTCTTATCTGACCCTGAGGAGTGTTATAAATGTAGAAATATATAAAGAGACATATATACACAGATAGACAAAACAGAGGAAGACAAATATATATGTATATATATGATGGACTCTCTCGTTGAACTCGACGTATGAGGGTCAGGCAGATCAGTTCCCAGAAACTGAAAGCCCGACACCGACACATGAGATTTGATTATAGTGGTGAAGGCTTTGTGCAGGGCCATCCACACTTTTTGGAGGGACGAATACAGGGACCTGGTGCAGCGAATGCCACAAGGTCCCCAAACGACCCTCCGCAGTTTTGAATTCAGAGTTGTCCTTCTCCTAGACCAGTTGCCATCCAAGGCTATAGAACCCAGTCTGTCCTGCTATTTACCCATAGTTGGAGGGAGAAGAAGAGGATTCACACCTTTCCCAAGGGTATTAGCACGTAAGTGAATGTAATGGATTCGACTGGAATTCGAACTCGGCTCTCCGATTCCTCAATCCAAGCCGTTATCCATTACTCCACAGTTTCTCGATTTGTTATTTTATATGTATCTATCTACTATCAACAGACAGACAGAGGGATGGATAGAAAGACAAGGAAATGAATAAAGATAGATAAATGAATAGGTAGCTAAATATAGACAGAAATATCTCTATCTATATGTATCATTGTTGGCTTTATATTGTTTCTAAGAATTTAATTTCTTCCTTACTGATCACTTCCTTTTATGCCATTGATAACTCTTTCACCAGAACCTGCTCCCGTCGTCTATTCCCTATCTCCGTTTGGCTTCCCAAGAGTTTGTTGGAAGTAAAAGAAAATCAGTAGAAGAAAGTACCGATGACATGAATTTGTTTACCAGGAAGTGACCCACACACTGGATTTCATGACCTTCTTCTGTAGTACATATAGAATGAGACATGCAGGATCCATTTATGAAACTGTGATGGATTGCTGCTGACTCAGTTGTCATGAAAACAACAGTCTACTGATGGGAGGACTCTAAAGGTCTTTTTGTATGGGAAACTGGTTTTCAGAAAGCGGGCATAATGGAGACATCATTTTTACTTCAAGGATGTTGTGGTGAAAATAAAAGAACTCTTCAATCTTTCCCCGACTTTCCAGGACTGATTGATTTCCCTTTGTTTTCGTCTTTCTCTCTCCATGAGGTAGTCGGCCATTTTTCTTGTTACGGTTCGCTACCGAAGTAGATTTCTAGTGGAATAAAGCTTCACTCGAGCTATACGGACTCAGCTTTCTTTTACTTCCTCTCAAACCCTTTTTCATAACAGATGTCTTCAAAAGTGACATGAGGGCGATAGACATGGACATCGAGAATTGAGAAGATGTTGCCAATGATTGCTCATGCTGCAGACGTGATTTACACTGAGGGCCAAAGTGACAAGAGAAGAAATGGCGACTGGCTGCCAGTTGAAGTGTGCTTGAAGGAAAGAAAACAACACAGTGACACCATGGGACAGTGTCTTTACATGCATTCATTGCAATCAAGACAGTCACTCTTGTGTGGGCCTGCACAGCTATAACAGATAAGGCATAACTTTTTGAGTGCAGATCCATGGTTTCTCAAGACCAACAGATACCACCCACACACACCTATATATATATATATATATATATATATATATATATATGAACAGATTTATTCAGCACCTAGTGTTTGTAGTCGAGGTGCTGAGTTTCAGCAGACTTAGACAAAGGGAAAATGAGAGAGAGAAATGAAGATAAAGCGATGGATAGATATATACATACATACATACATAGATAAATGAGATCACGCTCATACAGATAGATAGATGAGAATAGATTTAGATAGATCGATGGATAGATAGATGAGAACAGATTTATATAGATAGATAAGAATGTGTTTAGTTAGACAGATATAAACAGTGATAGATTGAGAAATACAGCTAGACAGACATATTGACTGGAACAAACAGATATGAACACACAGGTAAATATGGAGATGATAGTAGAGAGACAGATATAGTTGAGCTGTCCAAATAAGATTAAATGTAGACAGAAGTATTTAGAAAAATGATGTACGGATATAGGTAAAGCTATAATTATATGAAATATAATCAAGCTGATTTCATTTAGATTCTTTTTTGTTTGTCTGTGTTTCCATAACTTTTGTTATTAAATATCCTACAAAAAATAGTGAAACATTGTAAGAACCTGGATGCAAATTCACTGTGGATAAGCCGATATGAACACAAAAGGGATCTTTTACAAAACATGTTAAATGCATTAGTTGCTCACTGTAATGACTAACTACAATTTTGATTTTAAAAAATGCTACTCTAATTAAAAGAGAAAACAATTTACAAATATGAAAATGTTTAGAAAGTGCTTTAACGGCCAGATCAATCACAGTTAATTTGTATCCAGCTTCTTACATTTTATTTTCACAATATTTTTATGTAGTCACATCAATATAAACATAGTCCAATGAAGTCCTAAAGGACAAAATGCATCACACAAAACTTATTCTACTTTATCTCACTTCCCGCAAAATTGTTCTTAATATATAAAAAAATTTATATATCATTTTCTCATACACACACATATATACATATGATGGACTCTCCCGTCGAACTTGACGTATGAGGGTCAGACAGATCAGTTCCAAGAAACTGAAAGCCGGACACCCACACAGGATTTGATTATAGTGGTGAAGGCTTTGTGCAGGGCCATCCACACTTTTTGGAGGGACGAATACAGGGACCTGGTGCAACGAATGCCACAAGGTCCCCAAACAACCCTCCGCAGGTTTTGAATTCAGAGTTGTCCTTCTCCTAGACCAGTTGCCATCCAAGGCTATAGAACCCAGTCTGTCCTGCTATTTACCCATAGTTGGAGGGAGAAGAAGAGGATTCACACCTTTCCCAAGGGTATTAGCACATAAGTGAATGTAATGGATTCGACTGGAATTTGAACTCGGCTCTCCGATTCCTCAATCCAAGCCGTTATCCATTACTCCACCGTGCCTCCTTATATATATACAAAAAAGATTTTTTTTTCCTATTGTCATTCTTATACCAATTTGTGTTATCCACAGAATTGTTCTGGGAAATTTTACTATATTGTCGACATGGTGTGTGTGTGGGGGGGATCTTAGTATGAAGCAAGTTAACATTAGCCAGAAAGAGGCTTACATAAAAAGTGTCTCTCTCTTTTTAAATTTTGGATTTAATGTAACTATGAAAACAAAAACATTTTGCTTTCATTTTTGCCTTGATAAAGTTAGATGACAAACCATGGTGGCAAAAACTAAGATTTTTTTCTTATTGTCATTCTTATACCATATATATATTCATATATATATATATGGATAGATAGATATCAGTATATATTTTCATAATAATGCAAACCAAAAGGAATGACAATCAAGAGGCAGTTGATTAGAAGCCAAAAAGCAAGGCAGTAAAAACTAATTGTAAATATTTTTGCAGGAAATGTGAAAACAGAGACAAGAAAATAATGATGAAATGGCTCATTAACCACCCTAAATTCAGGCTTTCTATTATATGTGTGCGTGTGTCACACTTCCAAAAACCTAAAAGATATTTTCACACACATGGATGGATTTAGCCAGGATTAAACATTAACTTAGACATTTAGAAACCGTAATGTAAACAACGCTGCAGACATAATTCCTGTAAAATAACAAAACCAGCAAATCAGAATTAAGGATTCAACATGAAACAAAAGATTGATACTCTAAAGCTGTGTTCAAGTTGAGCCTATTTCTACCAATTTTAGCAGAGGAAAATTAGCATTTAGATAGTAGTATAGAAACAGAGGAGAAGCAACCACAGTGATAGACCAGGAATGACATATCTGCTCAAGCCATCAGTGCTGTAAAATTCCACTATTTCTTGATGAGGAATTTGACACAAGAACTAATGCCCCACCAATTGATAATTGGATTTTTTTGTAAGTATTAGTTTTGCAAACTAAAACTAAATATGTTTCTGAAAAGCTGGTATGTGTAATTTATGACCGGTGCCGGTTATTCCTACAACGAAATAATTGCTCTGACAGAGATTCATCCTTTTTCTTTTCTACAGCACCAGTTTTTCACCAAAGAAATAGTTGTTTGTTCTATAAATTCATGTTTGTGTTTATTCATGTTTCTGTAGTTAGAGGTGTAGCTACCTTAGAGCTTAACACATGTTGAAATTTAAACACAAATTCATTCCTATGTCAACATAAAAACAAATTCAAATTTCCATAAGATAGTTTTGCCTTGATTAGCTACCCAAAATCACTTCCTGACTCCCATCTCCTTTAACTCTTTAAATGTCGACATAAACCAAAAACTAATTCTAATTCCCATAGTGGAATTTTGCTTTATTTACCTACTTTAAGTCACCCCACTCTAAAACCTTTTACAGTATATTAATTATTTATAAACTTTCATCTACACAGAATATTTTCCTAACTCTCTTTCCATTAATCCGTTACATTTCTCTCTCTCTCTCTCTCTCTCTCTCTCTCTCTCTCTCTATATATATATATATATATATATATATATATATATATATATTTTAATTTTATTTTTGGGTTTGTTTTTAATTTCTTCTTTAATTTTAAATTTAAGTTAAAAATTTGTCTTTTCTTCTAATACTCCCAATTTGTCATTATAAAGTTAATATTCTGTTTTTTTTTTTTATTATTAAAACTTCTTCTCTTTAAGATAGATACTTACCACCCTCTTTGACCACTGTCTTGTGCTTAGCATTTGGCTGAAACAGTGAAAAGTGTAAACTCTGCATTAGGTGTTTTCGGGAAGTTACGGTTTAAGTTGACTTTTTAGCTTCCAGTACCAATTTTTCACAGAACTGCTATATCCTGTTTCCTCTAACCTTACAGAAATGAACTTCATTCCATCCCACACCGGGGTTGAAAAGACAGATGACCACTTTCGTCATCTGCTGAAATAGTTTATTCCCCATATGAGGTAAAAAAAGGATTTGTTTGATTATTAATTATATATATATATATATATATATATATATTAATCATTTCACATCAAGCAAGGCAATAAAGCCACTAAGTCACAAGGGTTTACTGAGTGTGAGAGAATATGAAAGAAAAGCATTATGAAGGAGAGAGAACAATAAAGGAAGAGGAATTAATCAGAGAGAAGATAACGATTGACATCGGATTTAAATTTTTGGGTATCACAGATCAAGAAGTACAAGAGAAGAAACTAATGCTTACATCTAGCCATTTCTACTGTAAAATGATGAGACCTTGCTGCCAATCTAGTACTGTGTGTAAATTCATAAAATCTAGGTACCATAGAGGGAAGTTCATCAGAACAATTACAATAAAAATACTTACAAAAAAGGCACAGGGAAACTATGTTATGGCTGTGGGAAATTGACTGAAGCCAAGATGGCCAACACATTGCCCTAGAAAACAATGAGGCCAACCACAAGACGAACAAACATCTGAATCAGTTCATCTATAGAGATCCAATACAAGTTGGAGACAAGGTCTTACTCCACAGACCTCATTCAGCCACAGCCCACATAACACATATGCCTTGGATCAAATCATCAAGATGAATGATATGGTATTCCAAACTGCAAATAGTCATGGTGAAACTAGTTAGGTCCATTGTGCTAACATATATCACTTTGTACCTCAGCCTGACTACCTTAATTGTACAAACTTGCTCCCTCCTTCACAGACTCTCCAAGTAAGGTCCAACTTAGCACCTCATCCTTCATCTGACAGCCATATAAACAATGAAAACTATAGATCTAGCAATCTCACACAGTCATCACTCCTGATATTCCAAAGAAATCCCAAAAGGCAAATAGTGGTCAGCTACCGAATATTAAAAATTTCATTATGCAGTTAAAAAAAAATAAAGCATCACCACACTATGCAATGTTATCGATGCTCTGGGTGGAATCACCTTGCCAGTGACTGCCCAGTTCGACGAGAAGATGCCCGTCAGCCACGCTGGTCATGCAAAACAATGTGTTGCTTCCGGTGTCAAGAAGTAGTCCACATTGCTTCATTATGTCCAGGGAAAAGAAAGGGAATTCGGCAATTTTGGCTACCGCGTTTGGTGGAGAATGAGTTATTTTTCTGACTGGTGGCGTGCATTTTGATTAGAGAGATAGTATTTGCGAATCGAGTTTTCGGCATTTCTTTCTGCCCTCGATGTTTGAGTTGGAACTTAGTGATTTATTCTCTTCGACGTGGAAATAATCTGCGACAAATATTTCCTTTGCAATCCCAGTTTACTTACACACACAATACCTAAAACACACCAACCATGAATCCATGAATTAGAATAAGATATAGGGGGGAGTGGTTACATTTTTCCTAAAACCACATTTTCTGATTCATGCTACACTAATTTCCACTACTGGCTGGATGTGAACGCGCTTTGAACACCCAAAAGGGAACTAAAACTCAGCACATGCCTTCCATTTTTACTCACAGACTCAAGGAAAAAATAAGCAATACCATCCAGAATTTCCACCCAATAGCACTCACTTCCACCTAAAGAAATAGATAAAAGCCCATCAAAGAGACATTTTTAGCAACTGGATGGCATCTTGGCTCGGGTTCACACACTTTGTTGGAAAACAATATCCCATCTCCAAGAAACAGCTCACCAAAGGCCATCACTCCAGTACATCACAACTCTCCCTCTCCTCCCATATGCCCCAGCAGACACCTTTTACAAGTCCACTTATCTCCTTTTTTTCAATGAGGGTCATTTACATTGACTTCTTTAAACGTTCATTGTTTCTTCTTTGTTCTGCCACCATACATTTACTATAACAAAAGGTTATGGCAGAAAGAGTGAGGGTTTCTTCTTCTGTGCCATGCCCCTTCACAAAGGTGTCAAACATGGCTCTCCACAATATCTTATTCTTTGTAGATCTTAATAAATTTTGTCCTTTCATTATCTCTCCTAAACATTGTTCCAGCATCTATTTACTCAAACTTTCTAGATAGGTTATGCATTTTTTCCCTTGTCTATCTTTCCTTCAATCTATTCTATTTCCAGGCCCTCTTTCTTCATTATTGTTATAGTGGAAGACACCTTGTCTAGATAATAGACTCTCCCACCTATTATAAGTAGGAGTCAGTAGGTAGTCGAGGGGGGAGTAAGTTATCAGCGACCACAACTCGATTACTCTGCGTAACACTTTATTACAAGTTCCTAACGTTTCTGTACGTTTACCCCATTTAGGACGCATTTAGTCCGACTACAAGTTCTATTGTGGAAATAACTCCACAACAATTATGTGCCTGAGAAATTTCAACCATCTCTTTCTAATATTAAGTATAAGTGTCCCTTTTGTTTCCATTTTCTCTAAAACTTTGCTATTGCTCAAGTTCGATCCATAATATCCTCCTCCTCCTGCAGAACCACATTTATGTTGTTTCAAGTATCTTCTGTTAGAGTTTTTGGGTGCCCTGGTGAGCCAGCCAAAATGAGCTGACTCATTTTATAGTTCACCAATAGAAGGTTCAACCAATCAGAAGGCTCAAAATATTCAATGCGATGTGTAAAAAGGCGGCCATGTTTTTCCCGAATATGTCCTGCCAGCCTTTGATATCGAAGACTGAAGAATTACGGAACAGCTGCTGGTGGTATTAGCGATATAGTCAAATCCAGTAGAATGTCTGACTCGTGAGTGTTAATCTTTAACGTTGTTTCATTGAACAGATTATGTACTGCGCTGTATTCCCTATTCATAAACTATGGTGAACATGGTGAACATCTTCTTCATCTGTGAAGCGAGAGTTTGTCTAATATTCACTTTCATATAGAAGGACTGATATTACATAATGTTTCAGCACATTTTTGTTTTTTTTTGCTTCTAGCAAAATTTATTTTGTTTCTCAATATTTTGCTTAGCTTTTGCATGTTGCGCTGTTCCTTTCACTAACAACCATGCATTCCATCTTTTTGCAATTGATGTTCAGTCCTTTCTTCTAATTACCTTCTCAAGGAATTTGTGCAGTTTCCTTTCTATGTCTGCTATCAGCACTGTATCATCTGCATATCTTATGTTGTTAAGACTGTGGCCACCAATAATGAATCCTGGTAGGACTTCTAATTCTCCCACTGCATAAGTTGAATAAGTCTGGTGAGAAGACATCTCCTTGTCTTACATTCGTTTGTATTTTTGTGTGTTTACTGAATTCCTCTTCCATCCTCATGCAGGCGGCTTGCTGCCAGTGTAGGTTCTGGATTATTCTAATATCCTTCCCAAATATGTCAAGGTTACCTAGCAATTCCAGCAGTTCTTTATGCCGGAGAGATGCCAACTTAAAACCATAAAATTTTGTTTTTCTAGACAAATAATATTATATATCTGACCTCAGCACATGTACTGATGTGCAATCTTATGCATTTCTCTGTTATGCATGCAATCCTCTGAACATCATATTTACCTTTTACAAGCATCCCACACACGTCTTTTGACAGCACTTCCTTGAATTCTTATGTGATGTGACACCAGGAAATAAACAAGTACTGCTGCTGCTTATCTTTAGTAGTCTTGCTTTCTTAAAATGGACCAGAGTGGGGAAGCATAGAAAAAAAATTAAAAAACAAAAAAAAGTGTCTGTGAAAAATTCTTTGGATTTGTTTCAAAATTCATGTTTATAAAAAGTACCATCATAATGATTTTTTCTCCCAACTTATACTCTGAGTAACTTAAAATAAAAGTTCATTTGGTAAGTTAATTAGTATAAGAACTATATTATGTCAACAAACTTTGACTTAATTCCTGACCATTAACAATCCATTTCTTTCTGATTTTCATTGCAATTCTATCATCACGTTGTTAGCAATTCATTTACATACATATATATATATATATATATATATATATATATATATATATATATATATATATATCATAGCCCTTCTGTTAGCAATGCTTGCATTAATTTCTAACCACTGATAATACCATTCTTTCTGATTTTCAATGAATTTCTAACATTATTAATTATGTGCATATATATCTGTATATATAAAGTTTGTGTATTTAGGCAGCAATCCTTCTTTCATGCACATTTCATTGAATACGACATCCTTGAAAATGGCTAAATGTATAGCCAAAAGCGCTCGGAAAAAAGAATATTCAGACAGTTTTTATATAATTTATGATCTGAAAAGAAATGAGAAATTGTATAAAAAACTAAATCAAACCACCTTGTTTGTCGTATTCAATGAAATGTGCATATATAAAGTTGTATCCTCTGTCTGTCTGTTATCAAACTCCTCCTAGGGTTTTGGAGATAGAAACCCCATAACTATATATATTCTGAAACTACATTACCCAGGGTACTTGAATAAGCATATTTCATTTTGATTAAAGGGGGTTCCCAGGAGGCACAAACCCCTGACTGAAATTTTTTTCCCCTTTGATATAAATTAAATTTAAATTTAAACAAGGGAATGACTCCCAGGGTACTTGGATAAGTATATTTCATTTTGATCAAAGGGAGTCCCCAAGGGGCACAAACACCCACTGAAATTTTTTTTCCCTTTGATTTAAATTAAATTTAAATTTGAACAAGGGAATAACTACTATCCAAAATATAGAAAGAGAAAGCCAGAAGATGGAGATCACATCAGCAAGATCAAAATGAGACAATATGAATGTCAAGTTGAGCAAGAAATCACCAATCAGTGGGTAGTGCTTTACAATACATATTTGTTGTGACAAATCAACTGTCATATCAATGTTGAAATCTGCTCATCAATTCATTCAATCAAGTATTGCATCAAATACATATCAAAGGGGTCAGATCAAGCAATTTTTACCCAAACCTCCCACTGAAAATGTTTTTCCCTTTGATTTAAATTTAAATAAGGGAATGACTTCTATCCAAAATATAGGAGAAAGCCAGAAGATGGAGGTCACATTGACAAGATCATTGAGTAATATTGAAATGCATCATTTTTCTCCACAAATTATAGCAAGGATTTAAAATCAATCAACATTATCTTACCAAAAAAAAATGTGTGACATGCAGCAAGGAGCAGGTAATTGGCTAGTTTCTATATATAATAATCTTTCAGTTAGTAATGTTTGCATTATTTCCTGAGCAATGACAATCCTTTTTGTTTCCAATTTTCAATACATTCATATTATATATATAATAGCCTTATTTTATCCGTACTGCTTGCATTTATTCCTGACCACTGACAATCCCTTTCTTCCTGATTTTCAATGCATTCCTATAGTAAAATCATAAGCCATGCATTTACATTATACAAAAGAGTAGTGAACTGTTATGTGATATCTGTCCTCCTATATGGCAGTGAATGCTGGACAATCTCCTCAAAGATGAAGAAGAGGCTGGAAGCAACAGAAATGTAGTTCTACAGAAGGATGTTGAAGATATGTGTGAGCAACAACAAAGTTCTAGAGATAATGGAAACTAAAAGGAAACTTATACTTAACATCAGGAAGAAAAAGCTGCAATTTCTCGAACATATAATGAGGAAAGAGGGCTTGGAAAATCTGTTACTCACAGGATAAATTGAAGGCAAGAGGGATAGATGAAAACAACACATAACCAGAAGGGATTAGACACCTCAAGTGACCAAGTTAAGCAATGGTTTGCTTAGTGAAGAATGAATGAGCAATTTTTTGAATAATGCAAATTGAGGTATAAAACTGAAAACTTAACTGAAAATCACTTTCATAATATAAGTTGAGTAATGTTCAACCTGGTATATATACTTCATTATGACAGTTAAACAATGTCTGTTCTCGTTAATATAAGATGAGTGATCATTTGAGTAATGGAGTTATAGATATAAAAAATTGTTTAATTGAAAATTTCTAGGTTAAAAAACCACTACCAAAAAACAAAACAAATTTTTTTATTTATTTCATAATATAAGTTAAGCAATGTCTACCTTGGTCTATACTGAATGATTCACAATTGATATAATTCAGATATGGATCAAAAAACAAAAATGATAAATTAACAACAAATCTGGAACAATGTCTGACAAATTACAGCAGATAGACATCGTCATCTTTTTAGAAGTTTCATTTAAAACCAAATGAAGTTGAAGAGGACATTGTCTACTGCAAAGTTACCAATCTTCATTTCAAATACGTCTCAAAATGCAGATAATTTTTGCACCTGTTCCAAGATGTTCAACTTCAAGAATCTTGTGTTTCATTCTTGCGTTGTTTATGCAACTGGCTTTCCACAGAACAATTTGCTAAACTGGATACTTTCCTATTTTTTGTATGTGATTCTAAAAATATATGTCTCTATTAAGGATTCTTAGTAAATGTCAGAATGTTCTTAACTTTCAGGTTTTTTTTCTTAAATTTCAAAGGAAAAGTAAAACTATTGAAAATTCCTTCTGATCTTTACTTAAGATTCACAGTAAATATCAAACGACTCTGTAAGTCAATGTTTCCATTATGGAATTAGTATTAACTCTTACTATTGCATAAGGTATTTCTCTTATAGTGCACTATTACTCACTGGAATGTTGAGGGGGCGAAAATTTGGCCTTCTAAAAATATTCAAAGATGAAAGGAAAGGAAAATGAGAAAGCAGATGAATTCCAAATTCAAAAGTTTTATTATCAAAAAATTGTTGCGTTTTTAAAAAAGTGGGTTTTCTTTTTGTTTCTTATAAAGAGAGCTTTCATATGGCACAGGAAGATTTCTTAATGACTCCTCTTACTAATTTGACTTAAACTGTTACGTGAATTTTTTCTTCTCTTATTTTTGAAAACAGTCTTCATGTGATAGGAAATAGACTAGACACAGAAAAATTACTTAATGACTAAATGAGGGCTTGGAAAATTTGATACTCACAGGACAGATTGAAGGAAAGAGGAAAAAAATGCATAACCTACATAATGAGGAAAGAAGGCTTGGAAAATTTGATACTTGCAGGACAGATTGAAGGAAAGAGGGAAAGCGGAAAACAATGCATAACCTACATAATGAGGAAAGAAGGCTTGGAAAATTTGATACTTGCAGGACAGATTGAGGGAAAGAGGGATAGAGGAAAACAATGCATAACCTACATAATGAGGAAAGAAAGCTTGGAAAATTTGATACTTGCAGGACAGATTGAAGGAAAGAGGGAAAGCGGAAAACAATGCATAACCTACATAATGAGGAAAGAAGGCTTGGAAAATTTGATACTTGCAGGACAGATTGAAGGCAAGAGGGATAGAGGAAAAAAATGCATAACCTACATAATGTATTTGTTTAATGGATAGCAGGACAGAGTATAGGAGACATAAAAAAGACAAAATTTATTAAGAGTTACAAAGGAGAAGAAATTGTGGAGAGCCATGATCACCAATGTCCTGAAGGATACAGTGCATAGAAGAAGAAGAAGAGAAATATTATGAATGTAAACAGAGAAAAAAGATGCAAAATATTGAGAATATTGGCTAAAGACATGAAAGCAACCTTTAAGTAAATGTCACAAAGAGAAACATGTAAACTGGGCAAAGAAGGATATGGAAACTGATTTCTTAATAGCAATTTTAATGACGTATGTAGAACTATATTGGTTGGACTTCATGGTTGGATCCTTGATGGAAATAGTCATCATATTTATTTATAGTATTTACATTAGTCGGACTATTGTCCTCATCTTTGTCGCCATATTTGTCACAACGTTTCGGCCGTTGTATGCTCTGGCCTTCTTCAGGTGGTTGGAATTTCAAACCGAACCCTTTATTTCGATCACTGGGGTAGACTGTTCTAGTTCCACATGCCATGTTTAATGGATGTCAGTGATCTCCTGTTAATTCCCCTCTCCAAGTTCTTCACTGCCTTAACTGGGTATTGAACTCACACACTTTGGGTCCTGTCACTGGATCTAACTAACACCTTTATCCACTGTCCTCAAGGACACATGGCACAGTGTCAGTACAATACCTGGTTAAGGCAGTGGAGAACTTGGAGAGGGGAATTAACAGGAGATAAGTGATATCTAACCAGAGGACCTTGTCAGTTGTTTTTTTAACAAAACTTATATATTTATACAGTATTTACATTAGTCGGACTATTGTCCTCATCTTTGTCGCCATATTTGTCACAACGTTTCAGCCGTTGTACGCTCCGGCGTTTATCAGGTGGTTGGAATTTCGAACCGAACCCTTTATTTCGATCACTGGGGTAGACTGTTCTAGTTCCACGAGCCATGTTTGATGGATGTCAGTTATCCGTTATCTCCTGGTAATTTTCCCTCTGAAAGTTCTCCACTGCCTGAACCGGGTATTGAACTCACACTCTTTGGGTCTGTCACTGGATCTAACCAACGCCTTTATCCACTGTGCCATGTGTCCTTCAGGCAGTGGAGAACTTTCAGAGGGAAAATTACCAGGAGATAACTGATAACTGACATCCATCAAACATGGCTCGTGGAACTAGAACAGTGATCGAAATAAAGGGTTCGGTTCAAAATTCCAACCACCTGAAGAAGGCCGGAGTGTACAACGGCCGAAACGTTTTGACAAATATGGCAACAAAGATGAGGATAGTCCGACTAATGTAAATACTGTACATAATACCTCATCTCAGAAATATAGACATAGTTATTTATATATATTTACATCAGAAATATAACTGCCCCATTCTATTGGTAATGCTTACAATGATTAATTTTATCTGATTTGAAAGGGAAATACATTTCTATTAAAAAATCATGAGCAATAAATTTACATGCCTTTTCATCTGATTAGCAGTGGGCAATATATAATTTATCTATGAAACTTGTCAAAACAGTCCTTTGGTTAAACCATGTTAAATTCTATGTCTAATTGTTAAATCTTCCTTGCCACTAAAAATATGTTTCCTAATCTGAGAAATGATGAAAACTAATCACTAGTGGGTGTTGTAGTGATAAAATTAGTAAGCAACGAAAAAGAAAGTTGAAATCTTATCCCCATGCAGGGAGTTTAAATATAGCAAGCAGTAAAATACAATGATGTTTATTGTTTAATTTCCTTTTCACAACATGTGAGCCATGAATCATTGATATCAGAACCGTGCAAGTACAGAAGTTTAAATATCTTGGAAGTACTTGAAGAGATGACAGAAAACAAGCCACCAAAATCTGAAGACACATTGGAATAGTAAAAGACGTCTTCCAAAATCTAAACAAGGTATTAGGTTTTGATTGATGGTTGATTTTGTTTCGCAGTGATGTAATGAAATAAACTGTCACCACCATGAGTAACTACACTATAGGTAGTAACTATCTATAAGTATCAGTAAGTCAATGGACTACAAAGTCTAGCTGGGATCTGTTGAGTATGACTCAGACTTACGCGAGAACTACCAACCTTCCAAAAGTAGCACTCACTACTGGATTGACTTGTGATGATCGTGTGCATATTAGTTAACTTATTTCTTATTGTACTGGTTTTTACAATAAACCTTTACTTATTTTATCCACCTTGTTTTTCAAGTATATATTCCTATTAGCACCGAATATAACAAACAGTATATTAACCTCTATGGGTTATTTAATGTTGAAAAATAAATATCTTGAGCACAATTTTATGCCTTTAATTGGAATTAATTTTATACTTTCAGGGAATACTTATGTTTTTTACATATATAGTCTGTATATACTAAAATGTATTGTTGGTAATTTTTGAAAAATGTATTGCTGGTAATTTTACTATAAAATATATTTTTATACTTAGTGTTTCATTATCATTTTACTATAGAACATATTGTTGGTAATTTTACTATAAAAATGTATTATTGGTCATTATAAAAATGTATTGTTCATTTTTGTTTGAGGATTCACTATTTGCCCATAGCTAGGAGCCTAACAGGTGCTACCACCCAGGTCAGTGTGGATCTGGGAACAACAGCAGTTAAGAGGTGGTTCCAAACTCCTCAAAACCTCCAATTTCTCAGTCAGAGGCCTTGCTGCCAGATGTAGTTTAGCGTCATACCCAGGACATCAAAATATTAGAAAACAAGAAAATTTTACTAGAAAAAAAGAATAGAGTGCTCAAATATATATAATATTATATAATATCAGTTCTCATATATAGCAGTGAATGCTTGGCAATTTATTCACAGATGAAGAGGAAACATAAAGTAACAGAGATATGGCTTGATAGAAGAATGATGAGAATACCATGAACTGAATATGTGAGTTATGAGGATGTTTTAAGGAAAATGGAAACAAAAAGAAGTTGAAAGAAATTTCTAGGACATATAATGAGGATAGAAAGCTTGGAAAATTTGACACTCATAAGACAGTGAAGGCAAGACGGGCAGAAAGAAGCAGCAAGTCAGTCAGTTAGTTATGTGCCATACGTGATACACCCTTAGGTGATTATGTATCTTTTACGATACATGAGTGACAAGGCAGATATTTCCCACAGTAGGTTGCCATTTCTTTCTGCAGTAGACCAGTTACCATCTAAGGCTATAGAACCCGGTCTGTCCTGCTATTTACCCATAGCTGGGAGGAGTCATACCTTTCCCAAGGGTATTAGCATGTAAGTGAATGTAATGGATTTGACTGGAATTTGAACTCAGCTCTCCGATCCCTCAATCTGAGCCACTATCCATTGTGTAAATGAATGGCAGAACAGGGAATAGCAAGAATCGTAAAAACACACTGCTATGAGTTAGAAAGGAGAGTGTGTTACAGAATGCAGAGGCTTGGCCAGGAAATCGAATGATTGGTCAGAATACCTTTTGGACATTGAATTCTGACAGTGATGAATTGACTTTGCCTAATTTTTAGATATGAGACCAAAATGAAATGAAGTTGGCAGAGAGGCATGAGAATTTTGAAGCATCAGCATCTTTCCTCACCCAGATTAATGTTGAAATCTCAATATTTTAAATGCAATTTTATGCCTTTAATTGTAAATAATTTTATACTTTCAGTCATTATAAAAATGTACTGTTCATTTTTGTTTGGGGATTCACTATTTACCCATAGATAGGAGCCTAACAGGTGCTACCATGCAGGTCAGTGTGGACCTGGTAAAAACAGCAGAGTGATTTCAGTACGTGGCCACAGCAGAGGTGAAAAAAAACTTGGATAGTTGAGTTACTAAAGGGAAATAACTGAAACTGAGATATCCAGAAGAGGCATGGCAAGTGGAACTAGAACAATCTACTCCTGTGGACTAAATAAAAGCTTTGGTTTGAAATTCCTATATATATCACCTGAAGAAGGCTGGAGCATATATGTCAGAATGCTAACCCAACACTAAGCCATGCATTCCTCTGAAGTTCTTCCTCCTGCTACCTCCTAGAATCAATGCTACCACATCTTTATGAGAAAAAGAATCTTGCATTGATTCAATTTATGAAATAGCATTGGGCTTCAAAAAGCTGAAGCTAGCTGTGACAGCAGATCATAACAGAGAGCCATGATTGTCATCATCCTTAAGGGCCATAGTACCTAGCAAAAGAAAACTGCCAAACTTTACTGGGGAACTATATAGACAATTATTAGCATGAATAAAATTCTTCCTGCAACATCTGTCTATATTTCTGAGATGAGATATTGCAACTATTTACGTTGTTTGGATTGTTGTCTGCATCTCTATTGTTATATTCACAATGTTTCAGCCATTGTACACTCCGGCCTTCTCCAAGTGATATACGTTGGAATTTCAAACTGAACTCTTTATTTAGTCCACAGGGGTAGATTATTCTAATTCCACATGCCATGCCTTTGGATATCTCAGTTTCAGTTAATTCCCCTTAATAACTTGATAACTCAACTCTCCAAGTTTTTGAACTCACAACACTTTGGGTCAAGTAACTTTTAGATTAATCAACCAATGCATTTATCCACTGGGTCATATGTCCCTAAAGACAGTGGATAAAAGCGTTGGTTGAAGTAATTCAGTGACTTGACCCAAAGAGTTGCGAGTTCAATACCTGGCCACAGCAGAGATAAACAAAAACTTGGAGAGTTGAGTTACTAAAGGAAATTAACTGAAACTGAGATATCCAGAAAAGACATGGCAAGTGAAACTAGAACAATCTACCCCAGTGGACTAAATAAAGGATTCAGTTTGAAATTCCTATGTATATCATCTGAAGAAGGCTGGAGCATACAACAGCTGAAACATCATGAATATGACAATAAAGATGAGGACAACAGTCTGAACAATGTAAATATTGTAAATTCTTCCTGCAATAATACAGATTGCATAAGAAGCTAATTGTACTTTATTTCTAGATTAATAATATACAAAAATGAGGCATATTATTTTTAATTTGAAATAGTTTTTTTGTAGAAGAATCTGCAATGTTATTGGTTCTGACCTGGCATCTCGGTTTCAGTCACATTCCTACCACTGTATCGTAGCTTTCCTGTGCTTTTTCTATAAATACTTTCATCATGATAATTGTTATGAGGAACTTTCCCTCCTCTGTTAGGGATGTTAGAGATGTCAGTTCTCTGATAGATGAATGGTGCTTTTCATTTTCCGAGTGCGTATTTTATATTTGTTTTTGTGTTTGCGTGAGTGATTGATTGAACGATTGTTATTAATTACCTAGTCCTGCATTAATTTTGTCCAGTTTACTGATTTTTCTGCCACATTTAAGGTTTGTGGTTTTTTTTTTTATTACTAACACTATTTTGTTTAGTTTCTTGTATATAAATTGTATTCATTGTAAATATTCATTGGGGTTTCCTTTTTAAATTTTGTTATTTTATCCCCCCCCACCTGCCAAACAAATTGTACATATGGGAACTAGTTAGAACTACATAGAGACTTTGAGGTATTATGGTGGCTGTATGGTTGGTTTTGTGTAAGGAATACTGTGGTATGTTTAGGTCAGTAATTGGGGCTAGCTAAGTTTAAGATAAGACAGATTGAAGACTAGCCTTCCCCTATCCCCTCTTTTGGCCTTGTGCCACATTTTTGTATTAAAACAAAATAAATATTACTTTCCTCTAAGTTATCCAGACTTCATGAACTGAAGCACAGTACTAGATTCGTAGCAAGATCCTGTCATCTTGCAGTTGAAATGGCTAGATATAACCATAAGTTCTATGCTAACAGTTTCTTTTCTTAACTTGTTTTTGGAATTCTCTTCCAGCTTCTTGCTTTCCAGTCAACTTTGATCTTCAAAAATTCTTCTTCACATAAGTGAAGTCCAATATCAGAAGGATCCCGGTATCTAGACTATGAATTTAAGCACTGTACTAGTCTTGTGGCAAGATTTCATCATTTTACAGTTGAAATGGCTAGAAGTAACTGTAAGTTCTATGCTAACAGTTTCTTTTCTTAAAAATTCAAATGCAATATCAATCATTATCTCCTGTCTTAATAATTCCTGTTTTTTTATTGTTTTCTCTCCTTAATACTGTTTTTTCTTCTCATATTCTTTAACACTTAGTACCCCCCTACCCTGCATCTTAGTGGCTTTATTGCCATGATTGGGGTGAATGATTAAAAAAAATTGCAAAATTGTACATGCTTTAGAAAATAACATTATCTTCAAATGAGTCATTCACAGAGTCTCAGATCATATTCCTCCCCTTAGGATCCCAGGTTTTCTCACCTCCTTCCCATTTCAGATTGTCATTTAGTAATTATTTTTGCCATTATAGTTTTGCTAGTGATAATTAGAGAAACAATTTATGAAACCAAATTGTCTTAATTGCAAACAAATAAAAAAAAATCATTATTTCAATGGCTCATAAAATTTCTGTTTAACTGAATGTCTAATTCCTCCCTACTGTGGGTGAAGTTCCTCACCTGGTTGAAATCCCTCCCCCCTGGGTAAAGTTCCTCATCAGGTTGAAATATCTCCCCTGAGTGAAGTTCCCTATCTGGTCGAAATTCCTGTAAGGCATAAAATTAATTAATGAAATTATTAATTATAAACACATGAAAATATCCTTATTTCGATGGATAAAATATTTTTACAATTAACCGAATGATAAATTCCTCCCTCCACTAGGTGAAGTTCCCCACCTGGTTGAATTACTTTCCCTGAGTGAGGTTCACTATCTGGTTGAAATACCTCCCCTGGGAGAAGTTCCCTACTTGGTTGAAATACTTCCTCTGGATGAAGTTCTTCACCTGGTTGAAATTTCTTCCTAGTTAAAATTCCTGTCAAGGATGAAATTCCTCTGAGGGTTTAATTTTATCCCTTGGTAGAAATATTTCCCCTTGTTGAAATACCCCTACACGGGTTGAAATTTCAGATCTTAGATTTGACATTCTTCCTCTGAGGAACATAATGTAGGCAGATATGGATTAATGCTTTTCCAAAAGGTATTAGCCCAAAGTAAACATAACAAGCAACTGCTGATATTCAAACAGATTTGTTACTCTATCCTGGCAAATCAACACCATCTGAGTTTGGTATATTTGTCTTTCAGCTTGAAGGTAACATTGTTAACAGAGAATAAGAACATTTTGGTCTTTATTATTCTTGTGCACATATCTCTTTTTTATGTCAAAACAAATGTTGAAGATGTTCTGTTGTTGAAGTAAACAAATGAAGGTTGGATGAAGAATGGTATGGCTGGCAGTTCAATGCAAAGTAGATTCATGCCTTTCAATCTGGATGAAGAATGATATTGCTGGGAGTTCAGGGAAAAGTGGATTTATGCCTTTCAGGTTGGATGAAGAAAGCTTTGGTTAGGATTTGAAGTAATTGTTAATCACAAAACATTTTTGTTGAGAAATCTAGTGATGGGGTGGATCCCAGAGAAAAGTGGATTTGTGCCTTTCAGTTTTAATGAAAAAAGCTTTGGCAGAAGCAAGGCATTTTGTCAAGAAATCTGGTGATGAGATTCAGTCTAGGGAAAAGTAGGCTCATGCCTTTCAGTTTGGATGAAGATAGCAATAGCTAAGATTTGATTTAAAAGTTAAGACAGATTTGTGAAGATATGGCATTTAAATTTATATCTTTCCATTAATTTTCAAGAGCATTTCCTTATATCCAATTAGCAGGGGTAGTTTTGCTTTAGATTGCACACTGAAAAGATACTCATGCAGTCAGTGGTGGGATTCAAAATTTTTTAGGAATTGTGGAGAGTAATTGGACATGGTTAAACGTAATTAGCAGAAATACCCATCAAACAGAATCAACAAAATTTGCAATAAACAATAACAGGAGAGAGAAAAAAGAACAGTACAAAAATAATATTGAGAAAACCATAATAGCAAGTCAAATTAACAGTAATAAGGCAAAAAGTTCACAAACTAAGAATGGTATTAACACACAAATGGGATACAGACAAGCAATTGCAGTGTTCTGGCTTCAAGACAAGAAAGAACAGAACTAATTCAGATGAGACCAAGAAATGTCCTATCTTATTGGCTAGGAAGAAATCCCAGAATGCATCTGTATCATTTGTCTATAGATAGGGATGTTTTTGCAATCATTCCACCCAGGATTGGAATTAACATGAAAATTAGGAATCTGTTTTTTTTTCTCTTTCTTAAATGCCTAAATCTTTTGTCAATGGATATAAAGGCAAAGGATATTTCAGAACCAGTTCTGCAAACTTGTGTAATTTTAGTAAATAGTTTGTGAACCACTTGAATCCCATCGCTTATTTTAAAGTTTTTGTTGTAACTTAGCAAAGGTGACTGAATAGAATAATCACACAAAGGTTGGTAATGGATGATAATACTTAGGACAAGAACAACACATATAAGATTTGTCAGTGGCATGTAGAAGTAGTAGTCAATTGCTAGAAGTGAGTCAAGTGAATTCCACAATGAATCTCCAACTACAGACCAACATATAGTATTTACTACTGTGTTTATGTGAATGTGGACATACCCATTATTGTCTGTAGGTTTGCTACAACAGTTTTAATATTGGAAGGGAAAATTTAATTGCATGAAATTGCTAATCAAATTTAGAATTAATCAATAGTTGTCCAGCTCATTTGAGCAGGATCCTCAGATTCTTCTTGAAAATAGCCAACATTGGTGCATTTACAACATCACTAGATAAAGAATTGCACCTGTCTATCACTCTCAAAGAAAAGAAACTAGATTTTACAATTGTACAGTTTCATCAATTTATCTGAGGGACCATGCATCCTCTGGTTGGAGAAGGTGAAGAAATTGTTTACTTCCATTTTACAATAGCCATCTGTATTTTGTATGCCTCAAACAGATTGGTGAACTGATGTTTTGACTGAAGGGATAGTAGCGAGATTTTGCCTGGAGTTAGGCTGAGGCACCCACCCTGGGTGGATTGCAATAAGCTAATATCTTTATTGTAGTTTGGGCTTCAGATGATGACCACATATTTGAGTACTGGTTGAATAATTGTAGCGTAAAGACTTTTTTGTTTGTTTTTGTTTAGTGGCATATCAAACTCTATGGGTTATTTAATGCTGAAATTAAATATTTTGTACACAATTTTTTTTTTTTGGAGATGATAATGGTTTTAGTGATACAAGTCTTACTAATTAACCCATAGCTTGGAAGAGAAGAGGTGGATACACTTTCCCAAGTGTATTTGTGTGTAAGTGAATATAATGAACCCAGCTTGAATTGACATTCGGATCACTAATTCTGAGCAATTATCCATTACACCACCCACTCATCCAAGCTTACAGCACATGGTATTCCCAAGTGGTCACCAATCTAGGTACTGAACAGGTTCAACATTGCTTAACTTTAGTGATCATATGGGAATCGGTGTTTCGACATGATATGGCTGAAAGCATGTTTTTGGAGTAAGATTTATAAAGCAACATTTAATCATACCTATTCTTTGATTAGACTTCCTTACACCTCCAGAAATATGTGATCTTGTAGATAAATTATGAGAAGGCAGAATAGTCAAGTCTCTTTGTTCTTTTACTTGATTAAAGCAAAATCCATTTTGTGTGTAAGTCTATTTCACCTTGTCTCTGATTTTCAGCACAGCAAACTTTCATGCATTGAATTCTAGATGCCATAACAAACTCTAAGCTGAAAGTGAATTTAAATAATCTTGGATTTTATTATTAGTTTAACCTTAAGGAAGTATTGAAGATAAACAAGAAAATGCAAAATGTTTCCAATATTTTATAAATCAAATACAATTACAAAATTACTTGAATATAGCATTATTTGCACTGATTTATTCAGATTAACAGCCTCATGTTGATTATCCAAGTTTTTACCATCAAATTGAGCTGGCATCTTGACTGAAGGGAAGATAGTTAGATTTTACCTGTAGCTAGGCTGAAGCACCTATACTGGGTGGATTACAAAAAGTCAATATCTTTTTTGTAATTTTGGCTCCAGATAACAGCCCAATATTGAGCACAGGTTGAATGAATACAGTTTGAAAGGTTATGACCATTTTTGGAGTAAGATTTGTAAAGCAATATTTAATCATACCTATTCTTTGATTAGACTTCCTAATGATTTCAGAAATATGTGATCTTCAACATAAACCAAATGAAATGAGAATATCCAAATCTCTTTGCTCTTTTACTTGATTAAGGCAAACCCCATTTTGTGTGTAAGTCTATTTCAAAATTGTCTCTGATCTTCACCAGAACTTTCTTGGATTGAATTTTAGATGCCATAACACACTCCAAACTGAAAGTGAATTTGAATCATATTACAGTCTATTTTACAAACCTATGGTAGTGAGTCAGAAAATATCTTTACAATTAGAGTCATCTGAATAGAGTAATGATGCAATAAACAATCATTGGTAACAGCTTGCAAAGCATAAATAAGAACAAATCTTGTGTTATTTGGTTTAAAGAAAAGTCTGTCCTTTATACAGACTTGAGAGAGACAGGGAATATCAATATTTATTATAAAAAGAAAGCCAAATGTTTAATAAAAAGTGACTTGAATAAATTTGATGTGTAAAACTTTGTATATGTGAAACTCAGATTTGATGTAAATACCACCAAAATGAAGCTTGAAGGTTTATGAAAAAGATATATGTGTAAAATTTGTTTTTCAAAATTGTAAAAAAAAAGCTCAACTTTTATGGTTTCAATATCCACATAAATATAGAGGCACAGTAGACTCATGGATAGTGGCTTCGATTGAGGAATCGGAGAGCCAAGTTCGAATTCCAGTTGAATCCATTACATTCACTTACGTGCTATTACCCTTGGGAAAGGTATGAATCCTCTTCTCCCTCCAGCTATGGGTAAATAGCAGGACAGACCAGGTTTGATAGCCTTGAATGGCAACTGGACTACTGTAGAAAGAAATGGCAACCTACTGCAGGAAAAAATCTGCCTCATCAGTCATGTATCAAAAGATACATGATCACCTATCATGCATGGCACATAATTGACTGGCCCACCTAAATAACATTTGCAAAAAGGAGTTTGTTCAAGTGGTACATTCTGTGTTTTTTTTAAACCAATGAGAAAAGTAAACTACAAACAAAATTTCTGTTTCAACTGGGAGCCAATCCATAGCTATTTAAGAAGTTTGGCTAGGCAGACTGGAAGAAGGGACTTAGATTTCACATGTGAAGGAGAGTGGCTATCTGCTGAGAGGCAGAAAGCAGAGAACTTTCACAGGCAGAAGTCACTAGGAACTGCTAAGTTTCAGCATTCACAAGAACAACAATGAATATTATGATAATGAAAAGGAAAAAGAACAATGAAAGCTGACCATGCCATCAACAAAAAGGAAGCTAGAATGAAAAAGAAAAGAAATAAGCTGAAAGAAAACTGAAAGAAGATTAAAAAATTAGCAGCCTTAACCATGATTCGCAACTTTTATAAAATAGAGTTTATCTCAATATTGAATTTCAGTTTAGAAATTGAATTAATATTTAAATTGCCCAGTGTTGAATGTATGAAAGTAAGTGAATATCTAAAAAAAAAAACTATAATTGTTTTTACGTTTTATGAGTCTAACATATTTAGAACTTGTTATCTTGCCTAATTGTAATGTGCACAAATGAAATGTTTGTGCAAACTTGTATTGTAATTATGTATTCTGTTTTATTGTGTTTGTGTTATATAATATATGTAAATTTCTTTCCAATTTTACATCAGAGTAGGAGTCTTATTTTCATTTGCATCACAATACTTGAAATAAAAGACATGATATTCTATCTTCTCCTCTCCCATTAAAAATCCTTTTAGGAAGAAACATAACAAAGTGATAACAAAACTTAAACTTTATATATGAGGGTTGGTTGAAAAGTTTATAGACTGAATAAGATACTCTCATGGAATGTGACCAAATGAGGTTTATTTTTCAAGTGTGTGCCACAAGGGAGACGATTGGTTTTGCAGTGCTTGGATTCCATTGGTGAAGAAGCTTTCATCCTGCTGGTCAAAAAAATCATCAACTACAGATATGATGTCATCATCATTGCGATACTGGTTCCCAGCCAAATTATTTTTCATGGTGGACAACAGATGATAGTGAGATAGGGTCAAATCAGGAGAATAGGGAGGGTGATCAACCAGTTCAATACCACTGTCATGCAAAGCAGCTATTGCAACCAAGGATTTGTGTACTGGAGCATTTTCCTGATGAACAAGATGATTTTGTCAGTTTTCCTGAGCATTTGGTTTTGGCAACCTTTCATAACTGTCTCAGTAAGTTGGCAGAGTACTCTCTATTGATGGTGTGGCCCTTTTGAAGATAGTCAGTAAACAATGCATTTTGCATCCCAAAAAACTGAGGCCATCATCTTCCCAGCAGATGAAATGACCTTGAAGTACATGAGGAGGGATGTTTCTACTGTATGGATTATCTCTGATTCAAAGTGATGAAACCAGTACTCATCCTGTGTGAGGAAACATTCATGGAAACCAGCTGGATCTGCCTCAAACAATGTCAAATTTTCCTGTGTTGTAATCAAACTGGTACACTTTTGATCAAGTATTCAAAGATATGGTGCCCACTGAGCAGAAAACTTTGCCATGCCAAGTTCATTGTTTTTGTGATTCCTTGCAAATCCTCGTTGCCATTTTTGTGATGTTGGAAGGCTTTGCTTGTCACTTTTGCTATGTCAGGTGAAAGCTCATTATCACTTCCAAAAATGCTTGTTATATTCGAGACTTTGTAGATGCTGGTACTTATAGTAACGCCTTCCACAATATCTGATCTAGTAATACTTGTTCAAGTAATAATCGCCAAATAGTATAATGATCGGAAGAGAATCGTAATCCGTATAGTAATAGAGTAGAGAAAGAGGGAACATATAGCAATAGTGGATAGACAAGAAGACTGAACAGTGATTATATAGTCATCATGCTACTTCCTATTTATTCACTTCCTTTATGATCACATGCTCTACTTAATAATGGAATCACCCATATTACTCACTGGTGATCTAGTTTTAAACCACAGTGTTGGCAACAACACTTACTCTTATACAACAATTGTAGAGAATATTCTCAACTCTCTCATGAGATATGCTCACAGCAATGTCTATTTGATTTATAGCCAAATGCCTGTCATCCATCACCGTGTGGTGAATATGATCAATGATTTCCTCAATGGTACCAGTTGCAGGATCTCCAGACTTTGGGTCATCTTCAAGACTTTCCTTTCCGCTCTAAATTCAGCTGCCCACTTTTGCACTGTTGATAAAGCTGGAGCATTATCTCCTAATGTAGCAACCATCCAGTATGAATGTCCTTGGGAGCTAAACCCTTTTTTAGAGGGTATTTGATAACACCATATTGCTGAGACGTCATGACTAGTTATTTTTGAAGTCTTCTTTGAACATCAGATATCAGTTTACTAGGAAAGAAATAATGCAGTTATTAATAAGAAGAGTTGAAATTAATGCTTGCAAGATTTCACAGCTCTAGTGTCACTCCTTCATAGTCAGCCCACAAACTTTTCAGCTTGTCCTTATAAGGAGGAAAACAAATTCAGAGAAATTTCATTATTAAATATGTTTTCCTATTCTGATATAAGTAATAAAATAATTGTGAATGAAACCAATGGTTGGGAAGAGATTTCTGTTATACATTTTATTTCCTAATACTTATTACTATAAGACTCTCTTAGGCCTGTGTTTATTTAACAATAGGTTATTCTCAAGTAATGCCTTTCTCGACTTGTCTATTCCAAGTGTGCCAACTAGTTTCTTGTAAAGTTCTGTCTC
The DNA here is from genome assembly GCA_964036315.1 of Acanthosepion esculentum. Taxonomy (NCBI): domain Eukaryota; kingdom Metazoa; phylum Mollusca; class Cephalopoda; order Sepiida; family Sepiidae; genus Acanthosepion; species Acanthosepion esculentum. The sequence continues at coordinate 36,825,847 of OZ038519.1, read as the reverse complement.
CAGTTTATAACTGACTTGTGACTGATTTACAATGATGTAACTTTATCTACCTGTTGCCTCGGAAAAACTGCTTCTTCTTCTGTTGAGTCATTTGACACTAAGATACAAGGTGTTACTAGGATTGGAAGAGAATCCAACACTCTTTTCTTTGTTTCTAACAAAAATTAGAACCTTGCTTAGCTCTCAGAATGACTCTTTTGTAAGTAAGTAATAAAAGTAAATGAATTTGTTATACAGGGTGTTCGGAAAGTCACTATGCACTTATACAGTGTGCAATGGGTAAATTGTCGCCATTTTATATTTTTAATTTCATGCATACACATTGTTTGTTTTTGATTTTGTCAACTGCACAGTATAGTAGTGTCAGTTGGGCACCATCTGCGAGAAAAAGAGCACCATGGCACAATTCACTCTGCCAGAAATTTGGAAATGACAAGCTGTACTGCTTGGCATTTGCACCAGAAGTTCCAATACAAACATTTCAGAGTATTTGGCTGTCAATCTGAGGACAATGCAGAGGATATGGAAAGAGTTGGATGAGTCTAATGGTGATTACGAAGGTACGGCAGCTCAGAAAACTCACTCTGATAAGAAGAGAACTCCCGAACTGTTCTCTTCATTTTTGTTGTTGTTATCCCAGTATTTCAGCCATTGTGCCCCCCAGCCTTTATCAGGTGTATATCGATCTGGGTAAAATACAGGAAATTCCAAACTGAACCCTTTATTTAATCTACAGTGGGTAGACTGATGAAGGCTGGAGGACACAACGGCCGAAATCTTATGACAACAACAATAAAGATGAGGACAATAGTCCAAAAGAAAATAGTGTAAACAGTGATAATATCTCATTTCAGGAATTCAAATTCTGTTTGATAATGTTGTTTTTAATATGATAAATGTTTACTTTGATATTTTGGCTTACAACCACATCACATTGAAACAATGGTTTCCATACAATCATTGAAGCTAAGCAATGTCGAGTCTGGTCAGCGTGTAGATGGGTGACTGCTTGAGAATACCAGGTGCCATAAGTTTGGTGTATGGGTGGTGTAATGGATAATGATCCAAAATTGTTAATTGGAGAGCTGAGTTCCAATTCCTATTGGGTTCATTAAATTTGCTTAAATGCAAATACCCTTGGGAAAGGTATGAATCCATCTCTTCTCCCCCCTTTTTATATCAAGAAAGATATCTGGTAGAATTATATTCCAATTCTGCTTCTTCCTCTTTCATTAAGTTATTTAGTTATATATATGCATTATGCCCTGCCATTACCACAGATAAATTTGTGTGTGTGGCCAAGTGGTTAGAACATTCGCTTTCTGACCATGAGATCTGCGTTTGATTCTCGTGATGATGGATTTGTCAGGAAGAAGTCTGGAGAGGGTGATCCTAGCATGTGGCACCTTTGGAAAGTGCCTGAAAACGATACCATGGGTTGACCCAAGCCTTGTGAGTGAAATTGGGTTCTTGTGGGGTGTTGATGGCTGTGCTGCTAGCACAAAGTCACAAGTCATTGTGACCGAGGGTTTGAGCATGCTGGCCTTGTTCAGACTGTTGATCATACTAGATAACATGCTCTCTCCCAGAAACTGTAACTAAGGTTTGCTCAGCATAGTTGCAGTATAAATCACAGCTGTGCTCTGGGGGTGCTGAACAAACAATTGTGCCTGAGCGGGCTTCTGCATTAGGGATTGGTTAGTACACAGGCATCCTCGAATACGAGTAGCCAGCTATTAAAACCATAGATAAATAATAGCCCATTCCACTTTGATAGCAAGGAAAGCTGGAAGAAAAATATCAGAGACACTGTCTAGTTTTAATGAGAAAAAGAAAGCATAGATAAAAAGAAAGAAAGAAAGTTTTCAATCCTTTTATTTGTACCCTCTCACTTCTTTAAATAATTATATCCATTCATACTTATTATTATTATTGTAATATTTTGTTAAAGTTGTTAAACTCAAATATTTATCTGTCAACATTTCTGAGATGAGGTATTGTAATAATTTACATTATTTACATTATTCAGACTTTATTGCCATGCTCACGATGTTTCAGCTGTTGTATGCTCCAACCTTCTTTAGATGATTGGAATTTCGAACTGAACCTTTTATTTCGTCCACCAGGATAGACTGTTCTAGTTTCATATGCTATGCCTCTTCTGGATGTCTCAGTTATCTCCCTTTAACACAACTCTACAAAGTTTTTGTTCACCAGGTATTGAACTCAAAAGTTCAAGTCACTGGACCTAACCAATGTTTTATTTAGTGGGCCATGTGTCCTTGAAGACAATATTTAATGGTGTAATTGGGATATTTTCACAGGTATTTCATAGTCTCGGAACTTGCAAGGAGCATATTGAATCATTACCGTAAGAATTATTTTTGGTTCCAAGCCATACTGGAATGACTGCAAAGACATCCCCCTTCTCTAATTTATAGATAACTTGGACTGATTTTAAATGTGGATTAAGTTTAAGCATCTAATGATTTTTTTCTTTTTCTTTCAGATTTAACAACTTAAGTCTTTGGCAATTTCAATGATGGAAAGATTAACAATCAAGCAACATGTTAAAGTTATCAAAGCCTATTATGAAAATGGATGTTCAAACAGAAATTAAATGAGCAGTTCCCATGTCACATCATCTCTCAAAACAGCAAAGTCAGTTGGCCACCACAATCGTGTGACTTGATTCCTTTAGATTTCTTCCTTTGGAGTCATCTCAAAAATAAGGTCTATGCCAACAACAATTCAACAGCTGAAGGATGAGATAATAAGGCATATTGGTGAGATCGAAGAGCAACTATGCAGAGATGTCATTAAAAATTTTGACCATCAAGTGGAGGTGTGCCACCAAAGCCTTGGCGAACATTTGGGCGATATTATTTTTCACACATAATTACCATAACTTAAATAACATGATCCAATAGAAAAATAAATAAATTTTCACCAATAACACTGATTTATTTACTGTTGACTTTGATCCGTCTTAATGAAACACCCTTTATAACATGCTGGGATTTCTTCCTAGCCAATAAGATAGGCCACTTCTCTGTCTCATATGACTTAGTTCTGTTCTTTCTTGTCTTAAAGCCATAACACTGTGATTATTTGTCTGTAACCCCTTTTGTGTTTTAACACCATTTTTAGTTTGTGAACTGTTGCTTCGCCTTATTACTGTTGTTCTGTCTTGTATGGTAATAAAATAAGCACATCACATCTCCCCTCTCAACTGTAACCATCCACTATAATAAAATAAACATTTTCAGTGCTAAAGCTGAATTAGTCAAATAAAGCTTCATAAGTTTATACTTAGAGTTGTTGCTATATTACACCTTGTATATATTGTTTGCTCAATATTATTTTTTGCCCAGTTCTTAGCTTGTCTTTCTCTTGTTATTGTTTATTGCAAATTTTATCAATTCTGTTTGTTGGGCATTTAAGTCAATTACTCTACAAGTGGGACTCATCAGAAAACTGTGACAGTTTCTACGGTACTGCTAGTAATTATTAATAGTGATACAATTACTTTGGTTTGGGGACAAAAGGCAACTTGTGACATGTCATAAGGATTGAAGCTCAGTGACACTAAATGAGAAAGATGAGGTGAGATTAGTTTGACAATTGTCTGAATACAGGAATGAAGTACAAAGGTGTAGAGTTACACTAGTAATTAATCTTATAGATGAAAAACAGGTTCAATTACAAAGGTAACAGCTGTTGAAAGTTTCTGAGGAATGTGGGGAGGAGAATTGGCCAATCCTTTCAACAGGAATAAATAAGAAAAATGCATAATATTAGAATCTATATTTCTGAGATGAGGTATTGTAATTATTTACACTATTTACATAGTTTGGACTGATGTCTTTATCTTTATTGTCATATTCACAACTTTTTGGCTGTTGTACACTTCAGCCTTCATCAAGTGATATACATTAGAATTTCAAACGGAACCTTTTATTTAGTTCATGAGGGTAGATTGTTCTTGTTCCACATGCCATGCCTTTTCTGGATATCTCAGTTTCAGTTAATTCCCTTTAGTAACTCAACTCTCCAAGTTTTTATTCATCACTGCTGTGGTCAGGTATTGAACTCACAACTCCTTGGGTCAAGTCACTGGATTACTTTAACCAACGCTTTTATCCACCGTCCGACACATTGCCCGGTGGATAAAAGGCTGGAGCATACAATGGCTGAAACATCAGGAATATGACAATAAGGATGAAGACAACAGTCTGAACAATGTAAATCATGTAAACAATATTAGAATTATTACAATGTTTGATACATTAAGCATAGCTGAAGGTCTCATATGTGGAGTAAGGATTGAACTCACTGCAGTCTAGTTTATTAATCATGATTTTATATCAAGGTAGCTTTTATTAGTGTGGTACAAGGCTACAAATTTAGAGCACTCAGTCAATTAACTATACTTATTAATAATCTGTTAGACTAGTTCTATGGTTAGGTGCTCTGCGTACATTTGTAAACTGATAGAAAATAAAATTGCAACAACCAGAATGACAGTTGCTGATTTTAATCTTTTTCATTTTGCTCCAAGCAAGGCAACAATGCCACTAAGACATAAAAGGCTACTGGACGTGAAAGAGAATGAAAAGATTTTAGAAGCAACTGGAAACTTAATCTTCAACAATCAATTCACCTAAGGCAAGGCAATAATGCCACTAAGATGCAAGAGGCTACAGGGAGTGAAAGAGAATGAGAAGACTTTACAAGGAACTGGAAACTCAATCTTCAACAATCAATTCACCTAAGGCAAGGCAATAATGCCACTAAGATGTAAGAGGCTACAGGGAGTGAAAGAGAATGAGAAAACTTTACAAGGAACTGAAAACCGAATCTTCAATAATCAGTTCCTGTAAAGCAAGGCGATAATGCCACTAAGACGCAAGAGGTTACTAGGAGTGAAAGAGAATGAGAAAACTTTGCACAGAACTGGAAACTCAATCCTAAACAGGGAACAAGGGATAAACCTATGCTCCTGTTCAAAAGACTGGAGAGCAGTGTGAACTGCATGATAGACAAACATATCTACTTCTTTATAGTAATGCTGTTAGAGGTTTATTCACAACTTATTTTTTGAAACACAAATTTAATTATGTCAAAAGAAAAAATAACTGTAAAAAGAATAGGTCTTTATAATTTGCAATTTGAAATTTCTAAGGCACATAACAAAGAAAGAGGGCTTGGGAAATTTAGTACTCACTTGACAGATTGAAGGCAAGAAAGAGAGAGAGAGAGATGAAAACAACACCTAACCTACCTAGTAAGCTTGAGTAAATAGTGGAACAAGGTTTAAAAAAGATAACAAAAAGACAAAATTTATTAAGAGCTACAAAGAAGAGGAAAATTGTGGAGGACCATCTCCATATTCCATTCTCCATATCCCCTTTTTATCTTTTCTTCTTCACATTTCATGAGATACAAAAGAAAAGAATACTGAACTGTTATGTAATATCATTTTTCTTATTTGGCAATGAATGCTAGGTGATCTTCTCACAGATGAAGAAGAAACTTGAAGCAACAGAAATGTGGTTTTACAGAAGGATGCTGAGAATACTATGGACCATGAAACAAAAAGATTTATGCTTAAGATCAGGCAAAGAGAAAATTGAGATTTCTAGAGCACATAATGAGGAAAGAAGACTTGGAAAGTTTGATACTCACAGGACAGATTGAAGGCAAGAGAAAGATGAAAACAATGCATAACCTACCTTGCGATCTTAAGTAAATGAATAGCGGAACAAGGTTTAAAAGAGATAACAAAGACAAAATTTATTAAGAGCTACAAAGGACAGGGAACTGTGGAGAGCCATAGTTGCCAATGTCTTGAAGGGATGCAGTATATAGAAGAAGAATTTGGTTCCACTTCACTGACAATAGAAACTTAATGAGGCTAAATATTTAAAAGGTGTGATTTCTAATTTATGTCACTAATCCTGTATACGTGGCTGGCTACCAATTGAAACTTTCTTGTGTCATGAGTTTTATCATTTTTATTATTTTTTAAAATAAGGATTAACCTTTTTTAAGCATTTTATGCCCAGGTGAGAACAGGTGTAAATATGTCATTAATTTGTTGTTTCTATGTTGCACATATGTTTTCAAAGCAAAGCAAGTCATATGCAGCTACTGAACCTATAGATATAAGTACTATCAAATATACATGTTATTTTTGTAAGAATTTTTTTTAGACAACATTATTTGTTACTAAAAACGTTATTTTTAGTGGGTATATGTGTTTGAGTTGCTATTTCAGCTTTTTATTTTCTCAGACAGTGAAATTAATAACAATCAGCCTAGATCATGAAGTCCTAGTAAAGAAAAATTGTGTCTTTGACAGGAATTGAACATGTGTCTCTTTATTTCATCAAGGAAGCCATTTTTTGAGCCAATATCCACTGCTACCAGTTTGGCCATGGATACCAACTCAAACATATGTACCCACTAAAAATAATGTTTAAAGTAATAGGACACGCTATTTTATATATTTATATGGGTATAATACAGGATACAGAGTCTAGAAATTATGGGATAGGGTTTATATTATGGGATAGGTGCCTGAGTAACTGTTGAAACAATATGGCTGAACATCTTCCCAGGAGTATTCCAACCACATGTGGAATAAAAACAAGACATTGAGTTACTGCATTTTTGGGAAGATGTTCAGCCATATTATTTTAATAGTTACTCACAGCTTCCTGATGTCTGTATTTTTTATAACATATAAGACCCACTTTTTTATGGGATTTAAGATCCATATGTTTTCAAAGCAAAGTAAGTCATATGCAACTGCTCAAACTCAGGGATATAAGTATATCAGATATACATGTTATTTTATATATTTATATACAATATTGATTTGTTTTTATGGCTTATCAACCTTTTCCAAGTTATTTAAAGTCATCAAATATTTTGAGATTGTAAGAAATTTTTTGAGATAATAATGATCTTCAGATACAATTCCTACAATTTAACTTAGTTGGGGGGGGGACAGGTGGATTCATACCTTTCCAAAGGGTATTTGCATGTAAGTGAATATAATGAACCGGACTGGAAATTGAACTCGGATCTCTGATTTTATATTTCAAGCCATTATCCACTACACCACCTGCACATCCAAGCTTACGGCACTTGGCATTCCGAAGTGGTTACTCATCTAGGTACTGACTAAACTTGACATTACTTAACTTCAGGGATTGGGCAAAAATAGTTTTTCAGTAAATGTGGCCATAAGCCTATATACAAGGAGGTGCTGAAAAATTCTTGCTGCAGTTCATTTCCAAATATATGACCAAACATCTTATTTTTGGGAAATGATTTCTTAATCTGATAGAGAATGATTTAGTCCCAGCCTTGTATATATATATATACAATGATGTACCTGAAATTATGGGATAGGTGCCTAGTATAGTATAGAACACTTTCTAGCATTATGAAATACAGCAACTCAGTGGTGTTTTTATTCCACAGGTGGTTGAAAAACTCCTGGGGAGATGTTCAGTGATATCGTTCCAACAGTGACCCACATACTTCCTGACATTTGTATTTTTTATAACATATAAGACCCATTTTTTTGATGATATATAAGACCCATTTTTTTGATGATATATAAGATCCATTTTTAAGAGATTTAAAATTCAGATGTTTTTAAATTAAAGTAAATCATATGCAGCAACTCAAACCTATGGATATAGGTACTATCAAATATACATGTTAATTTATATATTTATATACAAGATTGATTGACTGGTTTGTTTTTTACAACTTATCAACCTTTCACAGATTATCTAAATCCAGAAAATATTTTTGGATAGTAAGAATTTTTTGGAGATAATAATTATTTTCTGATACAAGTCCTACTGAGTCTGTCTATATTTCTGAGATGAGGTATTATGTACAGTATTTACATTAGTCGGACTATTGTCCTCATCTTTGTCGCCATATTTGTCACAACGTTTCGGCCGTTGTACGCTCCGGCCTTCTTCAGGTGGTTGGAATTTCGAACTGAACCCTTTATTTCGATCACTGGGGTAGACTGTTCTAGTTCCATGAGCCATGTTTGATGGATGTCAGTTATCAGTTATCTCCTGCTAATTTTTCCCTCTGAAAGTTCTCCACTGCCTTAACCGGGTATTGAACTCACACTCTTTGGGTCTGTCACTAGATCTAACCAACGCCATTATCCACTGTGCCATGTGTCCTTGAGGAAACATGGCTCGTGGAACTAGAACAGTCTACCCTAGTGATCGAAATAAAGGGTTCAGTTCAAAATTCCAACCACCTGAAGAAGGCCGGAGGGTACAACGTCCGAAACGTTGTGACAAATATGGCGACAAAGATGAGGACAATAGTCCAACTAATGTAAATACTGTACAAGTCCTACTATTTAACTCATAGCTGGGAGGGAGAACAGGTAGATTCATACCTTTCTGACTGGAAGAGAAACTCGGCTCTCTGATTTCCCATTCTGAGACATTATCCATTACACCACCTGCAGATCCAAGCTTACAGCATCTTAGGAAAGTTCACCAATTATATAAAACAAATTATTTGAAATAAATTGAAAGACTTAATAAAAAATTGAATAGACAGATCTTGTTGATTTTATTTAACAAAAATTGTTTGAAAAAATATATATATGATGTACAAATTTATATATGACTAACAGTGGCTAAGCGAATGACAAAATAGACAAAAATCCTGTATAATGATATTCTTTGAGTTGATCTTATTTTGTTCCTGAGGATAACCAGAGAATGGTCAAAATCTGAGAACTGATGATGAGGACTGTGGACAATTTCTGCAGAGTCTTGACCCAACCAGCTTGTATGAAAAGAAGATAAACTAAGGATGTTTACTCTATTTCAAGATTCACTGAGTTGTTTGTTACAAAACAAGCAATGAGATTACAAGGGGCTGCTGGAAAGTTTTCAGTTTGACCTACTTCTCTAAATCAGTATTTCAATGATGAAACGTCAGAATTTCTTTTTGAAAGGTTAAAGAAACTTGAGAAACAATGCACTGTGCCTGTTGAACTGTGGGAGAATATGTGGAATGGCATGTAAGTATCATGGCTCTAGATGATTTTTCTTAGTGAGGCTGATGAATTTTTGTCACTACCTTGTGATGTTAGAAACTTCTTTTAAAAGCTTATCTTGTTTCTAGTCCTAGATATGACAATAAACTACATTCAGCAGCAAGGCCTTTGATCAGGAGATTGGAGGTTTTGCGAAGCAGAGGGTCCATCTCTTAATTACTGTTTTTCCCAGGTCCACCCTGACTAGGAGTAGTAACATGTGTTAGAGATCTCAGCTATGGGCAAATAGTGAACCCTTAAATAAAAATGTTAAGAAATTATAAAAATATATTTTTATAAAAAAATTGCAAGCAACACATTTTTGTAGTGAAATTACAAGCAATACAGATTTTAAAAACAAAATGACCATCAATACATTTTTATAGTAAAATTAAAGACATGGCATGCACTCTCAAAAAAGAAAGTAAAAATACTGAAAAAAAGTAAAAATAGTAAAAAAAGTAAAAATACTGAAAAAAAGTAAAAATAGTAAAAAAAGTAAAAATACTGAAAAAAAGTAAAAATAGTAAAAAAAATAAAAATACTGAAAAAAAGTAAAAATAGTAAAAAAAGTAAAAATACTGAAAAAAAGTAAAAATAGTAAAAAAAGTAAAAATACTGAAAAAAAGTAAAAATAGTAAAAAAAGTAAAAATACTGAAAAAAAGTAAAAATAGTAAAAAAAGTAAAAATACTGAAAAAAAGTAAAAATAGTAAAAAAAGTAAAAATACTGAAAAAAAGTAAAAATAGTAAAAAAAGTAAAAATACTGAAAAAAAGTAAAAATAGTAAAAAAAGTAAAAATACTGAAAAAAAGTAAAAATAGTAAAAAAAGTAAAAATACTGAAAAAAAGTAAAAATACTGAAAAAAAGTAAAAATAGTAAAAAAAAGTAAAAATAGTAAAAAAGTAAAAAAAAATAGTAAAAAAAAGTTAAAAAGTAAAAAAAAAATTTCTATAATTAATTTCATTTCTTGTAAGATTTTGAATCCTTGTTTGATTTTGTAAGATTATTTGCTAAAAAAAAATATGCTAAATAATTAAAATTTAATCATGAAATAATATCATTGTCTTGAATTAATTATAAACTTTGAATTTTCAATTTAGATTTCAGCATTAAATAACCCATACGGGTTGATATGCTGCTAAACAAAAGCAACCAAGCCATTATCTTGTTTCTAAGAAAAAAAGGAAATACTTGAGAGAAGAGTTGATTTATTTGTTATTTTTATAGATTTTCCTGACAAAAGTCTTCTATTCATCACACCCAAATGTTGCTATTGTTATAAACTTTCTGGCAGCCATGTTTCATTTGATCATACACCACCTTCACAAAAAATTTGTAAATAAGTATTTCTCTTATATGTGCTGTGTCCCTTCAGCAACAAAGAATAGGAAATTGTGGAGAGCCAGGATCACCAACATCCTGAAGGGACACAACGCATAGAAGAAAAAAGAGCTTGTAACAGGAGGTTGCAATGGAAGAAAGATTTATTCTCCCATTTGTATTTCCCTCATTATAGGCATTATTATATTCATGATATAATAACACCAATAGTTCATGGACAGAACAGAATGGCTGAAAGGAAAAAGAATGACAAACATGCTTTGTTTTCAGAGAACCCTTTATAATACTAAGACACACACAAAACTATATATACATACATGCACATGTCCCACACAGAGAATAATATTTCACATATATCTATACAGTAAAGCAAAGTGTAGGGAAAAACATAAAGAAGGGTCTGGAGATATGGAGGTACTCCTGTACCTGGAGAGGCCATTTTTATGACTCCAGATTCAAACAGGCAGGATTCATCTATGTCCTAGATGAGGTCATATTCCATGAATGGGAAACAGTGTGTCTTGAGGACTGCAAACTGGAGTTTCATTCTATATCTGGGAAAGATATATTCCCAAAGGGAAATGGCACCATGGATTTGTAAGCTGCTGGGAAGGCAAATTTAGCCTCTGCCCAGGCCATGAGGGCCCTGAGCTAAAGAGAGAAACCTTACCACTTTGTTGCTGTAAATGAACTGAAATTGATTAGTGTTTTCTTCACTGTATGGAGTGATGTCTTTAAGCAGATGTGATCCGTATGACTTATCTCCACCAAAGGGAGATAAATGCCTTCTGTGTCCTTGAGTAAATGGATGGCAGAACAAGGTTTAGGACAGATAACAAAAAGAGAAAATTTATTAAGAGCTACAAAAGATAGGAAATTGTGAAGAGCGATGATTGCCAGCATCCTCAAGGCATATGGTCTGTACAAGGAGAAGAATAAGAAGGACTGATTAAAAAAAAAAACTGAAATCCAAATGTGCACTGTGATAGTGAAAGATGCTTTCCAAAAGTGAAACAATGTATTAAGAAATAGAAAAATTTCATTACAAAACAAAGAAAAGAGTATTGAACTGTTATGTAATACCATTTTTTCTATATGGCGGTGAATGCTGGACAATTTCTTCACAGATGAAGAGACTTAAATTAATAGAAATGTGGTACTACAAAATATTAGTTGGAATTTCTAGGTCATATAATGAGAAAAGAGGGCTTAGAAAATTTGTTACTCACAAGATAGACTGAAGGCAAGAGGGATAAAGGAAAACAATGCATAACCTTTCTAATGAGCTTGAGTAAATGGCTGGCAGAACATGGTTTAGGAGAGAAAACAAAAAGAGAAAGTTTATTAATAGTTACAAAGGACAGGAAATTGTGGAGGGTTATGATCGCTAACATCCTGAAGGAACACAGTGCATAGAAGAGGGAGTGAGTTGTATGACTCTTAAGATCATTCTCATAGAGGTAAAAGCAGCACGTGCAATAAATCAGGTTCTGTCAGCAGAACTACCATCTGATAGTACTGAAAATAAATATTTAGTCATATAACTTTTCAGGTGTATCTGATGCTGCTTTTATTTTTGTGACTACTATTAAGGAGCTAGATACTAGGTACACCTGACAATGGAGTGATAAGTTTTCAGGTAATATTGTTTTAATTTTGTTCTAAAGAGCTGAATAATATATAAACCTTTGGTGATATGGCTTGGAAGTTTAGAAAAAAGGAAGTCATGCCAGAGACTTAAAGTGAGACACACTTATCAAGAGAGGTAAACAGATTGAAACATATTCTTATTTTTTTCATAATACCATGTCCCTTTCAGGATTTTGGTTATCATAGCTCTCCACACCTTTTTATACCTTTTACCTCTAAACAATATTTGTCCCAAATCTCTCCCACTCCCTGTTCTGCAATACATTTACACAAGCTCATTAGGTAGGTTAGTTGTTGTTTCCATCCGCCTTTCTTGATTTCAATTTGTCTTGGGTTAGATTCTTGAAGCCTACTTTCCTCATGTGCCTTAGAAATTTCTACTATCTCTTTCTGATTCTAATTATAAGTTTTCATTTTTAGCTGTTAACGAGGTTTGCTTTTTAACCATTCCTCCCACTCCCTGTTCTGCCATCCATTTATACAAGCTCATTAGGTAGATTACTTGCTGTTTCCCTCTGCCTTTCTTGATTTCAATTTGTCTTGTGAGGTGTGAGGGTTAGATTCTTGATGCCTACTTTCCTCATGTGCCCTAGAAATTTCAACTATCTCTTTCTGATTCTAAGTGTTCATTTTTAGCTCTTAGAGAGGTTTGCTTTTTAACCATTCATCCCACTCTCTGTTCTGTCATCCATTTATACAAGCTCATTAGATAGGTTACTTCCCTCTGCCCCACTTGCTTTCATTATGCTATGTGAGTGTCAAATTCTCCAAGCTCACTTTTCTCATTATGTCCCAGACATTTGAACTCTCTCTTTCAGATTGTATGTACAAGTGTCCTTTCTATTTTCATTTTTCTCAAAATTTTGCCCAAATATTTCATCCATGATATTCTCATCATCCTTCTGTAGAACTACATCTCTGTTGTCTTGTCTTCTCTTCATCTGTGAGGATACTGTCCAATATTCACTGCTATATAGGAGTATTGACATTTACATAGCAGTTCAGCTCTTTTGTTTCTAATAAAATTTTCCTGTTTCTTAATACTATGCTTAGTTTTTGGGAGGTAATTTTGCTATTCCAATGTGTATATGGATTTCTGGGTCACATTTTCCATCATCTATTATAACACTTTCCGGGTAGTTAAATTTCTATACTTTCTTGATTTTGGCATCTCCAATTTGTAACTTGTAACTTTCCTCATGTCCGTTTTGCTAATGACCAAACATTCTGTCTTCTTATAATTGTGACATATAGTGAGATATAAAAAGGATAAAATTGACAGTTCTAAAGTTAGAGAGAATGACAAATGAACAGATAAACATTAAATATATAAAACTATGAACAGAAGATGAGCTTGTTAATGATCCCTTTCTGACAGATACAGTGTTTTTGTTGTTTTTATTGTTACTATTGGATTTCAACTGATTCATTATATGGTCTCCCACTGTTGTGTAATATATGCAACAAAATAATATAGCCTTTACAGTAATAAGAAATAATATCAAAATGAAAATAAAAGTAGGTTATAGGAAATAGGAGGCCTGATAAAAAATTATTGGGACGGTTGCTATAGTAATGGAGAAAATGTATTGGTGCCAGTTGACCTTGAACTGTCATGCATACACACTAAGTTATAAAGTCATTACTTCTGTTGTATATAGCATGTTTGGAAGGAAAGTGTGTAGAGTGTGGTCGTCTCACCACGTCACAAAAGTTGCTTTAGTGACCATGGCTTGTGCAGCAGTTTGTGGCCAACGACAACATTCCCCAGGTCTGACAACTACAATCTCACACCTTGCAACTTTTTCTTCTTTAAAAATGAAAGGAACAAGATTTCAAGACATCAAAGAAATCCAAGAAAATGCAACAAGGCAGCTGCTTGCTATCCCAAAAAAAGGAGTTCCAGGAATGATTCCATAGATGGAAACAATGTTGGATAAAATATGTGGCTTCAGAAGAAGACTACCTCAAAGGAGATTAAATACTGAATTGATATGTGTTGTAGTTTTCTTTTTATATTAACAGTCCTGAATCCCTTTAATCCTTTATTTATTAAGAAATTACTTTGTTCATGTTTCAGATAAAAAGTCAGAAGATATGGGCTTTGAAAGACAAGAAATGTACTTTCCTTCATAAAGGCAATTGAGCCTTGTTTCTCCATGAAGTCCTTCATGTCTGAGTAATCTAAAAGTATGCCAGACTATATATTAGTTTCCAAAGCTGGGCACCAAACCATTAATATGTAAATCACTTTAATTAACGAACTTAACATTTTTGCCAACAATTCAACCCCCAAGCCAACTTTGGACGTCATCATGGTATCTTAAGAACTTGAATCTGTTGATGTCATCAAAGTTAAAATAGCCATTGACACTAGATCACAGAAGGAACAGGCTCAGAACTTAATGTTAATAGTTTATCGATACCTTCCATTACACTTTTAAAGAGCTAACTGATCAACAGTTAACGAAGTTTATTTTTTGGTTAATGAATTGACGGTTAATGAAGTTAACTTCTTGATTAACGGTGCCCACCTGTGATGATTCTCAATGTCAACTTAAAAGTCAAATCGCTAACAGAAGTGACAACTTTGTTAATCAATAACGGTTTGGTGCCCAGCTCTGATAGTTTCCAAAAAGTACATTTTCAAGTCATCAATTAATCCATTTAAAAAAACAGAGATGTCTAATCAAACACATCCAGTTAATATAATTTTTATCGTAATGAGAAATATATATATATATATATATATATATACATATCCAAGTATGTGACTAAAAGTGGGTAAGTGAATAACAAAATGAAAAAACTTATAAGTAGCGTGTTTTGTTCCAAGAAGGAACTTTTTCAGAATAACCTAATGCTCCACTTTGGTGATTTCACATTTTATCATCATTTCCAGATATATGAGATATATATATATATATATATATATATATATATATATATATGATAGGAGTTGCATAATGGACCTGTGCACGAGAATTTTATAGTGAGAAGATTGTTGCATGGGGACAATCCCACTCTCTCAGCCTGGGAACAGTTATGATGAGAGACTGCCAGGCTGCAGTGGATGACCAGGATTTTAGGTGTCATGTCTATACTCTAGGGTGCTCCACAACACTTGCTGTCACCGCTGTCACAACCGTTGGATCCACAGGTGATCTCTTCCGCTCGTTCCGCCAGGAGTCAGTCTTTGCATGCTGTAGGGCTGACACAGCCCAAGCCTAACTCACCGGGGGTCAGATCCATTGGCTGCCCTCGCCTGCTTTGGCCGGCCCACCAAAGCAATTACCTGGGGGGTGGCCACTGTTGCATGCATATATATATATATATATATATATATATATATATATATATATAGTAATGGTAATAAATCTGTTGGTATATAATCCAAGTGGATCCTCATAATACAAAATATTAAAACTGATTCACACAAAGAGCTAAATGTATTTTTGATAGAGAAATATAATTAATAAACAATAAAATCCAAAATTACCTCATATGGGGAATAGCCTATTTCGGCAGACGTAAATATTGGTTATCGACTCCGGTGTGGACTGAGTTTGTGTCTATACAGTTAGAAGGGGCCGGAAGTAGAATTTAACTGTGAAAGCTAAAAAAAACAACCTGTTGAAAAACTAATACAGAATTTATCCATTTCAATGTTGAAAGATGAAAGGCACAAGACAGGAGTCAGGGGAGGATGGAAGGTATTAGTCTTATAGAGAAGAAGTTTTACAAAATTAAACCCAAATATTAACCTTATAACATTAATTTGGATTTATATGAAAAGTGAAATTTTAATTTAAAATTAAAAGGGGAATAAAATGGTGTCTAAAAATAAATTTAAAATATATAGGTAAAAGGATGTAAGGGATTAACAGAAGAGAGTTGGGGAGATATTAAAGTAGAGGAAATTTTATAAATTTTAATTAATATAGTGTAAAAAGGTTATAGAGGTGGGGGGGAAGTAAATATAAAAATTAGTTATACTGTATACATTTGAAGAGTTACAGAGGAGTGGCAATTTTGGAAATATGGTAGCCAATTAAGTTAAACCTATGGAAATTTGAATTTGTTTCTACGTCAACATTTTAACACTAATTCATTCCTCTGATTCAATACTTGGCTTTGATTATTGTATTTTATTATTCTAATTTTTACTTCTAAACATAAGTCACACCTATCTCTGTTAGGAGTATATGTGGAACCTATAATTTTCTAATCTCAAATAAAATATATATATATATATATATATATATATATATATATATATTTATTTATTACTGTTCATCCATGGCACCATCATATAGCCTGACATGCTATACCATTTAGCTACAGAGGAAGTGTCTGGTTAACAAATTCGAATTACTGCTTTTAAACTACAAATTTTTCTTATATGACGGTTTCTGGGTAAGATACAGGTTCAATTCCTGTCATAGGACACATATTTTCTATGAAATTTTTCAGACATTCAGGCTGGTAAATGTTGTTAATATTGTTTATTATAGCAGAGCATTTACTTAAATATTTGTACCTATAAAAATAATGTATAAACAATATATATATATATATATATATATATATATAGTCATCCACAGACAGACTGTTTCACTGTATCACAGCTCATGAGTGTGACTAGACATCCGGTTGCCTCTAGCTAGGATCGAAACCAGGCTAAAATGGTGCCAGTCGGGGATTCTACCCCTAAGCTGTTGGTGCATGGCAGGGATGAAGGTGAATTTAAGCATATTTATTTTTAAATAAACACACAGTGACTGAGAGAACTCGATTTGCTTTAGTGAAGAGTCTTGCATTATTAGCCATAATAGTTACTGTTTACAAACTCACACTTTCTAACTAGAGAGCTCAATATATAGATATATGAGAGAGAGAGAGATAGAGAGAGAGAGATAGATAGAGAGAGAGAGATATAGAGAGAGAGAGATAGAAGTTATGAAGATCAAAGTAAGACATAGAAAAACAGGCTTTCTTTCTATCTGGAAAAAAGGAGACAAGAACAACTGACTGAAAGTCAAGTAGGGATAGAAAGGTGTCAAAATTTCAATACATTAAAATTCTTATGGAGAGGTAGAGTAAAAGAAAGGATCCCTTGGAAAAATATATTATGATCTTATTAGTTATTTCTATCACAAATCTTATCTCTCTTCTTCTCTTTCTCTTTACTACCAGCACGATGACTGCTACCACTACGACCATTGCTTTTTTTTAATCTTTTCACGTTCTCCCCAGTACTTCTATAACTATTAGTGTTACAAAGATAACCAACACGACTATTGCTATTTCACAATTGCTAAAATGGCTCATTCTGGCTCAGTTCCAAATTTAAATGCCTGGGTGCCACCCTATCAAGAGAATTTTATGTCTGATCAAGCAAGCTGCCTACCCACCTGATCCACCCACAGAAAATAAGATGAGACATTCATCTTCAACACTGATAAATCAAACCTTAACCCAACCACACAAACTAGGCTTTTGTTCTCTTCTCTAATCTCATCAACTCTTCTGGTATCCACCCAGGGGTATGTGAACCACTCAATCCAACCTCAGCAGAGGAAAGGTGCACTCGGCTGTTTCTTAAGTTTATTATTTGCTCATGAGGTGAAGAATCTCCATTTCAAGGCGACTGAAATACGCATAAAAGATTCTTTCTTGAAGGTTTGGCATAATCAAAGGCAGACATTTTCTTCGTCTTTATTGAAGCCTTGATTGATGTAATGGCTAGATTTCCTGTTACATAAACAGAAAAAAGACATTCAGAATAATCATCCATCTATCCAGGATTTTGTTTTTATTTGAGTGTCAGGATTCCAAAAATTTAACAACACATCTTTTAAATGAAACATAAAAGGTTATTTACTGAAGGAAAATTAGAAGCAGAATGTCAGTTGAAATAACATTTATATGGTGTTTCAACATGATGTGGCCATAAGCCCTTCTAAGAGTCACCAAGGATATTATTATTATTATTATTATTATTATTATAATTTGACTAGAAACCAAACTCAGAGAGTAGAGTTTGAATTCCAGTCGAATCCATTACATTCACTTACATGCTAATACACTTGGGAAAGGTATGAATCTTCTTCTCCCCCCAGCTGTGGGTAAATAGCAAGAGAGACCGGGTTCTATAACCTTGGATGGTAACTAGTCTGCCACAGAAAGAAATGGAAACCCACTGCAGGGAAAAAATCTGCCTCGTCAGTCAATATCATATGCCATATATGATACACACTTAGGTGTGTATCACACATGGCACATAACTGACTGATTGAATAATAATAATAATAATAAGAAGAAGAAGAATAAGAAGAAGAAGAATAATAATAATAATAAGAATAATAATAATAAGAATAATAAGAAGAATAAGAAGAATAAGAAGAATAAGAATAAGAAGAAGAAGAAGAAGAAGAACAGCAGCAGCTATGGTGATCAACTGAGAACCTGTGTTGACCAGGGTTTGCTAGCCACCCTAGTAGATGAACATACTTAGAGATGAGCAGTCAGCCTTTCTTTTATTGTCCTCTCTGGACACAATCTTATTATTGCTAATTTTTATCTTATTATTCTATTATAATATTAACTCTTTTCTCCTTACTATTTGTTGACCATGATGCATTAAGAAGGAAAATCAGTCTTTGACAAACATAGATAAATGTCCCCACAATAAGATATAGTTTCAAAAGGAGGGTTTTTCCCATGACACTGCATTTATTTTTACTACCTTCTCTTTTTGGCAATATTTACTGTTTTAAAAAGGAAAGATGAGAATTGGAAAAATCTAAACATTATGATGAAAGGTCAATATATATACTTTTTTTAACTTGAGAATTGACAACAAAAATAATAAACACTATTTATTAGATTGTTTATTTACAAGAATAATTTTATATTTACAACATTCTAAAAACTAATACAATTGAAACTAAAACAATATTTATCATTTACCAGTTTATAAAGAAATAAATGTGAAAACAATTTTTTATTCAAATCTATAAACATTTACTAAATTATTAAAATATGTGAACTATTAGGTTGGTGCAAAAATAATGTCATTTTCTCACATGAAGTTGAACGTCAAAAAATGACATTATTTTTGCAACAACCTAATATAAGGAAATCCTTATTATTTACCATTTTATAATTTTGAATCACTTGGCAATTAGCTGATGTTTGGCCAAACATTTCAATAAATTATATGATAAATAGTGTAAATGTATAAATTCACATTTCATATGTTTAGGTTTTATTCCAATTCTGATCATCGTTTTTTAAAACAAACATTGCCAAAGAGTAAAGGTAGTTACAAAAGCAGTGTCATTCTTTTGACACTTTGTTTTATTGTGGGCATGTTTATCCATGTTTGCTCATTCTTTTTGTTATAGTTTTGTTTTCATTATTGTTTAAATACTGAATCAATTCAAGGTCTACACTAAATAGGGTAATATGGATGGCTGCCTGACTCATCCTGAAATTCTGCATTGACTACTTTGAAACTTTATCCCAGAGAGATTACCCAAGAAAAGAGGAAGATCATAGAAAATGCAAGTTTATCTTGAAATTTATACAGTGTTGGTGATGAGTAGCAATGGTAAAGCTGACACATCTACTTTAATCATTGATTCATGGCTTATCATTTATAGGCTCACATAAAAAAATTATCAAGGCATTTGACTATTCTTATTTTCTGGTGCTCCTGATATACATTTAGAGATTCTTGATAGAATCCAAAGAAGAATCTGCAATGTTATAGGTCCTGACCTGGCATCTCAGCATCAGTCACATTCTTGCTACTATAATGTAGCTTCCTTATGCATTTTCTATAAATACTTTCATGGAAATTGTTATCCACAATAATAATAATAAGTAATAAAAATGTAGAATAGGAAATTTTCATAAAGCTAAATCTGCCGCTAGGAAAGTTGGTTCACTGGGTTGGGCAAGAAAATCTTTCTTGCCAGAATTTATCTTACATATTTATAATTCTACCAATCAACTATGCATTGGATATTGCTGCCACATCTAGTCAAGTGTTTTTGCTACACCTTTAGCTATTCCTCATAAAATCCAAAGAATCTGCAACATTATTGGTGCTGACCCGGCATCTCACTTTAAGTCACTTTCCCACTGTTCTAACATTGCTTCCATGTGCGTTTTCTATAATTACTTTTATGGGAATTGTTCTGATGAACAGTCTTCCATGGTACCTAGACTTTATGTATATAAAAGCATTAATAGATTGGTGGTAATCTCTCATCATTTTACAGTTGAAATGGTTAGACATAACTTTAAGTTCTATGTTAACAGTTTCTTCTATTGCACTTCTTGCTTTTGGAACTCTCTTCCGGTTTCTTGCTTCCCAGTCAACTTTGATCTCCAATAAATTTAAATGCGATGTCAAATCCTCTTCTGTCTTCTTAATTTGTGTTCTTATATCAATATGAAATGGCTAGATATAACGATAAGTTCTCTGCTAAAAGTTTCTTCTATTGCACTTCTCGCTTTTGGAACTCTCTTCCGGTTTCTTGCTTCCCAGTCAACTTTGATCTCCAATAAATTTAAATGCGATGTCAAATCCTCTTCTGTCTTCTTAATTTGTGTTCTTATATCAATATGAAATGGCTAGATATAACGATAAGTTCTCTGCTAAAAGTTTCTTCTATTGCACTTCTCGCTTTTGGAACTCTCTTCCGGTTTCTTGCTTCCCAGTCAACTTTGATCTCCAATAAATTTAAATGCGATGTCAAATCCTCTTCTGTCTTCTTAATTTGTGTTCTTATATCAATATGAAATGGCTAGATATAACGATAAGTTCTCTGCTAAAAGTTTCTTCTATTGCACTTCTCGCTTTTGGAACTCTCTTCCGGTTTCTTGCTTCCCAGTCAACTTTGATCTCCAATAAATTTAAATGCGATGTCAAATCCTCTTCTGTCTTCTTAATTTGTGTTCTTATATCAATATGAAATGGCTAGATATAACGATAAGTTCTTTGCTAAAAGTTTCTTCTATTGCACTTCTCGCTTTTGGAACTCTCTTCCGGTTTCTTGCTTCCCAGTCAACTTTGATCTCCAATAAATTTAAATGCGATGTCAAATCCTCTTCTGTCTTCTTAATTTGTGTTCTTATATCAATATGAAATGGCTAGATATAACGATAAGTTCTTTGCTAAAAGTTTCTTCTATTGCACTTCTCGCTTTTGGAACTCTCTTCCGGTTTCTTGCTTCCCAGTCAACTTTGATCTCCAATAAATTTAAATGCGATGTCAAATCCTCTTCTGTCTTCTTAATTTGTGTTCTTATATCAATATGAAATGGCTAGATATAACGATAAGTTCTCTGCTAAAAGTTTCTTCTATTGCACTTCTCGCTTTTGGAACTCTCTTCCGGTTTCTTGCTTCCCAGTCAACTTTGATCTCCAATAAATTTAAATGCGATGTCAAATCCTCTTCTGTCTTCTTAATTTGTGTTCTTATATCAATATGAAATGGCTAGATATAACGATAAGTTCTTTGCTAAAAGTTTCTTCTATTGCACTTCTCGCTTTTGGAACTCTCTTCCGGTTTCTTGCTTCCCAGTCAACTTTGATCTCCAATAAATTTAAATGCGATGTCAAATCCTCTTCTGTCTTCTTAATTTGTGTTCTTATATCAATATGAAATGGCTAGATATAACGATAAGTTCTCTGCTAAAAGTTTCTTCAATTGCACTTCTCGCTTTTGGAACTCTCTTCCGGTTTCTTGCTTCCCAGTCAACTTTGATCTCCAATAAATTTAAATGCGATGTCAAATCCTCTTCTGTCTTCTTAATTTGTGTTCTTATATCAATATGAAATGGCTAGATATAAAGATAAGTTCTCTGCTAAAAGTTTCTTCTATTGCACTTCTTGCTTTTGGAACTCTCTTCCGGTTTCTTGCTTCCCAGTCAACTTTGATCTCCAATAAATTTAAATGCGATGTCAAATCCTCTTCTGTCTTCTTAATTTGTGTTCTTATATCAATATGAAATGGCTAGATATAACGATAAGTTCTCTGCTAAAAGTTTCTTCTATTGCACTTCTCGCTTTTGGAACTCTCTTCCGGTTTCTTGCTTCCCAGTCAACTTTGATCTCCAATAAATTTAAATGCGATGTCAAATCCTCTTCTGTCTACTTAATTTGTGTTCATATATCAATATGAAATGGCTAGATATAACGATAAGTTCTTTGCTAACAGTTTCTTCTATTGCACTTCTCGCTTTTGGAACTCTCTTCTGGTTTCTTACTTCCCAGTCAACTTTGATTGTCAAAAATTAACTACAATGCCAATTATTAAATTCTGTCTTCTTAATTGTTGTTCTTTTATTAGTCTCTCTCTTTAATAGCAGTTTTCTTTTTTACATACTCTCTAACACTCAGTAACTCCTTGTGTTTTAGTGGCTTTATTGCCTTGCTTGTGTTTTTGCTTACTCCTTATTTCCATTAGTTTCTCTTTAAAAAACTGCTTATTTATTAATGGATTATAATCAAGTAAACTTTCATAGAACATTCAAGTTTGAGGCGTCTATTCTAAGAGTGCATATAGGTTGCTTGTTTAGTTTTCTCTCCATATTATTACTGATTTGTGATCAATTTACAATGAGATAACTTTATCCATTTTTTAACCTCTGACGAAAGTACTATCTAGTAGCATGTTTAAATTCATGTAGTTGGGTTACTAGGGAACGAAGCTCCTCAGAGCGGTTGCAAGGAAAATATTTGTAGAAAGGACAGAGGGAAGCCACGTCACGTCGGTGAGAAAGTGGCTGAAGTCAAGATGCTTGGTCAGAATTAATTAAATTACAGACCTTACTTTGGATTTTTTCAAGAATATTGAGATGTACAGCAAGAGCACCAGACCAGATATGGCAGCAGCATTCAATGCAGGGATGAAGGGTAGATTTATAAATGTGCAAGGGGGATTTTATTTTGTGCTAGAAAAATTTGCACACTCCTGATGTATATTACAGTCTTCTTTGAATTTGGTCAAGAATTTTGAGATATATTGTAGGAACACCAGACCAGATATGGCAGCAGTATTCAATGTATGGATGAATGGTAGATTTATAAATGTGCAAGGGGGATTTTTCAAAATCTTTTCAAAGATGGGTCTGTAATGTATATCAGGAGTATGCAAACATTTCCAGCACAAAATAAAAACACCCTTGCATGGATGAATGGTAGATTTATAAATGTGCTAGGGCGATTTTCAAAATCTTTGCAAGGATGGGTCTGTAATGTATATCAGGAGTGTGCAAACATTTCCAGCACAAAATAAAAACACCCTTGCATGGATGAATGGTAGATTTATAAATATGCAAGATGGAGACTGGCAAGAAAAATTATTTGGCACAACATAGTGAACCAACTTTCCTTGCAGTAGACATAGTAGACAATTGATTTAATATAGTCGCTCTTCTTCAGGTCAGTGAAAAAAATGAAGCCAAGAAGGTGTAGAGTGCTGCTCTCCTGGAGTTTAGTATCAACCATGCTGATGAAATGCAGAAAAAACTCTCTGTGGTGATTAAATTCTACCAAACTAAAATAATCTTATTGCTGTAGATTAACTCTGTACACTCCTCTGTGGAGAATAGAGCCACAGCCTCACCACACTAAGTGCTGCTGTGGTTTCCATAACAAGTGGCTTTTTATGGCTTGAAGTTGAGGAAATATTTTGTCAACCCAAACTATGATAAAATAATTTGAGTATTGAAACTCCATCAAGAAATAACAAATAATTAATCCAACTTTTGTCAGGGTCCCCATTTGAGAATGTACAAATAATTATAAACAAGGTTTATAAAAGTTTTAACATTTTATAAGGTAATTTAAGAGAAATTACTAGGAAATGAAAAAGAAATCCTTTTTGTGGTTGTAATGTAGAAAATTGTATTTGTTTCATACAGACTGTGGTGAAAGAGAGTCACTTACTGAGAAAAAGCGTATGTGTGTTCTGTACAATATGCCAAAGACAAAATAACCAAAATAGAAACAAGTCAGCTACAGGTGTTGCCATAAATGCATCTTGGATATGCTAATATTGTGTGTCCCCCACCACCTGTAGACCAATAAAAATATTATTCTGTTGATAAAAGCAGTTGGTGTTCTCAAACTGGGAAGTTGTTTTATTTTTCTGCCTCGTTTATCTTGCATGTTGGATTTCTTCCGTTTATGTGTATTTGGATTTGTGACATTGGATTCATGGTTTTGACACTTTCTGCCCCTGGATCTTTGAGTTTGGACTTGTGATTTTTTTTATTTCATTGTGGAACTGGGCTGCCATATCAATTATTTGAACACATTGTTTGCAAGGAAAGAAACAAAAAAATTTAAAGCTTTTTTCCTACATAGAGTTTATAAATGACTTATTGCCTAAGTTGAAACTTTGTTCATTGAGCAGCATGTGTTAGATTCATTGTGCAATTATTGTTTGATTCATTTAGCACTGAGTTTTCAATTTCTGACCAGATGGTTCACATGACTCTTGTCGAGATAACATTTGATGTTTTTCTTATATTTGGCTGGATGTCAAGACAGGGAGACTTTTCTGCATGGTCATTCTTCTGCATGGAGGTTTGCTTGTTGCTATGGTGATTGTACAGAAATGTTATAATTTATGTGTATGCTATTTAATCAATTTTTATTTTGTTAAATTAGGGATAATGTCCATACAGAGTTCCTATTTGACACTGACACATCAATCCCACTTTCTGTGCTAATAAATACAACAGGAAGTACATTGACCAATCACTAGTACTAATTTGATGTATTTATATGCAATCTTCAGGTAGTAAGCAAATATTTTTTTAAATGGTCCTCTCATTTGACTTATTAAACAGACATATACCATAAATTATAACCCATGAATTATGCTAATATTTATTTAGCAAATCATTGATATATAAAAATATATATCGTTATCTTGTATATATATATTTATATGTATACACACATACACACACACACACACACATATATAATAGCTGGTCACTTGTATTCAAGGATACCTGTCTACTAAGGCAGCTAGCCAATCCCTATTGTAGATGCTCGCTCAGGCACATTTGAGTTTGCTAAACACCCACAGAGCCCACCTGTGGTTTATACTCCAACTATGCTGAGCAGACCTTAGTTACAGTTTCTGGGAGAGAGTGTGTTATCTAGCAGGATCAACAATTTGAACAAGGCCAGCATGCTCAAACCCTCAGCCATGATGACTTGTGGCTATCACAGCTATCGACAACCCTCAAGAGTTCTGTTTACCCAATTTCACTCACAAGGCTTGGGTTTCAGGCACTTTCCAAAGGTGCCACACACTGGGATCAATCTGAATCCATTACAATAACATCAGGAAGTCTACTTACTGATAAATTGACCATGGTGAGATCCGAAATCGGGTCTCATGGTCAGAAAGTGAATGTTCTAACCACTCGGCCATACACACACACACACACACACACACATATACATATATATACACATAAACATATACATATATATACACACACACACAAGCTCACACATCTGTCAAGCTAGAGCTGCCCTGCTATTAGCAACATAGGTAAGAAGAGATGACTTCATAACCTACCAAGGATGTTTGTGTGAAAGTGAATGCTACTACCTTGGCTGGAGTTTGAATTCAACATGCCAATCCCACTTGCCTTACCACTAATCACTATGCTACATATAACTCCATAAGTTAAGGTAAGCAGCAATTCTTGCTTTATCACTTTCTTGCTACCTTACCTTCAGGATTACATGTTCTGAGTGTAGCTTGTGCAATTATTTTGGCTTCTGTCTACATCTAAAGATTCCTGCTGCAGACAGGAAGACTTGTTACAATCCAATGCGTCAACCAGGTGTTTATCTAATATTGCTCACCTGCAGAAGGTAAGTTCTTGCTTCATTAGCAGATAAATTCAGAAGGTATAAATTTCATTCCTAATAATGTTTTCTTTATCGTTAATTCTAACCCAGAAAACCACTTTTTACAAATTGTTAGATTTTGAGCCTGATATCTCCTTTGATGAACTGAAAACCTCAGGTTTGTGATTGACTTTTTATAGAATCAAACCTAAATAGTTATCAACTGACTGTTTAACAACTGGTAAGAAATCCATATTCTCCTAGTGTCGGTTTAAACAAGAATTTCTCAATCCTGGTGATACCACCCTACAGTGGGCGATTTCAACTGTTGGGTGGGCAATGAGCAACTGAACAGAAAATGGTGGACAATTGGAAATGTTGGTAGACGATATAGGATTTTGTGTATTGAAAAGGAATTTCAATATATGCTACCTGGTATCAGTTTAAATTGCCGCCTTCATTCGCTTCACATATCTAAGCTATAACTATAAACTGTAATTTTGGAAAGTGAAAATTTCACTCAAGTATGTTGGAAAATTTAAAAGATTTCATTCAAAATCAAGAAAATATGAACTTTAAGTAAAATGATCCAAATATATATATATATATATATATATATACATATATATATATATATATATATATATATATAAAAAGCATACCTTTAAACAGATGCCAGGATTGATTTGTTTTTACAGCTTATCAAACCTTTGCAGGTTATTTTAAAGCCATAAAATATTTTTAGAGCAAGAATTTTTGGGAGATAATAATGATTCACTGATACAAATGTTACTAATTAACCTATAGTTGTGGGGAGAAGAGGTGGATTCATACTTTTCCCAAGGGTACTTGCATGTAAGAGAATATAATCAACCCATGGGGAATTGGAACTCAGCTCTTCAACTTTTAAATTCTGAGCTGTTATCCATTATACCACACATATATCCAAGCTTACAGTACTTGGTATACCCAATTGGTCACCCAACTAAGTACTGATCAAGATTAATGTTGCTTAACATTATACATACAAGAACCAGTGTTTCAATGTGATATTGAAAACTAAATACTTTTGTAAAAACATTGTTATGACACCTCCATCTTTCTTTTATAATCTTATTTGGTTTCACTGATTTTGTTTAGTAGCATATCAACACGTCTATGGGTTATTTAATGCCAAAATCTAAATATTTTGTACACACTTAACTATGGATATTTTGTACATAATTTTATACTTTAAGGGTAAATGTACATTTTATACATATATAGTTTGCAGATGAGCTATTGTAGGTGTTTTGGTATAAACCTATTTCTTTAAGGTAGGACAACTGGAATTGGAACTAAGTCCTCGAATTTCCAATTCTGAGTCATTATCCATCACACCACCTGTGCATTCAAGCTTACAGCATTTGGTATTTCCAAGCGGTCATCTAAGTACTGACTAAGATTAGCATTGCTTAACTTTAGTGATCAGACAAGAACTGATGTTACCATGTGATATAGCTGTAATAATAAACCATAATAATAATAATAACAATGATGATAACATAGTGAAGCTTTTGTCTTTGAGTATGCACATGATTTTTTAAATTTTTAGTGGATATACCTGTTTGAGCAGATGCTCTGTTTTTTTTTTAAAAAAACAGTATGAATAATGTCTGTTGGGCTGTGTATTCAATAATCTTAATAAAGAGAACATGCTCTGTGGCATTAATTCCTTAGAAAATTTTATTATTATCTTTATCTTTTATCTATATGAATAAATACGAAATTGAAGCTCAATTCTCCCACAACTTCTGAGATTAAAAGGTCCCAACTCTACTTTATAGTAATTTACACACTAGGTATTTACTATTTATCTCCCCACTGAGACAACATGTGACATAAGGTCTTTTTTAAGGTGGGGACCCGATGTGAACATCTGGGCAAGGGACAAAAATTGCCTGCAGCCCCTGCAACTTCTGTGCGAGCACCGATCCCTCTGCAATGAGAATGTGTGGCCTCGGGCAGCTGTCCCATAGAGCTGGGCACCTTTCAGTATAATTTTCCTCAGTTGCAACTCTGTCCTTTGACAGAGTAGCCCCTGAGTGCATTCTGCCCAAAGACAGAGACGCAACTGAGAGATGATAGATAGATGTGTTACAAACTACTCAAGAGAGTAATTTACACACTAAAAGCTCAATATCTGACTTATATATTAACTATTTCTAAGTGATATCACTTTTCAGGTTTAACTAATTTGCATATTTATTTTAAAAAAGTATATTTCATTAATTGTCCTTCATTACTGTTGTTCTTTTATATGAGGATTGTTTTGATTTTCATATCAAAAATAGTTGTTTAGGAATATTGTCTTATATAGTGCAGCAAAGTGCATTTTACTTGGCCTTCAACAAGTTGGCATCTATTTGTAAAACTTTCCTTAACTATAACAAGCCTGCCCCCACACCCGACTAATTAATTTCTTCTGTCTTTACAGTCATATTCTTTGAACAAATATATTGAATGTCCACAAATCCTTCAATATTTCATAAATAGTGAACATTAATCCCATAGAAAAACAACTAAAATATTTATTCAAAATAAAGGAGGATCCATAGATTATCAAATATTTCGAACTATATTACCTATTATAAATAAATTATACCTCTATTATTCTTTATTTAAAGCTGTTCGGTTATGTTTCTATTGATTACTAGTTGCAGGAAATAAGTGAGTCACTTTTTTTGCACAGAGTTTTTCCCTAAATCTCATTTATATCCAAAATTATAATTATCAATAGAATACCTTAGGGTGAGTAAACTTTTTTACCAGGTGGTCGGGAAGGGATCTTTATATTAGTAAGATTAAAAATTAGTTTGACCCCCAAAAACAATAGGCGGAAAAAT
Source organism: Acanthosepion esculentum (assembly GCA_964036315.1). Lineage (NCBI taxonomy): Eukaryota > Metazoa > Mollusca > Cephalopoda > Sepiida > Sepiidae > Acanthosepion > Acanthosepion esculentum. The sequence continues at coordinate 36,796,969 of OZ038519.1, read as the reverse complement.
TTTTAAGTAAAAAATCAGGTGAGTCACTTTTATCAAACAGCACTGTATATACATGTATGTATGTATGTATGAAATAAGATTTAGATTAAAGATCAGTAAAACATAAAAATTATTTTTATAAATCTTAATAATCATGAAATAATGTGTACAAAATTATATAACATTTGAAGTAAAGGCTCATAAACATATAATTGCTTCTGATAAACATTACTAATAATAATAGTAATAATGAAGTTAGAGATAGTCTTTTGATATGCATATGAAATAAGCATTAGAGCCAGTAAAATATAAAAATTCTTTTGATAAACCTTAATAATAATAGTAATAATAATAGTGGAGTTAGAGATAGTTCTTAGATGTGCATATGAGATAAGCTTTATAAAAATTCATTTGATACACCTTAATAATAATAGTGGTGTTAGAGATAGTCCTTAGATGTGCATATGAAATAAGCTTTAGAGTAAAGGTCTGTAAAATATGAAATTATGTAGCTAGTTGTAATTGTAAGTTCTATTCTAATAGTTCCTTTTCTCGCACTTCTCACCTGTGGAAATTCTTTCTGACTTTTTACTTACCAGTCACTTATGTTCTTTAAAAAATTAAATTTTAACATCATTCACCAACTTCCTGAATCCTGTTCTCTTATTGTCCTTTCTTCCCACTAATGTTGTCTCATATTCATCTATTCTCAGTAATTTCTTGTATGTTCATGGTATTATCACCTTGCTTGGAGTGAAATGATGGAAAAAATCATCATCATCATCTTCTTCTTCTACTTCTAATAATAATAATAATAATAAAAGGAGTACTACAGGTGTGTACGCCTGGTACTAAATACCGAGCTAAACTCAAAAAAACGAATATCAGCTATAAACACCTTAGCTGTTCCTGTAGTGCAATACAGCTTTAATGTACTTAACTGGACCATAGCTGAAATTAAGCGAATGGATGCCAAAACGAGAAAGCTCTTCACTTGCTACCGCATGCATCATCCCAAAGCTGATATTGATCGCCTGTATGTGCCCAGATCCGAAGGAGGCAGAGGATTAGTTCAACTAGAATTATCCTACAAAAGTACAACAATTGGCCTCCAAAGATACTTGGAAAATACAGAAGACTGGATGATGTCAAGAAACATGAAAGTAGTAAGTGTCTTTACTCTGTAGTAAAGGAAGCCGAAAAATTCAAAAAGGAGCTTCAAATGGGCACAGAAATTCAAATACATCACTGTACACCGGCTGAAGCTGCAAAAAAACTTAAAAAAGAATGCAAAGAGAAATGCGACCGACCAGATAAAGAAACAATGGCAAAATAAACCGCTCCATGGCCAATACTCTGCCCGTACCAAACAAGCAGACGTAGACAAAAACCGCACCCATCAGTGGCTACGTAGTGCAGGGTTGAAAGGTGAAACTGAGGGTTTTATCATTGCTGCACAAGACCAATGCTTGTTAACTAGGAATTATCAAGCACATATACTAAAATACTGTGTTAGCCCAAGATGCAGATTCTGTGACAAATATCCAGAAACCATTGATCATCTTATATCAGGTTGCTCGATATTGGCACCCACTGAATATAAAACCCGGCATGACAGAGTGGGCCAATATCTGCACTGGAAAATTTGCAACTCCTATGGGAAGGAAACTGGAAGAAATTGGTACAAACACCACCCTGACCCGGTTACGGAGATAGGACCTGTTACAATTCTATGGGACTACACAATACACACTGACAGAACAATCAAAGCCAACTGCCCAGACACTGTTATTAAAGACCACAAACAAAATAAGTGCCTCCTTATTGATATGGCAGTCCCTGCAGACTGCAATGTATCTTTGAAGATATTCGAAAAACTGTCAAAATACAAAGACCTTGAAATAGAAATCTCAAAAATGTGGCACATGGGAACATCAACAATTCCTGTTGTAGTTGGAGCCCTTGGACTGGTTGGAAAAGATTCCAGTAGGCTGATTGAAGGGATCCCTGGAAGTCCATGCCTCAAAGAAATACAAAAAATTGTTCTGACAAGTACAGCCCACACTTTACGAAGGGCTTTATCTATGTAATTATTTTTTTTACTTTTTTTGCAGTGGAAAGTGTCATGATGCCATTTCTAACCTTAGGTCCCTGGG